>CM066044.1:155528094-155908661 GCA_033557465.1 Ichthyophis bannanicus
ACCTCTTCTCACCTGGCATTCAATATCCCCTCCCCTTTTGTATGACTTCTGTTCCCCAGACTGTACCCAACCCACCTTTTGTAACCCTGTCTCGTATTCTCTGCATTGTTATTCTCTATTCTTTATACAATTTGTACCTCCTTCCTTTCTTTCTTTTCTTTGCTATTGGCCAAAGTTTTATGTATTATTGCTTTTACATTTTTGTATACTTTATCTATTTTCTGTATTTTATTGAATTTTTCTGGTTTAAACATTTTTTTTTTTTAAAAAAAACTATTTGGGCATCCTCTTTGATTTCCTCAGAAAGGCGGTTATATCTAATAAATACCTAAACCTAAACAACTACCTCGCCCAAAACTACTCACCTTAGTGCCGGGCTTGCAAGTATCCATACAAATCACCCTTTGTCAGCATATCGCGCTCTTGGCAGACTCTGAAAGCTATTCCATACCCTCCCCTCCCTCACATAGAAAAGCATCCCCAATACAAACAATCCCCTTCTTACCCCAAACCATTAAAATTATTAGACCAATGCAAACCACGGCGGAAGTCCGGGTTCCCCACCAAGGGAAGCAGGTCCGATTTTCCTCCAATCCCACCCATATCTAGCACACAATCAACACACGCCCTGCTGCCTGGGGTGTGTTTAGGGGATCACCAGTATACCCCCAACCCATCCCACTACTGGCCGGTACTATAGTTATTCAAATGCAAACACTATTTAAACTATGCATCGTCGCACATTCAGTAGCTTCACCTCTGGCACACCCCGTCATCCTTCCCCGCAAACTAGCGCGTCCCCAAAACCATGCCGCAGCAAATAGCTTCCGAAGATTATAGTTCCTTCCTAACGATGGTAGCTCCAACTCCTCCCCTCATCATCACCAAGCTCTCAGCGGAATGCGCTCCCCGCATTGCCCCCTCTCCACAAGAAACCGTGTGAGGGCTTTTTCTAAGCGCCGCCAGTCGGGCGTGGGGTGTTGTATCTCCCCAGATGGGCGAGTGCGTCGGGGACGAATTCACAGTACACCGACCGTGCGGGGGGGGGCAGTTGGGGGGGGCACCAATAGTAAAACAACGCCTCCCCGCACCCTTCAATGACAATGGCAGACCCCTCCAGCCAACAAGCTCGCGTTTGGGTTGGGGGGGGGGTTCTATCCCGCAGACCATGCACATTTACGCCGATCCCGATCTTCCTGCGCTGTCGGGTAACTGGTATCCCCAAGGATTGGATCGTCCCCCGGGCCGCCCGACACAAGAGGAAAAGGGACCTTTGCCAACTTTGTCTACCTCTGCCCCACCCACATCCAGCACCATCCGAACTGTTGAGGCATTCATTTTTAAGCACCGAGAATTTCACCAACAAGCATGTATCAATTGCAGTACCACTGTTA
Organism: Ichthyophis bannanicus; assembly: GCA_033557465.1. Classification (NCBI taxonomy): domain Eukaryota; kingdom Metazoa; phylum Chordata; class Amphibia; order Gymnophiona; family Ichthyophiidae; genus Ichthyophis; species Ichthyophis bannanicus. The sequence goes on from CM066044.1 coordinate 155,529,489, forward strand.
AAGGACACTTGCGTCCTCTCGTTAGGCAAAGGCGCATTATCATCCGCGAAACGCGCTCAGTTTCCCCTCGTCACTCCCCCCCTGACAGATAAGTGCCCTCAATCCTTGCAATCGCACTGGATAGCTCAGAGCAGGGGTTGCCAACGAAAGTACCAAAAGCAAAGAAAGGATATAGGGGGCAACCTTGCCGTGTTGCCCCTGTCTAATGTAACTTACTCATCGAGAAGTTTCCACTCATCCCCCCCCGAGCCAATCGGGTGACTAGACAAATCCTTAAATCCCCTGCACAAAGGCCCCCTTCAAATCAAAACATGCTAAGACAAATCCCACAAATATTCCCTCCACACCCATCAACCCGTTTTACCCGGCAGTCTAAACTCACTAACAGCAAAGCTTCATTCTCCCCTCCAAGCGGATCTCCTTCCTACAAGCAAATTTAGCATATTTGTGGTCGCTTGTCCCTACCCTGCACAAAACCCACTTGTCTTTCTTCTATAAGAGAAGGAATGATTGGTTTGAGCCTCCCTGCCAAACGGTACCGACGCAAGGAGCTTCATAGCATAAGTTATTAGAGGAGATGGGTTCTATACGAGGCTGGGTCCCCGCCTGTCCATTGCCTTGTTTTGGAATCACAGAAATATCATCGCAAACGCATAGTCCCTAGGAACGTCCCCAAGTTGACGCACCACCACTTCAAAACATCACACCATAGTGGTAGCCAGTCGCATGACGCCAGCATTTTTATAATCCTCTATAGCTAAAGCCATCGGGCCCGGTCGCCTTAGGTGGGCTTCCCTTTCTTGATTCCCTGAAGAAATTTCCGCGTAAGTCAAAGGGCTTTCATTTAACCTACTCAGATTCAGACACTTGCGGCAGAAGACAGCTCTCGGTAGAAAATCTCCGACCCATCTCATAATACCTATGTTTCCTTATTATACAAGCCTGCATAGAAAGTTCTGAGCAGATCTGCAGCTATCTTCCGAGGCTGATGTTGCCACAACTCCCCCCCAGCAGCTCTGAGTAGCCCGGGTATGAAACGGGACCCCACCAGGGTCTCGAAACCAAGCCTTGCCAATAGGCAACCTGTCCTGTTGCCGTACCTATGTAGCTGGTGGCTTGTAATTTTGCAATAGACAGAATCGCCTGCTTCGCTGAAGCAACTCATTCAAAGCCATTTGGCGCTTTGGCAAAGCTCCTGCTGACGGCACCTGTCCCCCCCTCGACTAAATTTCCTTTGTAAGTCCCTTGAAGGCTCCGCTCTAAAACGAAGGAATAACTATCCTCGATTTCCTACGGCGCTTGAGCTGTATAACGATTATAATAGCACCCCCGCATCACTGCCTTGCTGCCTCCCAGAACAACGGGGGAACATTGCGGCTGATCATTAAATAGAGTTATATTCATCCCACTTGCTATTTTCCCGATAATTTTTGAAATCCTTATCTGCACTCCAATACGTGGGGAATCGCCAACATCCCTCTTTCCCCTCCCCTGACCCTCCCAGAACACTCCACACCCATGCCACATGATCTCCGAAACTACAATGGGGATCAAGTCCCCGCTTTAAGCACTCTCCATATCCCCCCCCCTCGCTTACCAAAAATATAAATCTATACGTGACCAGGTACTGTGCTGCTCGATATTGATGTGTAATATTCCCGCACCCCAGGGTGTTCAGACCCCGCCATAACATCGACTAACTCCCCCATTCGACATAGATACCCCCCCCCTTTTCCACATCCCGGTTCCCTCCACCAACAACTTGAAGATTTATCGACCCTGGGGATGTATGTAGGCAAATCATTCACCTAAACACAAACCAAACTTACCGGTTGCGTCAGAGTAAATAAACCAAACAATGCAAAAAAATATCTCCTATCTTCTTCACCTACAAACTACCAACTTTCTTTTTTTTCTCCCTTCCTCTTTTTTTCTTATGTATATGGTTTTTTCACAATATTTTTTATACGTATATGAACATGTCTCAGACTTTGCAGTCAGGGTAGGGTAGAACCTAGGAGGTATACATCTGCTAATGGTTCATTAACAAACCCCGGCCTTTGCAATACAAGGACCCTTATGTTTTCCCATTTTTTATCAAAACTACTGATGGTGATGATATCACAATTTGGCAATTGTGAGTGTTATCTAGAAATAGACCACAATGTCTCTCTTCTCTGAATTACTACCAAGTTATATGAATGGTCCTATTTCCACTCATTATTATATGTAATGCTGACACGAGGGAAATGCAGCACAAACCAGGGACTTATCTGCAATCCCGCAATTCATGAGAAGAGAGACATTGTGGGTCCTATTTTGCTAGATAACACTCACAATGGAAAGCCAATGTTGAATATCCATCACCATAAGTTCCTTTTGATAAAAATGGGAAACATAAGGGTCCTTGATGCAAAGACGGGGTTAATGAACCATAGCAGAGGTACTACCTCCTAGGTTCTACCCTACCTGAGCAAAGTCTGAGACCTGTTCACTATACGTATAAAAAATATTTTGAAAAAACATTATACATAAGACAAACAAGAGAGAAAAAGAAAGTTTGTTATTTTTTAAATTAAAGTCACCTGCCATAATCAATTTGTTACTGCCCGCTTTCTGCACACGAACACCCAACAGCAGCTTAAAAAACAAACGCATATGATCATACACATTTGGAGCACTATACATTTCACATATCCAAATAGGCTCCTTATATAGTTTTGGCAGTCAACATAATATATCTCCCATTCGGATCTGCCTGCACTTTAAACTCACTTCAAAAGGGAAGCCCCGTTTCACTAACCACCACCAACTCCTGCCCTTTTTGGAACCTTAGGATGCCCCATAGGCCCCAGCAACCCCCAAACACCTTCAACATAACTTCCGATGCGCTGTATCACTCAAATGCGTTTCTTGGCAACAAACGCAATGTGTGCGCCCTTTCTTTTTAACATTGCAACATCTTGGTGCGTTTAACTGGAGAGCCAATGCATCCTACATGCCACGAGACTAGCTTTATATTAGACATCGGTTTTGCTTAAGCTGACCCCCAAACTAAGATACATCTGCTCATGCTCCAAAAGACGCCCAGCCTCGTCTCCAGAGCTTAAGGTCAAGCTTCTCCCGTTAATGCAAGACCCAAACTGCTTATGCATATCTCTTCTCAAACATGCTTGTCCAATTACTTCTATTCCCCCCCTCCTCCCACCCTCCCTTTCCTCCCCCCCCACTTAGCCTCATCTTGTCCATTCCCTCCCCACTCTACCTACCCCTCCCAATAAAACAAGACCCATCTCCAACCCCCCACCCTGGACCATTCTCCAATCATACCAGTTTCCAAACATCTATCCCCATCCACACATACAATCCCCCATTTACTTGCATCACTACACAAATCCCCCCCTTCCCCACCCCCTTGAAACCTCCCTGCTATACATCATTACTTAATCTTGCCGTAGCAAGACACCCCCAATTGGGAGTTCAATCACTGTCCATGCACCTCCGGGTCGCCCTCTGACACAGCAAACCAGCAGCGACTAGCAGTCCATCATGTCCAACATTTTCTTCCACACTTAATGAAGAAACTTTCTTGCCTCGCAAAAAACACAGACTCAGTCCAAAGGCCAAGGCCTATGCCTCAGATTCCCTGCCCGCTGGTTTAGCCGCCACTAGCGTAGTCGCGAACTTCCTTGCCTCTTCTGCCTGCTCAAAAGTGTGCGTGGTACCCTTATGAAAGATTTTCAGGGTTGCAGGGTGAGCAGCGCAAATTTAATACCACCCTTGACCAATTCGCTGCAAAACAGGCGAAAACTCTTTGCGCTTTGCAGCAAGTACTTGCCGAGTAGTCCGGGAACATCAGGATCGGCACGTTGTCCAGCTCAGGTCTCGCCGCTTTCGGTAGGCCTGTTAGGAGCAGCACTTTGTGTTGGAAGTTGAGCAAGCGCGCCAACACCGGCACGGTCTACTCCTGCCCTCCACGTGTTGCCCGAGTCTGTGGGCCCTCTCTACATGAATCTTTCCTTGCAGTGTTGTAAGGCCCAACTCTTTGGGGAGCCACGCCTCAAAGAGAGTGAAAAGCTGGCTTCCATTCAAAGACTCTGGCACACCAACCAGACGAAGGTTATTCCGGCGTGACCGGTTCTCTAGATCATCCACTTTCAGCATTAAGTCCGCAATTTGCTTCTGTTGCTTATGATTAGCTCTCTCCAATGCTAGCTCACCCTCTTCTAGCACTGTCACGTGCTGCTCAACCTCCTCCAATCTCCTGGTATATTCGCCAAAAGTCTCAGCCATCTCCTCTAACTTCTTCATGACTGTGTCAAATTTTGGCTCTAGTAGCTTCATGACTTCCTGCGCAACCTCATCCGGGCCCGAATCAATGCTCTCTTTCCCGGGAGAGTCTGGTAAAGTCGACGCTCGTGCCGAAGTCGCCATCTTGGTTCTCTCGCCACACCAGCAGCCTTATCCTTTTTCGCTGCCGCTTTCATTCCTTCCTTCTGAGACACCAGCCCACCAGAATATGCTGCGGTCTTTGGGCTACCAGAATTGCCTACTCTCGCACCACTGCGTCTGCACCGTCGCCGAATTATTCAAAGATTTTCGAGAGCGGCCCCGGAGCGCGACGAGGAAAGCTCATCACCCGCTCATGCACACACGTGATCCCCAGAAATAAGTTTTTAAGGAATATTCTGACTGCCTACATTCCTTGCATAGCCTTTAAATCAGAAGATATCTGAGTGTGCCCTCAGTTCATGTAAGGTCTTCTGGCCAGGGACACTTGTGATATATAGCTGCTTGGAATAAAAGTACATATTTGCTTTTAGATTTGCAGAGACCTTCTACTTAATTCTCCCTCTTAATTTTGCCAGCAAAGGTATAGATTTTAAGGTTATAGGGACCTTTGCATAATAGACTGATACATATAAGACCGCTTAGTCAGCATGTCGTGTATTCAATGCAATAACTGTGGTGCTTTCATTCTGAGAAGAATCATTTGGAACTTAAGAGCTTGCCCTATATGCCTCAAATTAGCTGCTATGCATAAAGATGACTCTATTAAGAGAAGAATTAGCTACAATTAAACACACCTCTTCTAGGGTACAAACTGCATAAAATCCACCACCGCTCCCACAAAGAATCAAACAGCCAGGAACCAATGGATCACAGTGGGGCTCTGGTAGGTTGTGACCTGTAATGCATAGAAACCCTAAACATCAAGAGATATCCTGCCATAATGCCTTCTCTGCCTTGAGGGTGCCCAATCCGTGGAAACTGAAGTGCCCTTAAATGCAGAAGTAAATACTTACAATTGCAAATCGCTCTCCAGAAGTAGCAGTCCCCTTTTGTAGTCCTTCAAGACTTTTGTAGGCCAAGTTGCTTTCACATTATGGGCATTCTGGAGACAAAGCATAGTTATTCACCTGTAACAGGTGTTCTCCAGGGACAGCAGGAATCAGTCCTCACTTATGGGTGACGTCGGCAATGACAGAGCCAGTGCGGGACAATTCCCCAGCTTTCAAAGAAAGCCTTTGGGATTGCTGCCACGCATGCGTGGTCCTCTTTCCGTGCAAGAGTGCAATCTTGCTCAGTCAGGTCCCTTAGCTCGAGCCCTATCAAGCAGATGGCAAGGGAACATCCAGCAACTCATCAGGGGAGGTGGGAGGGTAGCGAGGACCGATTCCTGCTGTTTCTGGAGAATACCTGTTACAGGTGAGTAACTACGCTTTTCCAGGAACAAGCAGGAAGTCAGTCACTCACTTATGGGACACTCCAGCTACAGGCTACCGAACCTGTAACCAAAAAACACCTCCACAAGGCCGTGAGCAGAAGCCGATGCCTGAAGGAGCCCGAATCTTCGGGTCCCCGGGGTGAAACCCTCGGTAGCAGTTGAGAAGGGTTGGAGGGCAGGAGTTGCTTATACCCCTTACAGATTACGGAGTGCAGCCCGGCCGAAGGTGCTGTCCCAGCGAGACTCCCTCTCCAGGCAGTAGTGCGAGACTAAAAGTGTTCTCCGAAGCCCAGGTTGCAGCCCAGCAGATGTCTGATAGCAGCACTAAGCGCAGCGAAGCCACCGAGGCTGCCTTGGGGCGGACGCTGTGTGAGGATACCCGCCGATCCAGTGGGGGCGCCCGCCTCTGCATGAGCGAAGGCGATGCAATCCGCTACCCAAATGGAGAAGGTGTATTTTGTGATTGCCTGCCCCAGGCGATTGGGATAGTAAGTCACGAAAAGCCGGCCAGACTTGCAATGAGGCTGTGTGTGCTGCAGATAGAATGCAAGAGCCCTCTTGCAGTCCAGTGTATGCAAATGCCGATGCCTGGTCGGCATGGGGTCCCGGGAAGAAGGTCGGTAAGACTATCTCCTGATTGAGATGAAAATCCGAGACAACCTTCGGCAAGAACTTGGGGGGGGGGGGGTATGGAGGACCCCTTGTTCCTATAGAACCTGGTGTAAGGGGCTTCAGCTATGAGAGCCTTGAGTTCACTGACTCGGCGGGCCGAGGTCAAAGCCACCAGGAAGACCACCTTCCAGGACAGGTGCCGAAGCGAGCACATTCGCCATCGACTCAAAGGGTGAATGCGTAAGCTACATGAGCACTACGTTCAGATCCCATCCGCTGGAGGAGGCCAGATGGGGGTTTGGACAGCAAGAGGCCCCGCATGAAGCGGGAGAGACCAAGGGCTGCTCCGAGAGGGGTTTTGCCCTCTACGGGAAGTGATGCGCCTAAATGGCGCTCAGGGGTACCCTGACAGTTGGACGTCAGCCTCTCCTTCGAGAGATGGAGAAGGTACTGGAAGACCCACAGAGTGGGACACGAGAAGGGGTCGATCTAGAGCTCGGAGCACCAGATCGAGAAGCATCACCACTTGAAGGCGTAAGCTCGTCTTATCGCGTCCTTCCTCGATGCAAGGAGGACCTCCTCCGGGAGGTCTAGTGTGGCTAGGGTGACCCGTTCAGCTGCAAGGGACAACGAGGCCAGGTTTGGATGTAACATCTGCCCCTCCTCTTGCATTAGCAGGCCTGGGGCACAGCCCAGGGGAATCGGAGGCTTGGACGCGAGCCGGAGCAGGAGTGGGAACCACGGTTGCTGAGGTCACGAGGGAGCGATTAGTATCATCAACGTTCGTTCCCGCTGGACTTTGTGGAGGGTCCCTCGCAATGAGAGGAGTGGGAGGGAACATGTAGAGAAGCCTGAGGTCCAGCTCAAGAGGAACGCATCCCGGGCCTCCCTGCTCGGGGTGTGGGACTGGGCCGCAAAAGCGAGGGAGCTGAGTGTTCGCTGGGCTGGCGAACAGGTCCATGGTCGGGGTCCCCCAACGATGGAACAAGTCAGCAGCTAACCTCCGGGTCCAACAGCCATTTGTGAGGGCGGAGTATCCTGCTAAGTTTGTCCGCGAGGATGTTCTCGTGGTCCAGGAGGTAGACTGCTCGTAGGGTCATCCCTAGATAGAAGGCGAAGGAGCAGAGGAGACCGCTTCCTGGCAGAGGAGGCGTGAACCTGTGCCCCCTTCCTTGTTGATGTAGAACTTCGCTACTCGGTTTGTCAGTCTGCACAAGTACCGACTTTCCCTGGAGATGGTCCTCGAAGGCCCTCAGGGCCCATCAGACCGCCAAAAGCTCAAGCAAGTTGATCTGCTGTTACGACTCTTCGGGTGACCATTGCCCCTGCATGCACAGTTGCACCCGCAGTGGGCTCCTCATCCCAACAAGGAAGCGTCCGTTGTCAGCACTAGTTCGTGCTGCGGGGCTTGGAAGGGCAGTCCCTGAAGAAGGTGCGGGGGTCCTGCCACTAGTCTAAGGCCCTGCGAAGGCTGAGGGAGACCTGAATGGGGTCCCTGAGGTGGCCGGAGGCTGGGCTCCACTGAGTGCTGAGGCACCATTGGGACATCTGCATGTGGGATTACATGGACGGTGGAGGCCATGTGCCCCAGGAGGCGCAGCATAGTCCGCGCCGTGACCCGAGTGTTGCTCTGGACCTGGGCCGCCAATGCTCAGAGGCGAGCCGCACAGTCTGCCGGAATAAAAGCAATTGCCTGCTGAGTGTCGAGGCGTGTGTGCCAATAAACTCCAAGGCCTGTGCTGGCTCGAGGTGGGGGTAGTTGACCAAGAATCCCAGGTGCTCGAGGAGGATTGTGCGTGATTGCTGCGAGGCGGGCTTCCCCGGCTGAGGGCCCCGTGACGAGCCTGTTGTTGAGGAAAGGGAAGGCCGGTACGTCCTGCCATCTGAGAGAGGTGGCAGTCACAGAGAAGCACTTTGTGAAGACTCGCGGAGCAGATGCGAGTCCGAAGGGGAGCACCCTATATTGGTAATGTTCTCCTTGCACCCTGAAGCGCAAGAAAGCATAGTTATTCACCTGTAACAGGTGATCTCCGGGAACAGCAGGAATTTAATCCACACATATGGGGATCTAAGGTACTGACGGAGACTGTGTGGGAACGCTCCACAGCGTCCAAAAGGAACGCTTTTGGGAGCATCCCTCAGCACATGCGCGCTGCCGTCCCGCCTTTCCAACTGTCCCTCTTCAGTTAAGTTTGTAGCTGAGTGAAAGGATAGAGGGAGAGAGGAAAGACAAATAGAGAGAGAGACAACTCCTAGGGGAGGTGGGTGGGTTGTGAGGACTAAATTCCTGCTGTTCCTGGAGATCACCTGCTACAGGTGAGTAACTACGCTATCTCCAGGAACAAGCAGGAATGTAGTCCTCACATATGGGGACTCCCTAGCTGAAGATGCCAGGGAGATAGCCCCAGGAAGGTGACACCGAAGGTGAGAATTCTTCCTCCCATGGATCTCTGGCATCCCACCAAGGTTGGTGGGAAGGAGTTGGTCTAGGTTTGAAAGAGATTTTGAAGAACAGCTTGGCCAAAGAAGGCATCCCGATGGGAGGCTTTATCTAGGCAGTAGTGGGCTGTGAAGGTGTGTACTGAAGCCCAGGTGGCTGCTCGACAAATGTCATCGATAGACACAGACTGGAGATTAGCCATAGAAGCTGCCATGACTCTCACATTGTGAGCTGTGACATGGTCCTGAAGAGGAAGACCCTTACTCTCATAAGAAAGGATACACATTGGGCAATCCATTTAGATAAAGTCCTTTTGGAGACTGGAAGTCCCAAATGACTAGGGTCAAAGCTACAAAAAGTTGCAAAGACTTTCTATGTTGCTGTGTTCTTTGAATGTAAAAGGCTAAGGCCCTTTTACAATCCAACGTATGAAGGTTTCTTTCTGCATTAGAGGCATGAGGCCTCGGAAAAAATACAGGAAGATAAATTGATTGGTTTAAATGAAAAGGCAAAACCACCTTTGGCATATAGTGTGGGTGAGTTCGAAGAACAACCTTATCATGATGAAATCTAGTATAAAGAGGATCAGCCACTAAAGCTTGCAATTCACTAATGGGCAGAGGTGATTGCAATCAGGAAGATGACCTTCCAAGTCAAAAACTTAAGGGCTGTAGTGGCTAAAGGTTCAAAAGGCGGCTTCATGAGCTGCCCTAGAACTAGATTTAGATCCCATGCTACCGGTGGAGGCTTGATGGGAGGTTAGTTAATAAAAGGCCTCTCATAAATCTTGATAGGAGTGGATGAGAGGAAATTGGTTGTCCATTTAGAGGCTTATAAGAAGCTGCAATTGCACTAAGATGGACTCTTACCGAATTGGTCTTTAACCCAGAATTCGATAAGTGAAGGAGATACTCTAGTATTGATTCTAAGGGTATGACCAGGGGGGTTTAATCCTTTCTTGGAGCACCATATAGTAAAACGTTTCCACTTGAAAGCATAAGATCTTCTTGTGGAAAGTTTCCTAGAAGCCTGAAGGATATCTTTTACCTGCTGGGACAGGTTGAAATCCTGGAGGTCTAAGCCTTCAACAACCAGGCCGTGAGGTGCAGGGACTGGGGATTCGGGTGCCATAGCATCCCGTTCTCCTGGGAAAGGAGATGTGGAGCATGCCCAAACTCCAGAGGTGCTGCTTGAGAGAGATGCAGAAGCAGGGAATACCTCGTTTGTCGTAGCCATCGTGGTGCTATGAGAATCATGCGACCCGTCTCTCTGAAGCTTGAAGAGTGTCTTGGGGATGAGGGGAATGGGTGGGAAGGCATAAAGGAAGTCCTGACCCCAGTGAAGGAGGAAGGCATCCCTTGCCTGACAGTTGTGCGCCGGAATTCTGGAACAGAACCGGGGAAGTTTGGCATTCAGTGGACTTGCAAAGAGGTCTATGTCTGGAGTGCCTCAGAGATGAAATATCTTTGCCACCTGGTCTAGGTGGAGTGACCACTCGTGAGGTAGCAGGACTCGACTGAGTTTGTCTGCCCAAAGGTTTTGAATGCCTGGCAGATATACCACTAGAAGGTGAATTTGATGCTCTCTGGCAAGGGCCCATAGTCGTAAAACTTTGTTGTATAACGACAGAGAGCCTGTCCTGCCCTGCTTGTTCACATAGAACATGGCTACCTGATTGTCCATCTGAACTAGGACTGTCTTGTAGCTGAGCTGGGTGTGGAACACTCGAAGAGCTAAATAAATTGCTCTTAACTCCAGGAGGTTTATGTGTAAACCAACCTCCTGTGGAGTCCAGGTGCCCTGAGTAGAGAGATGATTCAGGTATGCTCCCCAACCCACCTGTGATGCATCTGTTGTTAGGGTGGCCTGAAAAAGAGGGGTTGATGGAAAGGAGACCCCACTGTCAGGTTTTCAATTGATTGCCACCATTGGAGGGACAAAAATTAGTCATTGAGAGATTGTTATTTTGTCCGACAAATGACCCGTGGCCTGTGTCCACTGTGTGGAGAGGGTCCACTGAGCCGCTCGCATGTGGAGGCGAGCATATGGGACTATATGAACTGTGGATGCCATGTGTCCCAGTAACTGCAGTAGCTCCCGAGCAGTGAGGGAGGATTTGCCTGCTGCTTGGGAAGCTAACTGCATTATGCGAAGACACCGGGCTTGTAGAAGGAAAGCCCTTGCCTGTCTGGTATCCAGACAGGCTCCTATGAATTCTAGGCATTGGGAAGGAATTAGTTGAGATTTCGGGACGTTTATTACCAATCCCAAGTATTGGAGGATTCGCATTGTACGAGACAGTGCAACGCTGGCCTCTGTCATTGTGGAGGCTCGGATGAGCTAGTCGTCTAAGTAAGGAAAGACAAAAATCCCCAAGGTTCGTAGAAATGCAGCTACTACTGCCATGCATTTCGTGAATACCCTTGGTGCTGAAGCCAGACCAAAAGGAAGAACCCTGTACTGGAAATGTCTTCCCCCTGAAAGGAAATGTAAATATTTCCTGTGATCTGGATGGATAAGAATGTGAGTGTATGCATCCTTTAAGTCTAGAGAGCAAAGCCAGTCCTGGCTTTGAAGGTATGGCAGAAGAGTTCCCAGAGAAATCATTTTGAATTTCTCTCGAAATAGATATTTGTTCAGTTCTCTGAGGTCTAGAATGGGTCTGTCTCTCCTGTTTTCTTTGAAATAAGAAAATAGGGGGAGTAGAACCCTGCACCCTGTTGAAGAATGGGTACTTCCTCTATTGCCCCTTGGGCAAGGAGTGTGGAGACCTCATGATCTAGCAGATTGTCTGCAGAGGTTTGTGAATTTAACTACTTTAGAATTGTAGGAGGGGTAAGCTGTGAAAATGAAGTTTGTACCCCTCTCCTACAATGGACAAAGTCCAATCTTCTGCTGTTATTTGATGCCATCTGTTGACAAAGTGGCATAACCTGCTGGGAATATTGGGGGGTTGAGGACCCCTCAGAGGCAGGAAGGCAAAGCTCTCTAGGAAGGAGTCAAAGCCCTTGAAGGGGCTGAACCTGGAGAGCTGGTTGAGCTCTCGGGCCTTTTGGTTTCTTTCGTTGTCTAGTTTGTCCCTTTTGGGCAACCTGACCTGGAGTCGGAGTCTGAGTCTGGTGGGTTATAGGAAGGATAAAACTTCCTCTTTTTGCTAAAAGAGGTTTTTTTTATAAGGCTTCCTTTTGGCTGGAGTGCCTGTAGATTTTGACAATCTAAGGTAGAATTGTCAGCATCTAACTCGTTAGCCTTCTCCTGCCAGTTCTTGCTGAATAGATTCTCTCCTGTGCAAGGAATGTTGCCTAATTTGTCCTGTACCCAAGTCTCCAAGTCTGATGCCTGTAACCAAGCAATCTGTCGTGCGCCAATGGCAATAGCAGAAGTTCTGCTTATGCATTCGAAGCAGTCAAAGGCTGCACGATTGACAAACTTGGAGACATCCTGCGCATGCTTAACCAGAGTAAGAAAGTCTTGTCTCTTATCATCTGGGAGAAATGGGCTCATAAGTCCAAGTCTCCTGTGATTTCTTTGAGGAACATTCCCATATATAGGATATATGAGCTGATCCTAGCTGAAAGCATGGAAGCTTGAAAAGTTCTGCGTCCAAAAGCATCCAGAGTCCTACATTCACGACATGGAGGATTGGATGCATGTCTTTTTTGCACTTTTCATCCTACGTATGGCTGACTCCACTACCATTGAATGGTGTGGCAGCTGAGTTTTCTGAAATCCAGGACATGGTGGGACTCGATACATAGTATCAAGCCTCCTAGAGTGAGGAGAAGTAGTCAGAGGTGCTTCCCACATTCTGAGCATCAAGCTATGCAGAATTTCATGTATAGGCAGAGTAGCTGCCTCCTTAGGAGCTTTAGGATATTGGAGGATTTCCAATTCCTTTGCTCTGGGTTCCTCTTCAGGAGCTACTGTGATTGAAAGACCTTTAGCCATATCACAGATGAAATCCTGAAATGACATGTCCTCTGGAGGTAACATTCTGCGTTGGGGAGAAGAGGGATCTTCTAGGAGAAACCCTCTAGTGCCAGCAGAATTGTCAGAGTTTTCAGAATCGGAGGAATCGAAGTATTCCTGACCCGATGCTCCTGCAAAGCATGATCCCGGTACCGATCGAAGTCGGTACTGAGGTGACCCAGTACCACTTTATCCACTCCAGCCGGAGGTGGAATGGGAAGAGTTACCATCGGGGCCGGTACCGTCTGTACCGGTGTTGGTACTGGCGTCTGTGTCGATATTTATTTATTACAATTTCTTATATACCGCACTATTTGACATCAGTGCGGTTTACATTAAACAAAAGAACAACAGGCTGTTCGGTTTTACAGAGAACAGGTGTACAAACTTGGATAACATGGGTGAACTATTTACATAAAATATCTACAAATAGGCGTTCTGACAAAGCTCTAGAAGTATCATGTAGTTACTTTCTTTGGGTTAGCTAGGCGTCATTGCTGGCTGGGTAGTACTTGAGGAACAGGTGATATTTGAGTGCCTTCCTGAACTGGGCTAAGACAACGATAGCATGAATGCTCGATGGTAGAGCATTCCAGCATTTTGGGGCGCAAAATTTGAATGCCTCGTTTGCCGTTGTCAGGGTGCATTTTGTCAAGGCCTTCGGGATTATTAGAGAGTTTATTGCTGTTGGTCTTCTGGATCTGTTAGGTGGAACGGTGTGAATGAGCTCTGTAAGTGAGGAGGATGAAAGACCATTGACGGCCTTGAAGGTCAGTAGTAAGGTCTTGAAAACAAGCCTTCCATGTATGGGGAGCCAGTGAAGCTGCTTTAGGATAGGCGTTACATGGTACCGGTGCCCTTGGGACCACCGGTACCGCAGCTGAGAGAAGAGCTGCGATACTGCGTTTGATAGCAAGAAATCTCTGATCTATTGACGCTGCCTGGGTGTCGGTACCGGTAAGAACGGCCGGAACCCCTGAGCATGGCACAGGTAGTTCTTGCGAGGTTGAGGCCTCGAGAACATCCTGAAGCCCCATCAATGCTTTGGAGGCCGAAGCCTCCCGCGGGGGCTGTTTTGCCGGTGTGGTTCCCTCAAGGGCAATGCCAATGGCCTCTCGATGCTTAGCAGGAGAGTTTACCCTTTGAGGACCTGCTTTTGTGTTTAGTTACCTGAGATCCATGGGAGGAAGACGAGGCCCTTGACGATGTCGATGCAATGGATCTTATTAAGGTGCGTTCAAATTTAACATCAGAAAAAAGTTCTTTGTCAATGTTATCCTTATAGAGCAACAACCTGTTTCTAAGGTCTCAGACTTCTTATAGGACAACTAGCAGACCCAAGTCTTGCTGTTAGTGCTGGATCGCATCAATGACATTTATTTTAGAAACCGGTTCTTTTTTCTTACTTTTTTTTTTTTTTGCACCCAGTTGAACCGCCACTTCATAACATAAGATGTTTCATGACTATATGTTATAAAGAAAAGAAAACAGCTGATTTAGCATTTCCATCACTTAGCTGTAAATGTTTTCAATCCAAAGTTCACTGCTGTGCATATCATTGGTCCAAAAGATCCCAACGCTCTTGCGAGGCGCCTCTGAGGCATTTCACTGCCTGCAGTTTCTTCAGGGATCCTAATCTCTCACCCTTTCAGTGCTCTAAAAAACAAACGTGACACTTTCAACTAACATACTCTATAATCTACACACCACCTTTATATACTATAAAATTAAAAAGTAATTAAACAGTCCTTTGTTTCGCTTACTCTATGTCGATGCTGCCCGCGTTGCAATGCTCTCTAAAAATCTTCAATCTTGGAATCATCAGGCTTCACAAAAAAACACCGCGCATGCGGGGTATCCTACTGACCTACCTTTTATAACCGGAGCCATCGTTTCTTCACAATCTCAACCCATTAGCACCCCTCTTCCGGAATGTTAAAAAAATGATCAAAAAACTGATACTCTGCCATTAAGAAACTACCCAGCTCCATTTAAAGATGAACTTGCTTATTAGTGCCTTAGCTGCCAGGAAATTGTGAGCTCTAAATACAAGTCTTCCAATCTATGTCAATGTTCAATCCTGAAGGAATCACCGTGTTCAATCTGAAAATCCATTGTTCTCTCTTTAAAAGAGTTTCATCCAGTGTCTTGCCTTTACGACCTTCTGTCACTTGTTCAATTACTATGCAGCTTAATTGGTTGAAAGTATGGCCCATTGCCAAACAATGCGAAACCATTGGCGCTTCCACCCTACCACATTTTAGGCGACTTTTATGTTCTCTCAACCTTGTTTTCAGTGAGCGTGACGTTTTGCCAATATACCAAAGCTCACAAGGGCATTGAATACCATATACTACTGCTCTTGACTCACAATTGGTGTGTGCTCGAAGATGATAAACTGTTTGCCTACAGACAAACGTGGCCGCTTCTAGCATCACTGGACACATATCACAATGTCCGCATTTTTTATGGCTGCCACTTACAGCATTTGGTATCAAGGGAGGAAGAACCGCCGGGCTCAACCAATCTTTTAAAGTGCGTCCTCTCCTCCATACACAGCGAATGCGTTTATCTGTTAATGCCAGAACCGTTCTAAGAACATTCTTATGTTTATTCAAAATATGTTGTATGGAATTACTGAGCGGAGAGAATGTTGTCACCAAATTGACAGTGGTCAGATCCTTTTGCGTCTGCGTTTTATTTGATGTATCATTAAGTAGTAGAGGCCTGTGATTATATAAGGCTCTCTTATATGCTTGGGATATTACTTTGTAAGGATAACCTCTACTCAAAAAAATTCCTAGTCAGGTGTTTTGCCTGCTGTTTGAACTCTTCCGTATCTGAACAATTTCTACGAAATCAGAGAAATTGTGAAAAAGGAAGCCCTTCTTTCAATTTTCTAGGGTGCTTACTCGTGAAATGTAGTAGGGCATTCTGATCTGTCGATTTTCTAAAGACGGAAGTTTTCAAGGTATTGATGTCTCGTTCTATCTGGACATCCAAATAGGTAATCTTATGTTTATGATATGTGTAAGTGAATTTAGTGTTGACATCACGTCCATTAATCCATTGCACAAACTGTAAAAAAGTGTCTTCTGTGCCTTTCCACAGAATAAACACATCGTCAATATATCTCTTCCACATAAGCAGATTAGTTTTTATACGGGGAAATTGATAACCAGTGAGATTCAAACCGACTCATATAAAAATTGGCAATGGACGGAGCACAGGTTGCTCCCATAGCAACCCCTGCTATTTGTTTGTATAACGTTCCTTCAAATTCAAAATAGTTTTGAAAAATAGCCAATCGTGTTAAGGCTAGCAAAAATTCAGTTTGGAGACCTGAAATGTCATCCCTCAAAGAAAGAGTGGATTGAACTATAGATATAGCTGCACTTTGTGGTATATTTGTATACAGTGATACCACATCCATGGTGACCAGTAAGGTATCAAGATCCTTCGACCACTCGGTCATATCCTCTACTAGTCTTAAGAATTGTGTGGTATCACGCAAATCTGACGGTATAGTAGACAGCAAAGGGCGCAAAAATGAGTCAAGATATATAGACAGTGGTTCTAATACACTCCCTCTCGTCGAGACCATCAGTCTCCCTGGGGGCTGTTGTAAACATTTGTGTATTTTAGGGACTAGATACAATTTTGCTGTTGTTGGAGTAGAAATATTTAAAAATTGAAACTCCTTTTTTGAAATCAATTTATTCTCTAAAGCTGTTTGTGTTAATTGTTTAATTGTCGCCTGTAATTCCTTCTGCGGATCCTCTATCAATGGTATATAAGTTGTTTGATCCCGCAATTGACGTTCTGCCTCTTGCAAATAATCCTTACGTGTCATCACCACTATTGCTCCTCCTTTGTCAGCTCTTTTTATGACCAAATCAGTTCTGTTGTGCAGTTCCTTCAAAGCTTGTCCTTCCATTTTCGTTAAGGCGGTATTAGACAATCGGGCATCTCGTTCCAACTCAGCAATATCCTGTAATACCAAATCTTTAAAAATAGCTATTGCAGCAGGCAATGGAGTAGGAGGTGACCATTTGGAAGATAGTGGTAATGGAATTCGCTGGGAATATACCGCAGTACTTGGAAGTGTGTTGTCTCTTGTTATTTCAGCGTCTTGGGAATAGAAATAATGTTTTAAATGTAATTTCCGTACTAGATTTTCAAAATCCACCCGAAACTGAAAAGGGTCAAAACTTATTGATGGAACAAATGATAAACCTTTATTAAGCACTCTCAAAGAGTCATCTGATAGATCATACCCAGAAATGTTCTCTACTAAAGTACCTGGTGATCCAAGAGAATATTTTATTTCTTCTTCTGACTGGAGCGACTGTGTGTTGTTCGTTCTACTTCGCTTTTCTTTTTCTTTGTTTTCCCATGAGCGGTCCCATTAGGACAAAGCATGGCCTTCAACAAGACAGCCACATGTCTCTCTCTCACGTATGACTAGAATCCACTGTATACACTGTTCTCAGTGAAAGCGCTGAACAAGGCAAAATAATTATCCTGAGTCTTTCATTACACTAATACTTTTGCATGTCAAGGGAGACTTCAAAGCAGTGCTTGGGCTAGCTTCACCCTACCGACATGCTATCTTAAGAAATGCAAATGGACAACAGAACTAGACAGACATGTTAAAAAAACAAACCTCTGTGCTGTAGGAGACTTTGTCTAATCAATTCAACTTAATGTTATTGTTTTATGTGTAAATAACTTTACAAATATTCACATATTTTTCAGGGAACTAAGCTTCATTTTTTTTCACCAAATTTGTTCTGCAAGTGTGTAAACTAAAGTAAATTTGTATGTCATAGTGCTACAATATAGTGTATTCCTAAAATTGAAACTTAAAAAAATCTTTCAAAACAAAGTACACTGTGTTTTTCCGGACCCCAACATATAAAATTCAAATACAGAAAAACAGATGAATTTATCCTAAAATTCAGCAACTCCCATGTTACTGTCCTTAGTCATTAAGTCATTAGCAGTGAGCTTAAGAATACAAACACTCCTTTTCACATTTAAATTGAATAAGACTGGTGTTAAACTGAACTGACAGCAAACAGTAGATCTCTCTTTCTGTCCTTTAAACAAAAGTTAAAATAAAACTTAGTTACAGCTCTTTTGGGTTTCTGTAATTTATGAACAATAAGCATGTCCCTCTATGAAATACTTGCAACAATATATAAAATTCTGTTTTACTTTTAATTTTGCTCGATCAAAACCAAACATATAACTTCACATTGACTCGGGATTCAAATCATTTCTAAGTAGCATTGTCCTGTCAGGGCCGTCAAACCCCCACTCTGAAGGGCAAAGGACAACAAACAGATTCTCCAATTTCATGCCTTGATTATTTGATCTAACATCTAGGAGCACTTGAACAGCTGGCCAGCCCATCTGTGAGCAGCCCTTTGGGGAATTCTGAAGCAGTATGCCTTTCAGCTTGTTAAACTCAGGACCTTTTTTTAAAAAACAAGTAAAAAGTATTTTCTTCATAATCTTATATAAGGATTTTCTCCAACAATGTAATACTAACTAAACATCTTTGCATCACAAGGTTACATATTTTCTTAACTTTTAGAGCTATTTTTCCTTGGTTACAAAATCCAGCTGTAATCTTTTCCCTTTATTAATTTGATCTTAAATTTGTAAAAGTCATAAGAACATGACAAAACTGATCTTGTATCACTTAGTCAAAACTAATCAAACAGAATTTCTTAGCATCACAACAATTTTTTTATTAATCTCAGGTTAATTAGGATCTTCCACATTTTTTAGAAAAATCAAAATAAGCTTCTCAAAAAGTAACACATTCATAGAAATTCGTTCCGCATTGTGTACAACTGCCCTATGACCTATCACAGACCCAGGCAGAGCTATTTAATCTCCTGACACACAGAAAACAGCAGACAAATTTTTTTTTTTTTAAACCAGGATATAACTCAGATCCCAAATTTAAAAAATAAAACTTAGACTTATTTACTGCACACAAATATGCACAGAGGAAAAAGAAACAATTTGAAATTTTCAGGCTGTACTTGTAACTATAAACTATTTTTCTTTGTTTTTCTACCAGTCAGATCACTGCACACAATAGCTGGCAGTTCAGAATTAAAACACTGTCAATTATCTGTGCGGTCTGCTTCTAAGATTCTCACTTCAGTGTACAATACATTCAGATCCCAATCCAGTAACCCAGAAAATCCATTCCATGTTACAATACATTCAGACAGAAGGAGGGAAAAACTAGCTGTCTCAGCACATCAATTACTACAGCAGACCCTGGAAGATTTTTCGTTATTCTCAATGTTCTAAAGAAGACAGGAAAGGCTTGGAAAAATAAACAAACACCGCTTGTCACTTGCGTTCCAGGGACTCCGGGCCAATGGTTTTACCCTCTCCAGAGACTGGGGCGTCTTACAAACACATGAATATTGTGGAAGAAAATAAAAGAGACACTCTAACATTTACAGAGACACTCTAACAGTTTTTTCTACACATCAAAGCAACATTAATAACATAAAAATACATGTGCAATCAAACCTAGGTAAATCTTCTGTTCTTGTTTGTAGGCTTTACGCGATATCCAAATCTCTCTCTCGTTCCTACCAGAACAGCATCCAACTTCGTTCATTTCAGAACGGTATCCTCATCCCCTATATGTAATTTTTTATATATATATATATATATATATATATATATATATATATAGATATAGGAGGTATACTCATCCCTGATATAAAGCCAAAATCAGGGGTATCCCAAGACAATTTAGAAAAATTTTAGGAGTCTCATCCAAACTTTTTTTTCTCGTTCATCTCAGAACGGTATCCAAATCTCTCTCTCTTCTCTCACAACAAAATTCTCATCCCCTGAACCGGCAGGAGGTATCCCCTCCTCTATTTAATTAGTGAAGCAATAGGGGGTATCCTCATCCCTGATGTACAGCCAATATCAGAGGAATACGGGACAATTTAGAATAAAAGTTTTAGGAGTATTAAATACTTGGAGTATTAAACACTCAAGTCCCTGTTCGGGCGCCAATTGTCCGCCAGGGTGCTCGGACAAATCTCCCCTGGGGTGGATACAATAATCAATCAGGCGACACTCTGCTTATTCCATAATAAAATAATTTATTTGGGCAAAAACAAAAAGTAAGGAAGTTACAAGCAAAGCTATAAACAGTCTGCCTGATGCGGACAGAGTTCTCTAGCTCTGAATAATAGTGAAAGAGAAGGCTGTCCCGCCCACACTCGGCCGTTACCTCTGTTATATACTCCTCTGCAGCAAATAGTTCCAGAACATTCTGCATATATTTGCAGGCTCTACCCTGGGGCCCTCCCCATTATCAGGTTTCTGTCTTGAGGCCCTTCACTCAGTATCATATAACTAAATGTGCTGTGCTTCTTATCAGGTAGGCCGTTCCCTGCTGGGCTGCTCGGTCTGGGCTGCTCGGTCCCCGCCCTGCATCTTCTTCTTTGTTTCACTGTAGTTTCGCTTGGGTGATTTTCTTTTCACTTCAAGCACAAGTTAGAATCTTCAAGGCTCTGCAAACTTTTTCATCAACCTTATATTAGGCTGGCATCTGCTCCATTCTGTAAGTCCATTCTCTGCACACTCCTGTCCAGAGTCTGGTATCCTACATGTTTCAGCAGGGATTATACATGTTGTCAATCACAGCCCACATGCAGTTCTTCTGTGCCATTTAGAAGTTAGTCAGCTCTTTGGGATAGGATCATAACTTTCAACATCATTATCAAAGTAAGCCAAATTAAGTAAGCCAAATTAGTCATTAACCCCGTCCTTAACCCCTACAATATATTCAAGCAAGGAGAACCTGTGTAGATCTGTACGAACCCTTTTCTTTGATAGTGTTAATAACATCTCCCAAGACGTAGAGGAATGCCCGGCAGGCTGATCTGCCATAGCTGCAAATGGTGTCTTCTCTTTAGTAAGTCCCGATATATATTAGGGTGTAAAACTGAGGATGGAAGCCCATCCTGAATGACCCTCCATATTGTAAAACTACAAATCAATTTGGTCTCTTCATGAACGTATATGATCAAAACTTATTAAGGTGCGTTCAAATTTAACATCACACATATCATAAACACAAGATTACCTATTTGGAACCACTGTCTATATATCTTGACTCATTTTTGCACCCTTTGCTGTCTACTATACCGTCATATTTGCGTGATACCACACAATTCTTAAGACTAGTAGAGGATATGACAGAGTGGTCGAAGGATCTTGATACCTTACTGGTCACCATGGATGTGGTATCACCTCGTATACAAATATACCACAAAGTGCAGCTATATCTATAGTTCAATCCACTCTTTCTTTGAGGGATGACATTTCAGGTCTCCAAACTGAATTTTTGCTAGGCTAAGCACGATTGGCTATTTTTCAAAACTATTTTGAATTTGAAGGAATGTTATACAAACAAATAGCAGGGATTGCTATGGGAGCAACCTGTGCTCCGTCCATTGCCAATTTTTATATGAGTCGGTTTGAATCTCACTGGTTATCAATTTCCCCGTATAAAACTAATCTGCTTATGTGGAAGAGATATATTGACGACGTGTTTATTCTGTGGAAAGGCACAGAAGACACTTTTTTACAGTTTGTGCAATGGATTAATGGACGTGATGTCAACACTAAATTCACTTACACATATCATAAACATAAGATTACCTATTTGGATGTCCAGATAGAACGAGACATCAATACCTGGAAAACGTCCGTCTTTAGAAAATCAGATCGGAATGCCCTACTACATTTCACGAGTAAGCACCCTAGAAAATTGAAAGAAGGGCTTCCTTTTTCACAATTTCTCCGATTTCGTAGAAATTGTTCAGATACGGAAGAGTTCAAACAGCAGGCAAAACACCTGACTAGGAA
Organism: Ichthyophis bannanicus; assembly: GCA_033557465.1. Taxonomy (NCBI): domain Eukaryota; kingdom Metazoa; phylum Chordata; class Amphibia; order Gymnophiona; family Ichthyophiidae; genus Ichthyophis; species Ichthyophis bannanicus. The sequence goes on from CM066044.1 coordinate 155,551,166, forward strand.
TTTTTTGAGTAGAGGTTATCCTTACAAAGTAATATCCCAAGCATATAAGAGAGCCTTATATAATCACAGGCCTCTACTACTTAATGATACATCAAATAAAACGCAGACGCAAAAGGATCTGACCACTGTCAATTTGGTGACAACATTCTCTCCGCTCAGTAATTCCATACAACATATTTTGAATAAACATAAGAATGTTCTTAGAACGGTTCTGGCATTAACAGATAAACGCATTCGCTGTGTATGGAGGAGAGGACGCACTTTAAAAGATTGGTTGAGCCCGGCGGTTCTTCCTCCCTTGATACCAAATGCTGTAAGTGGCAGCCATAAAAAATGCGGACATTGTGATATGTGTCCAGTGATGCTAGAAGCGGCCACGTTTGTCTGTAGGCAAACAGTTTATCATCTTCGAGCACACACCAATTGTGAGTCAAGAGCAGTAGTATATGGTATTCAATGCCCTTGTGAGCTTTGGTATATTGGCAAAACGTCACGCTCACTGAAAACAAGGTTGAGAGAACATAAAAGTCGCCTAAAATGTGGTAGGGTGGAAGCGCCAATGGTTTCGCATTGTTTGGCAATGGGCCATACTTTCAACCAATTAAGCTGCATAGTAATTGAACAAGTGACAGAAGGTCGTAAAGGCAAGACACTGGATGAAACTCTTTTAAAGAGAGAACAATGGATTTTCAGATTGAACACGGTGATTCCTTCAGGATTGAACATTGACATAGATGAAGACTTGTATTTAGAGCTCACAATTTCCTGGCAGCTAAGGCACTAATAAGCAAGTTCATCTTTTAAATGGAGCTGGGTAGTTTCTTAATGGCAGAATATCAGTTTTTTGATCATTTTTTTTAACATTCCGGAAGAGGGGTGCTAATGGGTTGAGATTGTGAAGAAACGATGGCTCTGGTTATAAAAAGTAGGTCAGTAGGATACCCCGCATGCGCGGTGTTTTTTGTGAAGCCTGATGATTCCAAGATTGAAGATTTTTAGAGAGCATTGCAACGCGGGCAGCATCGACATAGAGTAAGCGAAACAAAGGACTGTTTAATTACTTTTTAATTTTATAGTATATAAAGGTGGTGTGTAGATTATAGAGTATGTTAGTTGAAAGTGTCACGTTTGTTTTATAGAGCACTGAAAGGGTGAGAGATTAGGATCCCCTGAAGAAACTGCAGGCAGTGAAACGCCTCAGAGGCGCCTCGCAAGATCGTTGGGATCTTTTGGACCAATGATATGCACAGCAGTGAAATTTGGATTGAAAACATTTACAGCTAAGTGATGGAAATGCTAAATCAGCTGTTTTCTTTTCTTTATAACATATAGTCATGAAACATCTTATGTTATGAAGTGGCGGTTCAACTGGGTGCAAAAAAAAAGTAAGAAAAAAGAACCGGTTTCTAAAATAAAGGTCATTGATGCGATCCAGCACTAACAGCAATACTTGGGTCTGCTAGTTGTGCTATAAGAAGTCTGAGACCTTAGAAACAGGTTGTTGCTCTCTAAGGATAACATTTACAAAGAACTTTTTTCTGATGTTAAATTTGAACGCACCTTAATAAGTTTTGATTATATACGTTCATGAAGAGACCAAATTGATTTGTAGTGATGCAATGGATCTGGCATCTGAAGAAAAGAGGGTACCGAGCTTTGCGGCCAGGTTCTGTCTTCCTCTTTTGGTCATCCCCATGCAGGAGAGACATTCAGTTGGAGAATGATCAGGTCCTAAACATTTTAGACACGAACCATGGGTGTCAGTGATGGAAATGGTACCGCCACACTTAGTACATTTTTTAAAACCACTAGTTGGTTTTTCCATAATTTTGGAAAAATGGGGCCTAATGCCGAAAATGGTGCCTAGCACCAAAACAGTAAAGGTTCTGAAAGAAACCAGTCTAAGGGTTTTTTTGGTTTTTTTAGGAAAAGAAAAGAACCGGCGGTACCAGTAAGCGTCATGCGGTAGGCAAATGCGACCACAAAAAAGAATTTTAAAGACTGAATTTTCTGCAGTGACAGGGAATAGGTCCTGTTGGCTCCATGGAAAACGAAGAACTGAAGAGAAACAATTGGAAAGGCGAGAAGGCAGTGTGCATGTGCTGAGGGATGCTCCCAAAAGCGTTCTTATTGGACGCTGGGGAGCATTCCCGCGCAGGCTCCGTCGGTACCGACGATACCCATATGTGAGGACTACATTCCTGCTTGTTCCTGGAGATCTGCCTGTGCTGGGTGTGAATCAGAATGTAGGGATAAGCGTCCCTGAGATCGAAGGAGTATAGCCAGTCGCCCTGCTGGAGGAAGGGCAGCAGGACGCCAAGAGATAGCATTTTGAACTTCTCCCACACCAGAAACTTGTTTAGTTTTTGGAGGTCAAGGATGGGTCGTAGGCAATGTTCCCTCTAATTTTCTGTAGGCTGTGTGCACATAAAATATCAGCTGTGCAGCTTTTGAAGGAAGGTTAAATTTTTGTGCGCCACATAACGACACTCGGAGTTATATACTTTAAAATTTGACTACACGTCAGAATACAGTATGTACACCACATTGATTGCACTAGAAAATATTGTAGAACTTGTGAAAACCATAAATACACAACAACTTTTCAATTTTAAGAACGTTTGTGTTGTTTTATATCAGAATCAGAACCTTAATTTTTGTGTGCTCTGTTATAAAGTATGTGCGCTCACTCGGTGAGGTGTGTGCGCGCGCACACGCGCACAACTTAGAGGGAACAGTGGTCGTAGGCTCCCCGTCTTCTTCGGGACGAGGAAGTACCGGGAATAGAAGCCCCAACCTCGGAGGTGCGTCGGTACCCTCTTGACTGTTCGCTGGGCGAGGAGGTTGTCTAACTCCCGCTGTAGGAAGGACTGGTGTGCGGGGAATCTAGAAGATTCCACTGGGGAGAAGGGAGGGGGAAGCTTGTCCAAACGGAGACGGTAGCCATCCCGGACTACTTGGAGGACCCAAGTGTCCAACGTGATGGATGCCCACTGAGGGGTGAAGGAGGATAGGCATCCCCCCACCGGCTGCGGTGCTGCCAGGGGGCGAAAGGCTACGCTGCTGGTGTCAAAACCTCTGGGCGGGCTGAGGTGGAGCCGGGGTTTGGGCCTTGGGCCCTTTAGGTTTGCGATGACCGTGTGGCCCATGCGCCCTGCATCGTGGTGGTTGGCGCGGGAGTGGGTGGGTAGCCTCGGTAGGGTAGGCCCTTCTGCAGAAAGAAGGGCTTATTAGTTTGCTATTTCTTTCGAGGGAGGGAGGTGGTCTTGCGCGAGAGGCAGGTACGGGTGACTAACTCCGTCTCAATCTCGGCGGCATTATCCTCCATTGGTTTACCAAAGAGCTGTTCACCAAGGTAGGGTACACGTCTAGGAGCTTTTCCTGGACCCACTGCTCCAAGTCAGAGGACTGGATCCATGCCTGGCGCCGGGCCCCGATGCCAGCGGCCGCGACTTGAGCCAAAGACTCGAATCAATTGTAGGCGGCTCGGAAGAGGAATTTTAAGCACTCCGCAATGGACTTGAGGAGGGTCCGGAACCTGTTGAGGGGTTCGCCCACATGGCCCGCAGAAAGGCCCCCAAGTTCCTTGGTTGGGTCACGTAAAAACATGCCCGTATACAATTGGTATGCCTGAATACAGCATGATAGCATGGACCCTTGATAGGCCTTGCGGCCTAGGGCGCCAAGGGCTCTTGACTCCCTGCCCAATGGAAGAATATGACTTCGGGCTCTTTTGTTTTCTCATGGCAGACTCCACCACCATAGAGGTGTGGGGGAGTTGGGTTTTCCTGAACCCAGGGCCGTGCTGGACCCTGTACATCGCATCGAGGTGCTTGCTTATGATAGGGACCGATGCAGGGGTCTCCCACATGTGGAGTAGCAACCTGGACAAAATGGGAGGAACTGGGACAGCAAGAGATCCCAGAGGAGGGGACTCGTACTGCAAGATATCGAGCTCTTCAGCTCGAGGTTCCTCCTCCACCTGGGTAGCCAGGTTGAGAGTCTGTGTCATATCCCCGAAGAACAACGAGAAGGTGGTGTCCTTGGGTGGCAAATGCTGCTGAAAGGCGGGCAGGGACGGGTCCGATGGGAGGTCCGGATGGGTACGGGTCTTAGGAGAAGTATCCCCATCTAACTCCCAACCCGAAAATTTGGAAGAGGAGTCTGATTCCGGCTGGTCGCCTTGCCCAGAGGCCGAGGCCCGTTTGGAGCTGGAGGCCCTTGAGGATTTCGCCCGAGGAAGGCGAGCGAGACCGACACAGAGGACCCTCATGAGGCCCATGGCTCTCAGGGGTTTCCAGGGTGGATTATGGTGTCCCTCTCAAGTGATCCTCAGTATAGGCGCGGACCAGCGAAGCTGGATACGAGCGCCTGCTGGGAAGCAATGAACGCAGAAATGCTACGTTCTAGTGCCAGCATACGGGGACTCTCACGCAGGCATGGGGCCCTGAGACGCCGACACCGGGGTCACCAGGTCGGGCATCGAGGAGGAGAGGGGATCTTCACCGGGATGACCCTCAGGAAACCTGGTGCCATTGCCCAGGGCCTCCGAGTCTGTTCGAGGTACTTTATGAGGCCACTCTTTGTCCGACTCTCGGGAACACCGAGGGGGGCTAAGCGACCAAGTGCAAGAGCGCTTGAACTTGTCGGGAGCCCCCGACAGCGACTTCGAGGTCGTCTTCTTCTTATGCTGCTCCACTTCAGAGGACCCCTGGTCGGAGTGCCATCTTGAGCGCAGAGCCGAGGTGGGGGACCCCACCGGTGGAGAGACGACCGAGGGTGCCACTGGGGATTCAGAGGCAGCCTTTTGGAAAATGGCCTCGGACTTCTGCTTAAGACTGAGCAGGGCTTTGGAGGACATTTTTTTACAAAGCGAACAGAGCTCTGGATCATGGTCTGCTCCAAGGCACCGCAAACAGTCGTGGGTGTCAGAAGCTCCAAGAACATGTCGCTTTCGATCACATTTTTTAAAACCGGTGGCCATCGGGGCAAAAAGGGCTCCCGCGAGGTCGAAGACCCACACGGCCAGCGATTAGGAGAAAAAAAGAGCACAAAGCCAGTCAACAAGAAAAATTAGGAAAAAAATGTCCCCTTTTCTCAAAAGAGATAGGAGCAAGGGGGAGGACCGGTAGAGGACTGGTGCAACTGGAAAACAGTAGGCCAGAGGCTGAAAAACGAAACACTTTTTCCGAGGGACGAGGATGTGTGTCCGAAGGGCTCCGCGGAAAAAGGGAGACTGAGCAAGATGGCACCCTTGGGCAGGAAGAGGACCACGCATGCGTGGCAGCAATCCCAAAGGTTTTCTTTGAAAGCTGGGGAATTACTCCGCACAGGCTCCTTCGGTGCCTACGTCACTAAGTGAGGACGGACTTCCTGCTTGTTCCTGGAGAAACAAAAAGTCTTTCAATAACCTTCCATCTTCCCTTTATTGTAGCAATGGGTGCAACTATGGTGTCCACCCCCAACTCCATCCAGCACACTGATGCTACAAATCCCCAATTCAGCTGCCTTCATCTAACTTTCCATGAAGCAATGACATTGCCTCCTACAAAAAGCTTAAGCCATTTCTCATGTTGAACAATGTGGATAGAAGCTATGGAATCAGCCCCCTTCTTTCTATAGCATCCACGTTTTAGGAAGTCTCAAGAAACATAGAAACATGACAGCAGAAAAAGACCATATGGCTTATCGAGTCTGCCCTTCCATAACTACTATAGTCCCCTTTTTTCCTTTAGAGATCTTCTGTGTTAGTTCCATGCTTTCTTGTATTTAGATACTGTCCTTGTCTCTACTACCTCCACTGGGAGACTATTCCACGCATCTATCACTCTTTCCGGAAAGGAATATTTCCACATATTACTTCTTAGCCTATCCCCTTTCACCTTCATCTTATGTCCCCTTGTTGCAGAGTTTGCTTTCAATCGAAAGAGGCTCTCCTCTTGTGCATTTATGCCACAGAGGTATTTGAATGTCTATCATATCTCCTCTATCCCGCCTTTCCTTTTAACATATAGATATTAAGATCTTTATTGTCTGTCTCCATATGCTTTATAACATGGACCACTAACCATTTTAGTAGCCACCCTCTGCACCCAACTCCATCCTGTTTATATCCTTTTGAAGGTGTGGCCTCCAGAATTGCATACAATACTCCAAATGAGGTCACATCAGAGACTTATATATGACCTTTTTTTCTGCTGGCCAATTCTCTCCCTATGCATCCAAGCATCTTTCTGGCGTTCACCGTCACCTTTTCTACCTGTTGAGTTACTTTAAGATCATCAGAAAACATCACGCCGGGGAGAGCTGGAAATTTGCCAGGGCCAGTGTGCTCGCGGCAGGAAGGAGGAGCCTGCAGTCCCGCCCTCCCTGGGCTGCATAAAATCAACGGCCCGCTGCCTTGACGCCGGGAGAGCTGGAAATTTGCCGGGGCCCGTGTGCTCGCGGCAGGAAGGAGGAGCCTGCAGTCCTGCCCTCCCTGGGTTGCATAAAAATCAACGGCTCACCGCGGAACGCGACCCGCGGGTGCGCACCCATGGTCGTGTGCCCAAAGGGGCATGACCAAAGGGGCTTGTCCTGCCCCTTTAGAGTACTGAGGAGTGGTGAGAAGTGCCGGAGAATCCATTGGGTAAACGGAGGAAGACGTCATCTCTCGCCTTAGGTGCTAAGGCTATAAAAATTGTGGGCCCTATGGGTCAACATCTACAGAGGCCCTCTGCTGAGCAGGACGTTTCCCTTGGATCTGTGAGTACGATATCTGACCTTTCCTTACATGCGCATGGGTTTGCCCTACCCGGTTTGGAAGATATTTCAGCAGGTGTGCCGTCCCCTAGTGTTGGGAAACCTGGGGGTGAGCCCCTTTTGACTAAGCCAGAACTGCCTTCTTTGTTACCAGATGTGTCTCATAAAATCTCTTCATTGCCATCTGTGCTAGACTTCCCTGTTTCTGCCTCACTGCTTACTCCACCGGCGGATATTTCCTTCCGAGATGTGTGGGAAGTGCTTGCACGCATTTAAGCCTCTTTGGGTGCATCTCTCTCTGGCGTCTCGGAGTTTTCCAAGCAGGTAGTGCAGCAGTTGTCTAGTCAGGAAGAATCTATTGGTAAAAGTAAAGTGTCTTTGAATAAATTAGAGGGCCAGGTCTCGGTAGCTCAGGCTGCAGTATCTTCTTCTATATGTGATGTTATTATACGTCATCAAATAGAGTCTCTGGAAAATTCTGTTCGTGCAAAGAATTTACATTTTTTAAATTTCCCTTGTACTCATTACCTTTCTCCAATTATATTGTTGTAAAAGTATTTTAAGGAGGTTCTATTAATTGAAGATGTTAATGCAATAAAACTTTCCTCTATATACTATGTTCCTATCTTGCCTACCACGGAGGCCTCTTCTCCTATTGTCAAGGATGGAGGTAATTTTCTCAGTCCTTGGACGTTTTGGCTTTCTTGGAGTCTTCTAATGACGAGATTACTCAGCATGCCACCCTAATCGCTTCTTTCATATCTATGATGGATAAAAATTTAATCATGCGATTATATTTTACTAAGATCGATCAGGCTTTTTGTGGTAGCCCCATTCAAATTTTTCCTGATGTTTGTAGACTCACTCAGAAGCGTCGGAAAGCTTTTCTTTTGTTAAAATCTTGGTCCTTGGAAATAGGTGCCTCTTTTTTTCTGAAATATTCCTGTAAATGTATTTTGCTTTACGAGCGGACTAAATATGTGTTTATGGATTCGGATCAGTTGAAAGTTTTCTTGCTTAGTAAAGAATTTGGTTAAGCTATCGTCTTCCTTTCTAAGTAAATAGGGCTGTAAAAATGTAACTCACGGGCCTGTCTATTTTACTTTGTCTCTTTGTAAGTATGTATAATGAATATGGTACTCTAATGGCTTTACCAGCTCTCTCCTTGATGTGGACTTGATTGTAATTCCTGTTAAATTTATAATAAAGATATTTTGAAACGCAAAAAAAAAAGAAACCATCATACCGAGGTCCCGCTCTTCTTTCGTGGACAGAAGTACTTCGCTCCATACACTGTACTGCTCCCTTGGATTTTTGTAGCCCAAATGCATGACCCTGCATTTTTTGTTTTAGCATTAAATCTCAGCCAAATTCGCGAACATTCTTCAAGCTTAGTAGATCCCTCCAAATGTTATCTATCCCTTCCTGGGTCTCCTCGCTATTGCAGATTTTGGTATCATCCGCAAAGAGGGAAACCTTACCCGACAACCCTTCCACAATTATCACTAACAAAAAAATGTTAAAAAGAATCTGACCTAGGACAGATCCCTGCAGCACACCACTGGTAACATCTTTCTTCTCAGAGTGAGCTCCATTTACTTGTATACTTTGTTGCCTCCCACTCAACCAATTTCTAACCCAGTCAGTCACTTTAGGATCTATCCCTAGGGTGCTCAATTTATTTATAAGTCGCCTGTGTGGAACGGTGTCAAAGGCTTTATTGAAATCTAAGTAAACCACATGTAGGGCTTTCCTTCGGTCCAACTCTCTGGTCACCTAGTCAAAGAAATCAATCAGATTTGTCTGCCAAGAACTGCATCTGGTAAACCCATGCTGCCTCAGATTCTGTAATCCATTGGACTCCAGAAACCTCACTATTCTCTGTTTTAGCAGCCTTTCTAATAATTTACTCAGAGGTCAGACTAACTGGTTTGTAGTTCTCAACCTCATCGTTACTTCCGCTTTTGTGTAAAGGGACCACATGGCCTCTCCCCAGGTCTCTGGAACCACTCCCCCCTCTCGACTATAAAGAAACATTGAAAAGATCAGTCAGTGGAGCCAAGTTCCTTCAATATTCTCTGATGTATCCCATCTGGTTCCATCACTGTCTACTTTTAGTTTAGCTAGTTCCTCACAAACACAGTTTTCTGAAAATCGTTCAAGATCACCTTCACTTCTCTTCCTATTTGTGGATGTTTTCTGAAGTCCTGCTCCTAGCCCTTCATCTGTGAACACAGAACACAAGTATTTTTATGCCCTATCTTATCTTATTCCGACCATAGTCTGCCTGTGAATACTAAAGAACCCAATATGTTTATACATAGCTCAGTTTTTACACTGTTTTTTGTATATAGTTTTACTGTGTGTACATAGTTATAGTTTTATAGTTTTATTACCCCTTTTCCAAGTTTAAGTTACCTGTTATAATGTAAGCACACCAGTGTTTTCTGATTGTGCAGTTCTGTTACTTGTAAACCGCACTGAAAACAAATAGCGCGGTATATAAAAGATGTTAAATAAATAAATAAATAAAATTTATTAAACAAGTCTACATTATCCTCATCAACTTCAACATATTCTTCCCCTTTCCCCTTGAGTCTGACAATACCACTTTTGCACTTCCTTTTCGTGCTAACATATCTGAAAAATGCCCCCCCCCATTTTATTGCAGTGTCTATTTCCTCTTCTTTTTATATCTTTGTCTTCTTGACTACTTTCCTAGCTTCTTTAAATTTTTCCAGATATTGATGCTTGTCTTCCTCTCTCTGTGACCGCTTGTATTTTATGAAGGCCATCCTCTTTTTAATCTTACCCATTACTTCTTTTGAGAACCATAGTGGACTCTTTTCTTTTATATTTATTTACCTTTCTAACAAAAAGGTTTGTTGCTCTTAAAATATCCCCTTTCAGTTTTGCACATTGCTTTTCTACATTTCCCGCTATCAACTCCTTGAGGTATTTTCCCATCTTGGCAAAGTTACTTTTTCTAGTCTAAGACCCTTGCTTTTGAATGGATTTTTATCAGCCCTAGTCCTAATATTGAACCACATCTGAGTAGGTCAGTGACTTCAAAGGACTTGCCTACCGCTTTGAACTTGAAGACTAGAGGAGAGGAAAAAACTCTAGCTGCAGAAAAAAAACTTCGCCCAAGAACACAATAAAATTCCCCTTTTGCAATACAGCAGAAAAAAAGTAGCTATTAAAATAATAAAAAGCTCCTTTTAAGAGTTCTCAGGCAGAGAGTTTGTATTCAAGAATCCACAGTATTACCTTGTTTGCAATGCAGACCATCTAGGAATTTACACTTACAGTAATTCCAACCTACTACAGCTATCAAAAAATCTTACATTTTTCATTGTAAAAATAATATTTTTTTGTATATATTTCACTGGTTGTCATCCAATAAAATGGCCCTTCGGGGGTCCATGAGTAGAACCTATTTGCATGCACAATTTTCAGACCATTACATAATAAAATTACACAGGTACGCTAAAAAAAATTTTTTTTAAACTGCCTCTAATGTTTCGATTGATTTTTACGTTTTTTGGTGCGCTGAATCCAAATCTGGTAACCAATTTGCTCCATCACGTACAGATTTTTTGCTACATTGGGTTAGCAGTTTGAGGTGAACGTTTCAGATTGAGTGCGATCGAGATAAAAGTTTCTTGGATGAATTCTTTATACTAATTGTTTAGTAGTTATTCAAATAAGAATAAATAAAATTGTAACAAGGCAGCACATAAGAATAGAGTAATGTCAACAAAACACACTGTGATGGTAGCAAAATTGTCTGCACTTAAAACAGCCACATACATGTGCATAAACATTGAGCATATAAGAGCGAGGTTAGACACAAAGCAAAGCAAAGAAATGTGCAAAAAATGTTGTACAGGTATGTATGTAAGAATAGAAAACGCAAACCGCACCATTGCAATACATGAAGACAAACACCCGATGGTGTGAAAATAAAATTCTAATAAATGAGATCCGACACTGTGGTAATAACTAGCAAATTTTTATTTCAAAATTTAGTAAAAACACGATATTTGTCAACACAGTTTAGATTTTAAAGTCATTCTTGGGTCAATCAATCTCCTGGTGGGCCCGTTTCTTCTTCCCCCGAATGCTTCTCTTGGTGCGCTGCTTGGCGTATTTTTCATCTGGGGTTTCCCGCAGCAGCAACCAGCAGAAATCAGCCATCATAGTGGTGTTCCATCTTCCTTGGTACCTTCTCTCTGCGTCCTTGATGTCCTGGTGAAACCTTTCACCTTGTTCTTCACTGTACGCCCCCAAGTTTTCGGGAAAGTAGTTCACATGGGAGTGCAAGAAATGGACTTTCAGGCTCATGTTACAGCCTTGTTCTTTGAAGGCACTGAGCATCCTGGCAACAATATCCTTATAGTTCTCATCCCGCCTGTTCCCCAAGAATTTGAGAACAACATCCTTGAAGGAATCCCAGGCTTCTTTTTCCTTCTCAGACATCGTTTCAGCGAATGCTCCATCTGAAATGACTTTCCTTATATCAGGGCCAACAAACACTCCTTCCTTTAGCTTTGCTTCAGAAAGTCGGGGGAACTTTGAGCAAAGGTACCGAAAGCACTCACCATCTTTTGGAAGGGACTTGATGAATTGCTTAATGAGACCCAACTTAATGTGGAGAGGTGGTAATAGAAATTTATCACGAGGTACCAAGCTCTCATGAAGAACATTTTTCTCACCGGGTCTCAAATACTCCCGAATTGGCCAGTCTTTTTTCCCCCAGTGTAGGTCGCGGGCCCGGCTATCCCACAAGCAAAGGAAGCAGGGATATTTGGTGAAACCGGATTGCTGCCCTAATAGCATGGATAGAATTTTAAAGTCTCCACAAATCATCCACTTATGCTCATCATAACGAATCTTCTGAAGAATCAGGGCCAAATTCTCGTATTTTTCTTGGAGAATAACAGAGTGAGCAATAGGAACTGAAGCGAATGTGTTGCCATTATGAAGAAGAACACCTTTTATGCTGTCTTTTGACGAATCAATGAACAGCCGCCATTCAGCAGGATCATACTTGAGTTTAAACTTTTCCATCACTCCGTATATATCGTTGCAAAATACCAAATCTTCCTCTTTGCTGAAATACTTCAAAAATTGTGTCTCGCGGTTGCGGTACCAATAAAAAGTTGTTCCTGGTGACAATAGATTTTTCTGTTTAAGCCGAGAACCTAGCAGTTGGGCAGCATCTTTTGGGAGTCCTAAATCCCGGACTAAATCATTCAATTCAGCTTGAGAGAAAAGTTCAGGTTTCGGATCTGGTTCAGTTTCAAACTCGGAAGTACTGGACTCATCGGGAAAAGCCATCTGATGAGTCTCATCATGATCAGAACCGTCCACACAAATATGATTTTGGTGGTTCAGGCACAGGTACTTCGTTGCTATGAGGCATAGGCCTAATTGCTGAGGGAAGGTTGGGGTAACTTATTACGTTCTTATTTTTTAAGTTGTATCCCTTCACAATGCAAGAGCAAACATAGCAGTCACTGCTGTGGTCTCTTTGTTCACACGCCATCATAGGTATTCGGATACGAAATGCTTGTTTTTTACCTTTCATCCATAAGCGTAGATCTTCCTCACATGTCTTGCACACTTTGTGAGGAGCCCACGGTTTGTCTTGATCGCCTAACTTCAAACCGAAATAGGCGAAATATACTTTTTTAATAAATGCAGAAATGTTCCTCTGCCGCTTTTTCACGGTATATTCCCCACAAATAAAACAAAAACTGTCCGGAGAGTTGACGCAACCTCTGGCTCTGTGAGCCATCACAAATACACAGCACTGCAAACTACAACTGTAGTGAACCACTTCGGAATAAAGCTAGATTACGACTGAGCAAACAAAAGGTAATAATGAACTTGCAAGAAACTGAAATTTGACAGGAACGTTCATGTCGCAACCACCGTGTTTGAGCGAGCGAACGAGGCGAGGCGAGGCGAACAGGAAAGAACATGCGCCAGCGCGAGTACTGGATTTAGCCCCCCGCCTCCCAATTGTCCTGTTAATGTATAAAATGAATACAAAACACTCTAAAATATCATGAGGGAGTGTTTCTAGTTAGTTAACCATTACAACCTCTATTTTGGGCCAAGAAAATAAACTGCAGTCGGCTAAAAAGAAATTATGTGAACATTCCTTATATGGGTAAGAAATCTAATTTTGCAAGAAAACGTGACGTGATGGAACATTTTGGCTATTTTCCTGGATTCAGCACCCCAAAATCTATAGGAATCAGTTGCAAAACTGGAGGCAGTTTTTTGGTAGTGTACCTGTGTTATTATTATTGCTGAGATCTTAAGATTGTTGTTGTTAAGTGCCGTCGAGTCGGAGTCGACTCATGGCGACCCTCTGGGTAGCTATCCTAAATTGTGTTCGGTTTAATCTTAAGATTAAATAAACAGAATGTTTATGGTGCTTTAAGACTCTGCTTCTACTTGAACTGGTTTAATTGACAAAGGCAGAGGATCACTGGTTTGAATCTGAGAACTCCCATTTCCTACTTTGCTTATCCTAGAAAAACAAACTCTACAGTAAAGATAACAAAGGTACTTAAGATTTACTGTTACTGCAGCTCTGTTAATTTGCTTTTACAAGTTGAAAGCAAAATTAACTATGAACTATAAAGTCCAACACTTGCTGCTTCCACGGTAATTTTGTTTGAGGCCAATTTCTTCAGAAAAGAAGTTGCTCTGTTTTCGAAAATAATCCTGCGCTTATTACAAAAACTGAAAACCATAGGGCAACCTGCAGAGTTTCCCCATTCTGAGCTAAAACTCTTCAAACCAGATATATCTGGTTCTGTTCTCTGAACTCAGCGCAAGTGGAGAAGATACCAGAGAATCAGTGCAGTGGAGGGAGAGGTTAGACCCCACCGGTTGAACGTGGAGGAGCACCATGGGAACTGAGCAGCAAGGTTGGTCAGGAGCAGAGGCTCTTGTCAGCTGAAGGAAAACACTTAGTGGTAGCCAATACAGTGTCTCTGGCAGAGGAATGAAAGTACAATGAAGAAGGTGAATGAGGAGGAGTCCAGCAGAGGCCCCTTTCCTTTTTTTTTTAAACTAATAAAAAGTACCATCAAATAGGATATTAGTGACTGGTGTTTTTGCAGCTATGAAAATTTCACCTATGATCTACTTGAAAGCTGTGTGTTTTATGCTTGGTGCTTCTGAACTAGCTGGCCCCTTGAGCAAGATGATTCCCTGACATGAGGTCAAATTGTGTCTTACAAGTCTTTGATGCTTGGCCAGACTGAATATGGGTAACTGTTTCTTCACTTTAAGCAATTTTTTCAAGGCTGTCCAATGTCTGAGGCTGCCTGAGCAGTTGTGTTACCAGATGGCTCTTTTGGAGCAAACCTAAGAAATGAGAGTGTTCATAAAACTGAAGCTATTAAGGGTCTGGTCAATGGTTTTGGCCTACACTGGCATGTCAAGTTTAACTTTCCTAGTCCTCATAAGTGAAATCTGAACTTACCTGTTAAATTCCCTTTCCTCAAGTCCTACCAGACCAGTCCTGATGAGTAGATTATGCCCTCCCCCTTGCCAGCAGATAGAGCCAGAGGAAAAAAAGTTCAGAGCTGATTTCAGTCTCCTTACAGGGGAGCTGGTGCGGTCTTCAGCTTTTCAGTACCTTATTGTCAAAGCTCAGACAGCCTGAAACAATTGTTATAGTTTTGGTTTCCAATTCACCACCAAAGCTAAATATGATGCAGTCATAAATATCACTCTACGGTCACTAACTCGAGAATGAGATAATACTATATATCAAAGGATGAATAGGCCAGCTACCCCAGAATGGACACCACCATACTTGGTAGTTCTAATTTGTCAGATCAAGAGCTCTTGATCGCCATGGGGAATTCACTTTCCTTTTATATTTGGCAAGATAATTCTCTTATGTCTTAAGAAAAATCTCAAAGATGTACTTTTACAAACAAGCCTATGGTGATCTGTGGGGGCAGGAGCTCTAGAGCGGCTGTTGGAGTTGCACTCTGTTAGTTTTTGTGATGGTGTTTTTATGTATTTTGTCTATTAATTGGTTTGTAAAACATTTTGTTGAGTGCAGCTAAAGGCGGTATATCAAATCTGGAAATAAACATAAAGATAGTCCCTGGACTGGTTTGGCAGGACCCAAAGAAAGGAAATTAAGAGGCAAGTTTAAATTTCACCTTCCTTATCCATCCACTCCAAACTAGTCCAGACGAGTGGGATATACTGAAGCTCTAACCAGATTGAACAAGAGGAAGCCATGATAGGTCTCCAAGGTGTAGTTAGATATCTAAGGTGTAGTCCCCTCCAGACCTGCATACTCATGGCTAAGGCACTTAGAAAGTGGAGACGAAGGCACTGCCCCGGCTCCTTTGGAAAGACAGATTTTAACTGCCTCCAAGGACTCCTTTACTCTAACAGAGTACGCTTGCCAGCTCTCTGGTACTTGCCAAATCTTGTTGGTGTGGTCTGAGATGATCATCTCCTTGATTCCTCCAGAAATTGATGCCTTAAAAAGGACACATTAGATAAAAGACCTATCTGAAATTCAAAGGAACCGGGCACCTAGACATCTCAAAAGTGACCGCCAAATGACTTGAGAATGGCTGTCCCTGCCCTGGCCTAAATCATCTGACCTTCTTACTATCGGATATTAGAGAGAAAGCCTGATTCTGAAAGAAGTGAAACACTACTCTCAGAAAGGGAAGAGAACTGGCCAAGGAGATACCCTTTTCTTTTAAAGCTACTGAAGGAGACTAATCTCTGCCACAAGATCTAAAGAGACACTATTCTGAAAGGCTCGAAAGAGAAAACTGAGTCCGATGTCTTGCATGCTGGACTCCATGAAAAAGAGAATCCCATCTGGGAGATGAGCGAGGGATCTTAAGTGGTTGTGTCCTAGAGGCAATCTAAGTCCTCAGTGAGAGTTTGCCTTCACCCCACTCTCCATGTGTTTCTATGAAGGAGCACAGCCCGAACACAGCAACTTGCAACAAGGAAGTTGTCTAGGTGCCCAGTTCCTTTGGTAACTAACCAGGTCAGATTATATTCCATGTACACAAACTGGAACGTAATTTGTACTGTTTGTACATAGTTTTTATGTTAACTGTAAAAAGTTCACAAATGTTCCATGTATTAGGACTAGACATGCATATCTGTCATGCCTTGTACATCTTGTTCAGATTATATTCCAGGTACACAATCTGGTACGTAATTTGTACTGTTTGTACAAAGTTGTTATGTTTCCTGTAAAAAGTTCTCAAATGTTCCATGTATTAGGACTAGACATGCATATCTATCATGCATGTATCACTTGTTCATTGTAAACTGCATCCGATCCATGGGAGGATGCGGTATAAAAGTGTTTGTTAAATAAATAAATAAGGAAGGGTCTGCCCTAGTCAAACCCACTGTACAGGGCTGCCTTCCTGAGGAAAGAAAGGAGCTGCTTGAGTAGTATTACTCATGGCCTCTGAAACTGGACAGACAAGAATACTGAAGGTGGGTCCATGAGGTGAGGAGGGTCCTCCCATAAGCACTTTCAACCAACCTCTAATTTTTTGTCTCCAAAGAGCCAGGACTTTTTTTTAAAGACAGTTACTTCTTGGAGAGATTGAAACTGCACACATTGCCTCCATTGCCTCAGGTACACTTAGATTGTGAGCCCTTCGGGGACAAGGGAATAAAAAAAAAAGTACCTGTTAGTATATACGAGGGCCGTTTTTTTTTCAACCTCCGATCGCTCCGTGCAGATGCTACGCGGGCAGCAGAAAGCGGGCATGCGCTGTAGGCGACTGCGCAGCTCTTGCACTACACACACCGCCATGTATGACATTCAGGCGTCAGTCTGCTTTTTGATACAGCCACGTAAACATGTCCACCATGATTGATGCTCCCTCCAAGTGTGAATTGCGAAGTGTGATTCGTTTTCTACAGGCTGAAGGCCATAGTGCTGCAGAAATCCATCGGAGAATGAGTCGTGTGTATGGGGAAAACTTCATGAGTGATGGTGTTGGGCCAAGGACGCAAATCTGTCATTTCAGATGACCTGGTGCAACGAGTTGACAGAATGGTTAAAAAAACCCGCAGATTCACCATTACTGCTTTGTCTACGGAATTTCCAGAGGTTTCAAGGTCTGTTTTGTACTCTATTGTTACTGAACAGTTAGGCTACAAAAAACTTTGTGCACGTTGGGTCCCAAAAATGTTGACGGACAGCCACAAAAGCGCTTTCAAACCAATGAGGACCTTCAAACCAACGTCAAGGACTACTTGAATTCATTGGCGGCAACTTTCTTTGCAGAGGGTATTGAAAAGCTTGTCCACAGATATGACAAATGTCTCAATCTCTTCGGTGATTATGTCGAAAAGTAACCGTAAGTGTACCAATCTTTTGGTAATAAAATTATTGTTTTATATGAACTTGTCTTTTATTTATAGCCTATCGGAGGTTGAAAAAAAAACGGCCCTCGTACATGTAAACCGCTCTGATGCGTAAGTAAAGGGCGGTATATCAAATGCCTAAAAAACAAACATTTGAGATTGCTGTGTCTGCCACTCTGTGCAGGAGCACCCAAGAAGCATGGCTGTAAACACTGTGGCCCCATTTGAACAAGCTCCTAACATCACCCATCTCCACAGTGCAAAATTCACCAGCCATGAATCCATCTTGGGTAAGCCAGACCCAATACAGATGGACTCAAGTCATAGAGCCACTGCATATAGCTGCCTAAAGAGAATATAGAAAAAAAAAAAAAAAAAGGACGGACGATTGTTTAAACAGACTGAAGCTTTCCAGCATGGGGGACCCTGAACACTGTGCTTCCCTTCACTTGGGGTTTCACAAGATAAGGATACCCCCCGGAGGTGACCCAACACCATATTTCTCTCTCCACTAGGAAAAAAAATATAAATTAGTTTGTCTTGGTCACCTTAAGGTTAGAATCGGGTATTGCATCTCTAGTTATGCAGCAGAAACACTTGGAGGAGGGGGGGTGGGGGGGGGGAGAAGAAGAGAAAAAAGAAATATAGGATTCCCTTACAGATTACTGTCTGTCATGGCCCATCCAAGATACCAGGGGAGGTCATGCCCTAGAAAATAAGGTTCATCCGTTCCGCTCTCCCAAAACAACCTTCCTACGGAAGCACTATCCTCTTCTATGTAGGCAATCTCCACTTTCTCTTGCCCCAGTTGGTGGAATACTTCAGCATCCCAAACACTGCTAGGGTCAACCTGTGGTTCCTTCCATGCAGAGATTCAGATAAGGGCAAAGAAGGGTTCAAAGTAGAACCTGAGGTAGTGCTGAAGCAGCACCACCCAGGATTTTTTAAAACTTCATTCACAGAATGCAACAATTTTTCATGCCTCATAAGCCTAAGGCACACTGGGAAGCTTTACCTATGTAGGCTGAATGAATATAGCACAGATATGCACTCAGAAACCCAACCACCTTAAAATGCACTCTAATAAAACAAAGCGTAGTTACTCACCTGTAACAGGTGTTCTCCGGGGACAGCAGGAATCAGTCCTCACATATGGGTGAGGTCAGCACCAACAAAGCCCTTGCGGAAGCATTCCCCCCAGTTTTCAAAGAAAGCCTTTGGGAGATGCCACTATGCATGCGTTGTCCCCTTCCCACCCAAGGGTGCCATCTTGCTCAGTCAGATGACATAGCTAAAAGACAGCAAAGATAAAAAAAATGGTAAAGGAGCAACTCCAAGGGGAGAAGGAGAGTTGTGAGGACTGATTCCTGCTGTTCCCGGAGAACATTGTTATGGGTGAGTAACTACGCTTTCTCTGGAACAAGGAGGAAGTCAGTCCTCACATATGGGACTCCCCAGCTACAGGCTACTGAAAGCCCATAGCAAAAAATAGGGGCTCCCTCATGGGGAACCGCAAGCAGCAGGAATTTAGTTTGTGTCCACAGACCACAGTAGGACCCTTGTGTCCGATGAAACCAGCACTCTGGTAGCCTGAACACAGAAGGGTCGGAGGGTAGGAGTTGCCTAAACCCCAAAGAGGTTACGGAGTACAGCCTGGCTGAAGGCACTTTCCCGTCGGGACTCTCTTTCCAGGCAGTAATGGGCTGCGAAGGTATCTGCTGAAGACCAGGTGGCGGCCCGGCAGATGTCCACCATCGGGACAGAGCGCAAGTTTGCCACCAAGGCCGTCATGGCCCTGGCACGGTGTGCCGTTACGCAGCCTTCCAGCGGGAGCCTCGCCTGCTCATAAGTGAGGGCAATACAGTCCGCCATCAATGTGGACAGCATAAGCTTGGTCACCGCCTCCCCCAGCCTACTGGGGCCGTAGGAGATGAAAAGCTGAGAAGCTTTGCGGTGGCCCTAAGTGCGTTGGATATAGAAGGCCAAAACCCTCTTATCCAAGGTGTGAAGGGCTGTCTCTGCTCAATTGAAGTGAGGTCTTGAAAAGAAGGTAGGGAGCACCACTTCCTGGTTGAGATGGAAGAGCGACACTAACTTCGGCAAGAATTTGGGGTGCGTGCCAAGCACCACTCTGTTCTTGTAGAACCTGGTATAGGGTGCTTCCGCCACAAGGGCCTGAAGCTCGTTAACTCTGTGAGCGGAGGTAAGCGCGACCAGGAAAGCCACCTTCCAAGAGAGATAACGGAGGTGGCAGGTAGCCAGAGGTTGGAAGGGCGGTCGAGTGAGCTGCCCCAATACCACATTGAGGTCCCATTCGGATGCCGGGGGCGAACCGGGGGCTTTGATAAGAGCAAGCCCCAAAGAAAACGGGTCAACAATGGCTGGACTAAGAGGGGCTTACCATCCACCAGATGGTGGTGCGCCGCCAAGGCACTGAGGTGCACCCAGGCAAGTTAGACTTGAGCCCAGACAGAGAGGTGGAGAAGGTACTGCAACACCAGAGCCACCAGACAGCAGAAAGGGTCAGCCCAGTGATCGGCACACCATGCAGAGAACCTGCGCCACTTGAGGGCGTAAGCTTTAGAGTAGTTACTCACCTGTAACAGGTGTTCTCCAGGAGCAGCAGGAATCAGTCCTCACATATGGGTGGCGTTGGTGCCAACGGAGCCCTGTGCGGAGCATTTCCCCAGCTTTCAAAGAAAGCCTTTGGGAATTGCAGCCCGCATGCGCTGTCCCCTTCCCGCCCAAGGGTGCCATCTTGCTCAGTCTGATGACATAGCTAAAAGACAGCAAAAGAAAAGTAGCAAAAATAAATCATATGACTGCAACTCCAAGGAGAGGAGGGAGGGTTGTGAGGACTGATTCCTGCTGCTCCTGGAGAACACCAGTTACAGGTGAGTAACTACTCTTTCTCCAGGACCAAGCAGGAAGTCAGTCCTCACATATGGGACTCCCCAGCTTAAGGCTACCGGAGACCTCAAGCCGAAAAAATGAGCTCCCTCGAGCTCGTCAGTACGTAAGGAAGGAATCTTCTCTGAGAACGCCCCCGACTGGTAGCCCAACACCAGGGCCGGAGGGTAGGAGTTGCCTAAACCCCAAAGAGATTATGGAGTACTGCCTGTCTGAAAGCACTGTCCCTGCGGGACTCCCTCTCAAGGCAGTAATGGGCCGCAAAAGTCTGGCTTTAAGACCAAGTAGCGGCCCGGGAGATGTCTGCCAATGGAACAGAGCGGAGATGAACCACTGACGCAGCCTTCACCCTGACATGAGCCGTGACTCGACCCTCCGACGAGAGGCCGGCTGCCCCATAAGCCCAGGCGATACAGTCAGCGACCCAAATGGACAAAGTATGCTTGGAGACAGGTAACCCCAACTTATTGGGGTCAAAAGAAACGAAGAGCTGAACAGCCCTCCGATGCTCCTGCGTACGGTCAAGGTAGAAGGATAACGCCCTTCTACAGTCCAGGGTATGCAGGACCATCTCAGCCCGGTTGGCATGCGGCCTGGGAAAGAAGGTCGGAAGAACCACCTCCTGATTGAGGTGAAACGGGGAGACAACCTTAGGGAGAAACCTGGGGTGAGTCCGTAAGACTACCCTATTCCTGTAGAACCTAGTGTAAAGGGGATCAGACACTAGTGCCTGAAGTTCACTTACTCGCCTAGCAGAGGTAAGAGCTACCAGAAACAAGGTTTTCCAGGAGAGAAAACGGAGAGGGCAGGTAGCCATAGGTTCAAATGGCGGAAAAGTAATCCGCTGTAAGACCACATTCAGATCCCACTCAGGGGCTGGTGGACGCAAAGGAGGCTTAAGCAGGAGGAGGCCTCTGAGAAAACGAGCCACCAAAGGGTGGTTGGAAAGAGGCCTGCCGTCCACCGGCGAGTGGTGCGCTGAGAGAGCACTGAGGTGAACCCTGACAGAGTTGGGCTTAAATTGGAGAGTTAAAGGCCTAGATTGGAGAGGTAAAGCAAATATTGCAATACTACCGCTACCAAGCACGAGAAGGGATTCTCGTTTCGCTGAGCACACCAAGCGGAGAATCTAAGCCACTTAAGAGCGTAGGATTTCCTGGTGGATTGCCGTCTAGAGGCTAAGACTACGTCTTCCACCTCTCTAGGCAGGAGAAGGGGAGCGAGAACTACCCTTTCAGCAGCCAGGCCATCAGATGAAGGGACTGGAGGTTGGGGTGCAAAAGAGATCCCTGTTCCTGAGACAAGAGATCGTGTTGAATCCCCAGAGGAAGAGGAGTGTCCACCGCCAGTTGTAGCAGAAGGGGGAACCAGGGTTGCCTCGGCCACCTGGGGGCTATCAGAATCATGGAGGCCCCGTCCCTAAGGACTTTGAACAGTGTTCGGGACACCAGTGGCGTGGGAGGAAATGCGTACAGTAGGCCTTGGGACCACGGAATCAGAAACGCATCCGCTGCTACTCAGAGGATGCGGGTTGTCTGGAACAGAATCTCGGCAGTTGCCGGTTCAGAGGACTGGTGAAAAGATCCATGGTGGGGAGGCCCCACCTGAGAAAGATCCGCTGAACCACCAACGGATTTAATCTATATTCGTGTGGTTGCAGGATCCTGCTCAGCCTGTCCGCCAGGTAATTGTCTTGACCTGGGAGGTAGACTGCCTTGAGGAGGATTCCGTGATTGAGGGCCCAAGAGCACAGCCGCTGTGCCTCCTGACAGAGAAGGAAGGAGCCTGTGCCCCCTTGTTTGTTCACGAAGAACATGGCAACTTGATTGTCCGTCTGGACCAGTACAGACTAGTGAGATGTGAGGTGGGAGAAGGCTCTCAGAGCTAGGCGTATCGCCCGTAGCTCCAGGAAGTTTATCTGCTGAGCAGCCTCCCAAGGGGTCCAGAGACCCTGAGTACATGCCCCTTGGCAATGCGCACCCCAACCTAGAAGAGAAGCATCTGTCGTCAGCACTTGAGAATGCGGAGGGGGTTGAAAAACCACTCCGAGTACCAGATTCGGAAGATGAAGCCACCATTGCAGAGAGGAGACTAGCAGGGTGGATATTCTTAATGAGTCTGCAAGGCTCCCTGTGGCTTGATGCCACTGAGTTTGAAGGCTCCACTGAGCAGGCCGCATGTGCAGGCGGGCATTGGGGGTTACATGAACCGTGGAAGCCATATGGCCGAGCAGTCTCAGGAATTTCCTGGCGGAGACCAGGGAATTGCTGTGAAACTGCCTGGCTAGGTCCATCAACCTGTGGGCTCTGTCCACTGGCAGAGAAAAGCCTTCGCCTGAAGAGTGTCCAGCCTTGCTCCTATGAATTCTAAGTTCTGGGACGGGAGCAAAGTGGACTTTGCGAAGTTTATGACAAACCCCAAGTGCTGAAGCAGAGCCACAGTGCGAAGGGTGGCTTGATTGGCCTCCTGGGAAGACTGGCCCCTTATGAGCCAGTCGTCCAGGTATGGGAACACAAAAAGACCTAGAAGCCTCAGGTAGGCCGCCACTACCGCCAGGCACTTGGTGAACACCCTGGGGGCAGAAGATAGGCCAAAGGGTAGCACTCTGTACCGGTAGTGGTTTCCTCCCACAACAAATCTGAGATATTGTCTGTGGTCTGGATGAATAAGGATGTGAGTATAAGCATCCTTTAGATCCAAGGAGCATAGCCAATCTCCCTGCTGGAGGTAGGGCAGCAGGATTCCAAGGGTAAGCATCTTGAACTTTTCCCTCTCCAGGAACTTGTTGAGGCTGCGCAAGTCTAGGATGGGTCCGAGGCCTCCTGTTCTTTTTGGTACCAGAAAGTACCTGGAATAAAAGCCGTGACCTCTCAGGTGGTGGGGGCACCGGTTCCACAGCCTGTTCCTGTAGCAGACTTGCTAACTCCTGAAGAAGGTGGTCCCTGTGCAGAGGGGGTCTTGGAGGCTCCCCTGGAAAATAGGAGGGAGGTACCTGGTGAAAATGGAGAAGATAGCCCTTTTGGACTACATGGAGCACCCAGGTATCTGATGTGACGGCTGACCATCTGTGGACAAAGTGGGCCAGCCGGCCTCCTGTGCTGATATGAGCCAGCGGAGGAGAAGAGGCTATGCTTTCTGAGTCAAAAACCCCCACCCTGCTGAGCAGGGGCCGGTGTTGGTGGCTTGGGGGCCTTCTGCCTACGGGGCCCATGACCCTGCCCCTTGGCCTGCTGACCCTGTTGGGGAGCTGCAGAGGCCTAATAATGAGGGGATTGTTTATAGGCAGATGACTTCCTCGGGTAAAAGATCTTTTTCCCCGAGCCCTTCTTTTTCTGAGAAGGGGCAGAGGTTCTTCTGGACAGCCTAGTCTGGGTCAGAGTCTCGGTCTCGAGTTCTGCAGCATTTTCAGCCATGGGCTTGTCAAAGAGGTTTTCACCCCGGCAGGGGACATCGACCAACTTGTCCTGTACCCATGGCTCGAGGTCGGATGACTGTAGCCAAGCCTGTCGGCGGGCACCGATGCCGGCCCCGGCTACTCGGGCCGAAGCCATCGTAGGCTGCCCGAGAGATAAACTTCGAGCACTCTCGAATACCAGTGGACAAGGCCTGGAACCTCTGCAAAGGTTCCTCGGAGAGACCAGCAGAGAACCCGGCAATCTCCTTTGCCAGGTCTCGGAGATACATGCCCATGTAGAGCTGGTATGTCTGGACACGGCAAGCAAGCATAGAGCCCTGGAAGCACTTCTTACCGAGGGCATTCAGGTTCCGGGCCTCCCGGCCGGGAGGCACTGAGGAGTGCATCTTCTGACTTTTCAGTCGATGCATGGCCGATTCCACAACCATGGAGTGGTGCCGTAATTGTGCCTTTTGGAACCCGGGGCTCTTGCGGACCCGATAGATGGAATTGACCCGCTTGTTTAACACCGGCATCGAGGCCGGGGTCTCCCACATGCGGAAGAGCAGCTGCTCCAGCATCGGAGGAACCAGTACAGTAAAGGCCTCCTTCAGGGAAGAGTCATACTGGAGGGCCTCAAGCTCCTCATCTCAAGGCTCCTCCTCCGGATCCACAGGGAATGCCAAGGCCTTGGCCATATCCCGCATGAAGTCCGAGAACCGGGTATCCTCCGGTGGGGACCGTCTCCGAGGTTCGGACTCCGGCGAGTCCGATAGGTGTCGGGTGACTCTTCGTCCTCCGTCTCCCAGCCCGACTCCTCGGAGGAGGAATTGAGTGGCTCCGGTCGGGCGGGCACCGATGCCATCCGCCCCAACGCCGAGGGTACCGGCGTCGAAGACCTTGGTCCCGAACGGGAGGCCGAGGGAGACCGTGGCCGAGGATCGACTCGAGCCTGCATGGACTTGAGGATCGGCTCGGCCTCCGGGGTCGACTTAACATAGAAACATGATGACAGAAAAAGACCACAAGGCCCATCTAGTCTGTCCTTCCATAACAACAACTACAACAGTCCACTTTTTACCTTTAGAGATCCTCTGTGTTGGTCCCATGCTTTTTTGAATTCAGTTACTGTCCTCATCTCTACCACCTCCACTGGGAGACTATTCCACGGATCCACTACTCTTTCTGTAAAGAAATATTTCCGCATATCACTCCTGAATCTATCTCCCTTCACCCTCATCCCATGTCCCCTCGTCGCAGAACTTGCTTTCAATTGAAAGAGGCTCTCTCCCTGAACATTTATGCCACGGAGGTATTTAAACATCTCAATCATATCACCTCTATCCCGCCTTTCCTCTAAGGTGTACATATTAAGATCCTTAAGTCTGTCCTCATATGCTTTATAATGAAGACCACTAATCATCTTAGTAGCAACCCTCTGCACCGACTCCATCCTGTTCACATCCTTTTGAAGGTGCGGTCTCCAGAATTGCACACCATACTCCAAATGAGGTCGCACCAAAGACCTATACAGAGGCATTATCACCTCCTTTTTTCTGCTAGCCATTCCTCTCCGTATGCACCCAAGCATCCTTCTAGCTTTTGCCGTCGCCTTTTCTACCTGTTTAGCTACTTTAAGATCATCGGACACAACCACGCCTAGGTCCCGCTCTTCTTTAGTGGACAAAAGTACTTCACCTCCTATACTGTATTGCTCCCTTGGATTGCTGCAGCCCAAATGCATGACCTTACATTTTTTAACATTAAATCCCAGTTGCCAAATTCTAGACCATTCTTCAAGCTTAGCTAGATCCCTCCTCATGTTATCTACACCTTCCTGGGTGTCTACTCTATTGCAGATTTTGGTATCATCCGCAAAGAGGCAAACCTTACCTGACAGCCCTTCCGCTATATCACTAACAAAGATGTTAAAAAGAATCGGACCAAGGACAGATCCCTGGGGCACACCACTGGTAACATCCTTCTCCTCAGAGTGAGCTCCATTTACTTGTACTCTTTGTCGCCTCCCACCCAACCAATTTCTAACCCAAGCAGTAACTTTAGGGTCCATCCCTAGGGTGCTCAGTTTGTTTATAAGTCGCCTGTGAGGAACAGTGTCAAAGGCTTTACTGAAATCTAAATACACCACATCTAGAGCTCTCCCTCGGTCCAACTCCCTGGTCACCCAGTCAAAGAAATCAATCAGATTTGTCTGACAAGACCTGCCTCTGGTGAATCCATGCTGCCTCGGATCCTGTAATCCGCTGGACTCCAGAAACATCACTATTTTCTCTTTCAACAGCGTTTCCATTCATTTACTCACCACTGAAGTTAAACTAACCGGCCTGTAGTTTTCAACCACATCCTTACTACCGCTTTTGTGTAAAGGCACCACATGAGCCTCTCTCCAGTCCTTTGGCACCACTCCCGACTCCAACGAGGCATTGAAAAGGTCAGTCAGTGGAGTTGCTAGAACGTCCCCAAGTTCCCTCAGTATTCTAGGGTGTATCCCATCCGGTCCCATCGCTTTGTCTACTTTAAGTTGAGCTAGTTTCTTCTCACGAACACAGTCTTCTGAAAATTGTTCAAGATGTCCCTCGCTTCTGTTCTTATTTGTGGGTGTTTTCTGAGGTCCTGCTCCTGGTTCTTCATCTGTGAACACAGAACAAAAATATTTGTTAAGCAATTCCGCTTTATCCTTATCAGCTTCTACATATTCCCCCCCTGCACCCTTGAGTCTGACAATACTTGGACGTCGATGTCCCGGTGGTAGGGGCAGATGCACCGGTGAGACTGGCGATCAATGCCCGCTGCTGTTCCATGAAGGCAGCGAGGCTGCTCTCCAAGGCCATCAACCTGAGTCCGAGCTCAGGAGACCCAGCAGCCCCCGACGGCATCGGGCCCGACGTCAGCTCCCGTGGAGAAGAGTCCACGAGGACTACAGCACTCACGTGTCCAGGAGACTCCATCTCGAGACGAGGTTGCTTGGCAGGCCTCTCCGACTCCGAAGACCCGGGACGGCTATCGGGGCTATGCGACCTGGCCCTCGAGGAACCAGGAGCGTCCACCGACGCCGCCCTCGTGGGTTTCTGCTTCCTGCGCTGTTCCCGCGAAGGAGACCCCCGCTCAGAGGAACCCCGGATGTGGAGTCAGAGAAGATCCTATCCTTCTGGTGCTGCCGACTCCTCAACGCCTTCAAGGACATTTTGCCACACGGACCACAGATCATCGGGTCATGATCGGGTCCGAGGCAGCGGAGGCAGCAGTCATGTGTGTCGGTAAGAGACATAAGTTTCTTACACCGATCACACTTTCTAAACCCGCTGGCAGCCATCGGGGGAAAAAGGGCCCCTGCGAGGTCCAAAGACAGGGCTGCCAGTGAAAAAAGAAAAATGGCGCGAACGCTAGTCACAAAGGACAAAAACCGAAAAAAGAGAGAGTGGGCTCGATACTGGCGTATCGGGCCCAGGCGGGAAAAGGATCCGGCGTCGAACCGAAGGTAAAGAACAAAAAACAGGGAAATCAACTTTTTCCTCAGCGAAAAACGAACTACGTCCGTCAGGTTCCGTGGAAAAAAGAAGACTGAGCAAGATGGCACCCTTGGGCGGGAAGGGGACCGCGCATGCGCGCTGCAATTCCCAAAGGCTTTCTTTGAAAGCTGGGGAAATGCTCCGCACGGGGCTCCGTCGGCGCCGACGTCACCCATATGTGAGGACTGACTTCCTGCTTGGTCCTGGAGAACCTACTAGAAGCCTTGCGAGAGGCCAGCAGGATGCCATCCACTTCAACCGGAAGATTGAAGGGGGTGAGAGTCATCTGGTCGCCGTATCTTAAAAAGGATATAGCTTTATTAGAAAAGGTACAGAGAAGAGCCACCAAAATGGTAAAGGGGATGGAAGGATACCCCTATGAAGAGAGGCTGAAAAAGTCAGGGCTCTTCAACCTGGAAAAGAGACGGCTGAGGGGAGATATGATAAGAGGTCTATAAATTAATGAATGGAATGGAACGGGTAAACGTAGATCGATTGTTTACGTTATCAGAATATAAAAAGACTTGGGTACATGCAATGAAGCTACAGGGTAACCTATTTAAGACTAATAAAGAGAAAATATTTTTTCACTCAACGTGTAATCAAACTCTGGAATTTGTTACCGGAGGATGTAGTAAAAGCTGTTAGTGTAGCTGTAGTGTAGTTTGTACAAGTTCCTGGAGGAAATGTCCATAAACCATTATTAAAAGGGACCAGGGATATCACTGCTTGACCCAATACAAGCATTGAGGAACCTGTGTCTTTTGGGGAGACTGCTAGGTACTTATTACCTAGATCGGCCACTGTTGGAAAGAGGACACTGGGCTTGATGGACCTTGGTCTGACCCAGTATGGCATATCTTATGTTATCTCAGCAACCATGCTGTCAGTGACAGGGACCCCAGATTGGGGTGCAGGAGAGAGCCCCCTCCTGAGATAGGAGTCCCGGGGCAGTCCCCAAGGGAATGGGAGTGCCCAATGTCAACTGTAAAAGCAGAAGGAACCATGGTTGCCTGGGCCACAGAGAAGCTATCAGGATGAGCGAGGCCCTGTCACTGAGGGTCCTGAACAAGGTCTTGGCGATCAGTGGCGTGGAAGGGATGGCGTATAAGAGGCCTTCCAACAATGAGTCAAGGAATGTGTCCGCTGCCAACCTGGAGGGGTGGGCCTGCCGGGAGCAGAAGCGGGGCAACTTAAAGTTGTCCAGGCTGGTGAACAGGTCCATTACGAGTTCTCCCCAGAGCCGGAAAAGCCAACTACCTATCGTGGGGTCCAGCTGCCATTTGCGCGGCCGGAGAACTCTGCTGAGCCTGTCGGCCAGCTGGTTGTCCTAACTGGGCAGGTACACTGCCTGCAGGAGGATACCCTGTCGGACTGCGTACGAGCAGAGGGCTAGAGCCTCCTGACAAAGGGTACGAGACCCCATGCCCCATTGCTTGTTCACGTAGAACAGCGCCACCTGGTCATTCATCTGGACCAGAACCCGCTAGTGATGCAGGTGGTAACAGAAGACCCTCAGAGCTAGGTGTATGGCTCAGAGCTCCAGGAGATTGATCTGCTGGGTGCTCTTGTCCAGTAACCAGTTCCCCTGAGTGCAGAGATCTCTGCAGTGGGCTCCCCAGCCAAGTAGGGAGGCATCCATGGTGAGGACCCAGGAGGGGCGAGGGGCCTGAAAAGGCATGCCCGCCTCGAGATGCTGGGGAGACTGCCACCAGAACAGAGAATCTGCCAATTGCCGGGTCACGAAAACCCTGTCCCATAGGCGGCTGGTGGCCTGAGACCACTGGTCCCGGAGACACCACTGCACGACCCTCATGTAGAGATGAGCGCCTGGGGTGATGTGGACCGTGGAGGCCATGTGCCTAAGGAGGCGCAGGAGTTGTCGCGTGGACTCCGAGGGACAGGACCTCACGTCCTGAGCCAGAGACGATCGGCATGGTCTTGGGCAAGAATGCCTTCGACTGGAGAGAGTCGATCTTTGCCCCAATCAACTCCAGACACTGTGTCGGAAGGAGGTGAGACTTGGGGTAGTTGATGACAAAACCCAAGTGCTGTAGGAGCTGGATGATGCATGCAATGGCCTGCTGCACCTCTGAGACTGTACTTCCCTTTATGAGCCAGTCATCCAGGTAGGGAAAGACTAAAAACCCCTGGAGCCAGAGGAAGGCAGCTATGACCACCAGGCATTTTGTTAAAATTCTTGGGGCAGAGGCTAGGCCGAAGGGGAGCACCCTGTACTGAAAATGTCTGCCCCCCACTATGAACCACAGGTACTGCCTATGGTTGGGGTGGATAAGGATGTGGGTATATGCATCCTTGAGGTCTAAGGAGCATAGACAGTCTCCCTGCTGGAGGTATGGCATCAATGTTCCAAGGGAGAGCATCTTGAACTTCTCCCTCACCAGGAATTTGCTGAGGTTGCAAAGATCAAAGATGGGCCTTAGGCCCCCTGTCCTCTTTGGCACGAGGAAGTACCTGGAGTAGAACCCCTTGCCCTTGAGGTGGTGGGGCACCGGTTCCACCGCTTTGTCCTTTTGAAGACCTGCCAACTCCTTCAGAAGGTGGTCCCGGTGGAGGGGAGCTGAGGGGCTCTCCCAGGAAATAAGGGGGATGTGTCTGAGTCAGATGGAGGCGGTAACCCTCCCTGACTACCCTTAGTGTCCAGGAATCGGTGGTGATGGTCACCCACCTCTGGGCATAGAGGGCCAGACATCCCCCTGTGGGCTGCTGAACTCCTTAAGGTAGAGAGGCTATGCTCAAGGAGTCAAAAAGCTCCCCCCTGGCTGGACTGGAACCGGTGCCTGTGGTTTTGGAGCCTTCTGCTTATGCAGGCCATACCTGTGTCCTTTGGACTGCTGACCCTGTTGGGGAGCTGGGGAGGTCCGTTAAGGCGGGTAGTTTCGGTAAGCAGCTCCCTTCCTCGGGTAAAAGGATTTTTTACCCGTGCCCTTCCATCAGGGAGGGGCAGCGGTCTTTTGAGAGAGCTTGGTCCTCGTCATGAACTCGGTCTCCAGTTCGGCAGCCTTGTCGGTCATGGGTTTGCCAAAGAGGTTCTCTCCTTGGCAGGAGACATCGACCAATTTGTCCTGAACCCATTGCTCAAAGTCGGATGACTGTAGCCAAGCTTGGCGGTGTGCACCGATGCCTGCCACGGTTACTCGGGCCGCCGACTCAAACGCGTCATAGGCCGCTCAAGACATGAATTTGGAGCATTCACGGACTGCATTAGCCAGGTTCTTGAACCTCTGCAAGGGTTCCTCGGAGAGACCAGCTGAGAACCTGGTGTGTTCCTTCGCCAGGTCTCTCACGTACATACCCATGTACAGCTAGTAGGCCTGGATGTTGCAGATGAGCATTGAGCCCTGGTAGCACTTTCTGCAGAGGACGTCCAAGGAGCGGGTCGCCCTACCGGGGGGTATTGAAGAGTGCGCCTTTTGGCTCTTCTGCCAACGCATGGCCGACTCCACCACTATGGAATTATGCGGCAGCTGTGACTTTTGGAAGCCTGGACTCCGGCAGACTCGATATATTGAGTCGAGCCATTTGCTCACCATTGGCACCGAAGCCAGTGTCTCTCACATTTGGAGCATCAGCTGTTCCAGGATGGGAGGAATGGGCACCATGAGTGATTCCCGCAGAAGGGCCTCGTACTGGAGGATTTCCAACTCATCCTCCTGAGGGTCCTTTCTCTGACTCGGTGGGGAATGCCAGGGCCTTAGACAAAGTTCAGAAAGCCCATGTCCTCGGGTGGGGACCACCGCCGAGGCTCCGAGACAGGGGAGTCAGAAGGAATGTTGCGGTGGCGACGGGTATCGGGGGACTCCTCATCCTCCATCTCCCACTCGGAGTAGTCCGTCAAGGACTCGTAGGAGGGCTGCTACGCGGGCCTCGGGGCCCCCAATGCCCTACGGTCGGTGCCTGGCAAACTTGCCAGGGATCACCGCGGTTCCGTCGAGCGAGACTCAGAGCCCGACCTCGGCTGAGGATCGACTTGAGGCTAAAGGACCTTGAGGATCTGCTTGGCCTCCGGGGACATCTTGGATGTTGAGGGCCCAGTGGTCGGGGCGGATGAACCAGTCGTGCCAGACAACAGCGCCCACTGCTGGTCCATGAAGGCAGACAAACTGCGCTCCAGGGCCACCATTCTGGACTCCAGACCTGAAGGCTCCGCAGCCTTCGGTGCAGACACAGAGGGACTCGAGCCAGACGTCGGCTCCCCCGAAGGAGATTCCTCGATGAGGATGGGGACCTTCGCAGGCTGCTCCCCTTCTCCGAAGCCTCGGATGAACATCTTGGACTGCGGGACCAGGCCCGGGGAGCCCCCGGCCAGTCGGAACCGTCCAAGGATGCAGTCTTTGAGGGTTTTTTCTTCTTCCTGGGTTCCTTCGAAGGAGACCCCCTTTCTGAGGCCTTGGCCTTCGGAGGCATTGGGAACTCGGGGAAAATCTTATCGTGTTGCTGCTGGCGGCTCTTGAGGGCCTTGCTGGACATCCTCTTTCAGAGACCGTAGGCTGCCGGGTCATGGTCTGGCCCAAGGCAGCGGAGACAGCAGTCATGTGTATCAGTCAAAGTCATAATTTTAGAGCGCCGATCACACTTCTTAAAGTTACTGGTAGCCATGGGGCAAAAAAGTACCCCTGCGAGGTCGAAGACTCTCCGGGCTGCCAGTGGGAGAAAAAAGGCCCAAAGATGCCAGAAAAAGAAAAGAATGAAGGAGTACAAAAAATAAATCAAACCCGACGCCGAAGCACTGAGGTCAGTAGGTGCAATACTGGAGGCACATGTGAAACTTGGAGAGAGAAAAATCAACTTTTTCCGGGGACAAGCTAGAGAACGTTTGTAGGGCTCTGTGGAAAAAAAGGGGACTTAGCAAGATGGCACCCTTGGGCGGGAAGGGGACCACACATGCGTGGTGGCATCTCCCAAAGTCTTCCTTTGAAAGCTGGGGGGGATGCTTCTACGAGGGCTCCATCGGTGTCGCCGTCACCCATATGTGAGGAGAGACTTCCTGCTTGTTCCTGGAGAATAGACAAATTCTCCTTTAATCTGTATATAAATTAACCAATATAACCAGCAGAACCATAACTGTAAATAGTTGATGCTAAACTGTTAAACTATGTTATACTATTTACTGTTCCTGTTTCATGTAAAAGTGTGCTGAACAGGCCCCTGGTTACACATTTGTTAATTGTGAGCTGCTTTGAATTGTAGAGAAGTGGTATAGAAATAAGTTTAAATAAATAAAATAGAGACAGACAACCGGTTCTGGGAGGGACAGGGGAGGAGAAAAGAGCACCAACATGCCAGTGAGGTCACCTGCTGAAATATGAACTCAGTAGAGAACTGGTGCCATGTCTGAAGGTAGATATGTAGCCGCACGAACTATACAATTTGTCTATCAGAGGGAAAAAAGGGAGATAAAGGGCCCAGCCTGCTTCATTTATGTATTTTTTAGTGTGAAGCAGCAGCAAAATGGCTGACCAAACCTTATTCTATGTGCACAGCACAGGCCATAGCTCAATCTGGGGAACCCCTCCAGCTTTACTTCTGAATGGGTGCTAACCCTCAACATATTGCATCTGCTAACCTGATGCCTGCTTGCCTCCCAAGCCAGGTCTAATGTACCAGCTGACCTGCTGAACTGCCATGATCTGTCTGCAACGTGTCACCTCCCCTTTTTTCTAGGCATATGGAGAAAGGTGAATAGTGGTGTACCCCAGGGATCTGTGCTGGGTCCGCTGCTTTTTGACATATTCATAAATGACCTGGAAAATGGAATAACGAGCGAGGTTATCAAATTTGCAGATGACACAAAACTATTTAAAGTTGTTAAAACCCAAGAGGATTGTGAAAAATTGCAAGAGGATCTTGATAAATTGGAAGACTGGGCATCAAAATGGCAGATGAAATTAATATGGACAAGTGCAAGGTTATGCACCTAGGGAAGAACAACCCAAACTATGGTTACATGATGCAAGGTTCCACATTAGGAACCACCACCCAGGAAAAAGATTTAGGCGTCATTGTGGATACCATGTTAAAACCCTCAGCCCAGTGTGCAGCGGCGGCCAAGAGAGCAAATAGAATGCTAGGTATGATAAGGAAAGGAATGGAAAATAAAACAAAAAATATTATAATGCCTCTATATCGTTCCATGGTGAGACCGCACCTTGAATATTGTGTGCAATTCTGGTCGCCGTATCTTAAAAAGGATATAGCGATTTTAGAAAAGGTACAGAGAAGAGCCACCAAAATGGTAAAGGGGATGGAAGGATACTCCTATGAAGAGAGGCTAAAAAGGTTAGGGCTCTTTAACCTGGAAAAGAGACGGCTGAGGGGAGATATGATAGAAGTCTATAAATTAATGAACGGAGTGGAACGGGTAAACGTAGATCGATTGTTTACCTTATCAGAATATAGAAAGACTAGGGGACATGCAATGAAGCTACAGGGTAAACTATTTAAGACTAATAAAAGAAAATATTTTTTCACTCAACGTGTAATCAAACTCTGGAATTTGTTACCGGAGGATGTAGTAAAGGCTGTTAGTGTAGCAAGGTTTAAAAAAGGTTGGGACAAGTTCCTGGAGGAAAGGTCCATAAACCATTATTAAGAAGTGACCGAAGATATCAATGCTTGATCCAGTACAAGCATTGTGGAACTTGTGTCTTTTGGGGAAACTGCTAGGTACATATGACCTAGATTGGCCACTGTTGGAAAAACCAAACAGTTTGTTCAATATGGTATGTTGTTATATTGTAAACCGCGCTGATGCTAAATAGAGCGGTATATAAGAGCCTGTAATAAATAAATAAATAAAAAAAATAAAAAAAAGAATACTGGGCTTGATGGACCTTGGTCTGACCCAGTATGGCATATCTTATGTTCTTATGTAAACAAGTGGAGAGAGAGTAGATTTCACTTTCCAATCTGCTGCCTGCCTCCAAAAGCCAGGCCAAATGCACTGTAGATGCGCTGAACTGCCATGATTTACCTCCCACCAAGGTATACTGGGAGCATGTGGAAGGCGAGAGTAGAGGTGGGCATGTGATCGATTCAGACTTCCTGTATCCAAATTTGACAGCACCATAGGAGACTGGGGGGGTTGTCTGGGAAAATGAAGTATGCACAGCCTTATTTTTTTTAAACAACTTTTACTGCCTCCTTGTTATTCTGCAAGGACAAAGGGGGAGTATGCTGTTAGTAGCTCCTGCTCTTGGACTCACCAAGGGTTAAAAAAAGTCACTAAGTACTACTTGGTATTGGACCCAGTGGTGTGGGATCTCAGACCCCAACCGATTCTATTCCTGAGGGAAATAAGCCTCAAAAGGACTGTTGCCCAAAGCATGCCCAGACTCTGTCTATGCTCCACTAGGTCTAGAGTCTTTTAAGCAGCAAATTAATTTAACTGCTGCACTAGGCCACACGTCTGTACCAACTGCTGGAGCTAGAGAAAGCGTAGTTACTCACCTGTAACAGGTGTTCTCCAGGAGCAGCAGGAATCAGTCCTCACTTATGGGTGACGTCGGCGCCGACGGAGCCCTCGCGGAGCAATTTTCCCCAGCTTTCAAAGAAAGCCTTTGGGAATTGCAGCGCGCATGCGCGGTCGTCTTCCCGCCCGAGGGTGCCATCTTAGCCAGTCAGATGACATAGCTAAAAAAGACAGCATAAAAATTTGCAAAAAGAACATAAGCAGACGATTGCAACTCCAAGGGGAGGAGGGAGGGTAGTGAGGACTGATTCCTGCTGCTCCTGGAGAACACCTGTTACAGGTGAGTAACTACGCTTTCTCCAGGACCAAGCAGGAAGTCAGTCCTCACTTATGGGACTCCCAAGCTCAAGGCTACCGGAGACCCTAAGCACAAAAATGAGCTCCCTCTAGCTCAGCAGCACAGAAGGATAGAATCTTCGCTGAATTATCACCCACCGGTAGCCCACATCCGGGATGGAGGGTAGGAGTTGCTCAGACCTCAAAGAGATTACGGAGGACTGCCTGTCCGAAAGCACTGTCCCTACGGGACTCCCTCTCGAGACAGTAATGGACCGCAAAAGTCTGGCTCGAAGACCAAGTAGCGGCCCGGCAGATGTCTGCCAGCGGAACAGAGCGGAGGTAAGCCACTGACGTAGCCTTTGCCCGAACGCAATGAGCCGTGACTCGACTTTCTAAGGAGAGTCCGGCTGCCCCATAAGCCCAAGAGATACAGTCCGCAACCCAGATGGACAGAGTACGCTTGGAGACCGGGAGCCCCAATTTATTGGGGTCAAAAGACACAAAAAGCTGAGCAGCTTTACGGTGCTCCCGCGTACGGTCAAGGTAGAAGTTCAATGCCCTTCTACAGTCCAGGGTATGGAGGACCGTTTCAGCTCGGCTGGAGTGTGGTCTGGGAAAGAAGGTTGGAAGTACCACCTCCTGATTGATGTGAAAAGGGGAGACCACTTTAGGCAGAAATTTTGGGTGAGTCCGTAGGACTACCCTATTCTTGTAGAACCTAGTGTAAGGGGGATCAGACACGAGGGCCTGCAATTCACTTACGCGTCTAGCGGAAGTGAGGGCTATCAAGAACAGTGTTTTCCAAGACAGAAAACGGAGAGAACAGGTAGCCATAGGTTCAAAAGGCGGACAGGTGATCCGCTGCAAAACCACATTCAGGTCCCAGTCAGGCGCTGGCGGGCGCAGAGGTGGTTTAAGTAGAAGGAGACCTCGGAGAAACCTCGCTACGAGAGGGTCGCTTGAGAGAGGTCTACCGTCCACCGGCACATGATGTGCCGAAAGAGCACTGAGGTGAACTTTGACGGAGTTGGACTTAAGTCCCAGATTAGAGAGGTGTAGCAAGTACTGCAAGATCACCGACACCGGGCAGGAGAAGGGATCCTGAGACTGTTGGGTACACCAGACTGCAAAGCGACGCCATTTAAGGGCGTAGCATTTGCGGGTAGAAGGCCGTCGCAAAGCCAAGACGACCTCCTCCACCTCCGCCGGCAGGAGAAGGGGAGCAAGGACTACCCTCTCAGCAGCCAGGCCATGAGGTTGAGAGACCTGAGGTTGGGGTGCAGTAGGGACCCCTGATCCTGAGTGAGGAGATCCGGTTGTACCCCCAGAGGGATTGGATCCTCCACCGCCAGTTGCAGTAGGAGCGGAAACCACGGCTGCCTAGGCTAGCGAGGGGCCACCAGGATCATGAAGGCTTTGTCTCGGAGAACCTTGAAAAGAGTCCGAGAGACTAGCGGGATGGGAGGGAAAGCGTACAGAAGGCTCCCCGACCATGAGATCAGAAAAGCGTCCGCCGCAACCCGAAGGGGGTGTGGCTGACGAGAGCAGAAGCGAGGAAGCTGCCGGTTGTGAGGACTGGCAAAGAGATCCACCGTGGGGAGGCCCCACTTGAGGAAGAGCTTCTGAACTACCAAGGGATCCAGACGCCATTCGTGCGGCTGGAGGACCCTGCTGAGTTTGTCCGCAAGGCAATTTTCTTGGCCCGGGAGATAAACTGCCTTGAGGAGAATGCCGTGACTGACGGCCCAAGAGCAGAGCT
The DNA here is from genome assembly GCA_033557465.1 of Ichthyophis bannanicus. NCBI lineage: Eukaryota > Metazoa > Chordata > Amphibia > Gymnophiona > Ichthyophiidae > Ichthyophis > Ichthyophis bannanicus. Next base: position 155,587,678 of record CM066044.1, read on the forward strand.
TCTGTGCCTCCCGGCAGAGGAGGAAGGAGCCCGTGCCCCCTGCTTGTTCACATAGAACATGGCAACTTGATTGTCCGTCTGGACAAGGACGGACTGGTGGGAAGTCAGGTGGGAGAAGGCCTTGAGAGCTAGGCGGATCGCCCTGAGCTCCAGGAAGTTGATCTGCTGAGCAGACTCCCACGTGGTCCAGAGGCCCTGAGTACGTGCCCCTTGGCAATGTGCTCCCCAGCCCAGGAGGGATGCATCGGTGGTCAGCACCCGGGTCGGCTGAGGTGACTGGAAAGGCATTCCGGATATGAGGTTCGGCTGCCGGAGCCACCACCGGAGAGACGAGATCAGCGGCTCGGAGACGCGCACTAGGTCTGCTAGGCCGCCTGTGGCTTGACGCCACTGCTGGCGGAGACACCATTGAGCAGACCGCATATTCAGGCGGGCATTGGGGGTCACATGGACGGTGGAAGCCATATGGCCGAGTAGTCGCAGGAAGCGCCTGGCGGAGACCAGGGGCTGGCTGCGAAAGCGGTCGGCTAGGTCCATGAGCCGTTGAGCCCTGTCGAGCGGTAGGTATGCTCGCGCCTGAGGAGTGTGCAGCCTTGCGCCGATGAACTCGAGATCCTGTGAGGGGAGCAAAGTGGACTTTGCGAAGTTTATAACAAAGCCCAAGTGCTGCAGAAGAGTCACCGTGCGGCGCGTGGCGTTGGTGACCTCCCGAGCGGACGCTGCTCTGATGAGCCAGTCGTCGAGGTACGGAAAGACATAGAGGCCGTGAAGCCGGAGATGGGCCGCCACGACCGCGAGACATTTTGTGAAGACTCGCGGTGCGGAGGACAGGCCAAAGGGCAGTACTCTGTACTGGTAATGATTTCCTGCCACCACAAACCTTAGGTATTGGCGGTGGCTTGGGTGGATGAGGATGTGCGTGTAGGCATCCTTTAGATCCAAGGAGCATAGCCAATCTCCCTGCTGGAGGTAGGGCAGAAGGATTCAAAGGGTAAGCATTTTGAACTTCTCCCGCACAAGGAACTTGTTGAGGTTGCGCAAGTCTAGGATGGGTCTGAGGCCCCCTGTTCTCTTTGGTATCAGAAAATACCTGGAATAAAAGCCTTGACCTCTCAGGTGGTGTGGCACCGGTTCCACCGCCTGATCCTGCAGAAGACCTGCTAACTCCTGAAGGAGTAATGCCCGGTGCAGAGGGGGTCGCGGAGGTTCTCCCGGAAAATAGGAGGGAGGGACCTGGTGGAAGTGGAGAAGATAGCCTTCTCGCACGACTTGAAGCACCCAGGCATCTGCGGTGATGCTGGACCACCTGTGGGCGAAGTGAACCAGCCGGCCTCCGGTGCTGGGAGGAACCAGCGGGGGGGGAGAGGCTATGCTTTAGGTGTCAAACCACCCCACCCTGCTGAGCAGGGGCTGGTGGTGCAGGCTTGGGGGCTTGCTGCCTACGGGACCCGTTACCCCGTCCCTTGGCCTGCTGGCCCTGTTGGGGAGCTGCAGGGGCCTGATAATGGGGGTATTGTTTGTAGGCAGCCGCCTTCCTCGGGTAAAAGGACTTTTTCCCCGAGCCCTTCTTTTTCTGGGAAGGGGCGGAGGTCTTCCTAGAAAGCCTGGTCCTGGTGAGAGTCTCAGTCTCAATTTGTGCAGCCTTTTCCGCCATGGGCTTGCCAAAGAGGTTCTCGCCTCGGCAGGGGACATCGACCAACTTGTCCTGCACCCAGGGCTCAAGGTCTGACGACTGAAGCCAAGCCTGTCGGCGGGCACCGATGCCGGCTGCGGCCACTCGAGCCGACGCTTCAAAGCCATCATAGGCTGCCCGGGACATGAACTTTGAGCATTCCCGAATGCCCGTGGACAAGGCCAGGAACCTCCGCAAGGGTTCCTCGGACAGACCAGCGGAGAAACCGGCTAGCTCTTTAGCCAGATCCCGGAGATACATGCCCATGTACAGCTGGTAAGTCTGGACACGACATGCGAGCATAGAGCCCTGGAAACACTTCTTACCAAGGCCATCCAGGTTACGGGCCTCCCTGCCAGGGGGCACCGAGGAGTGCATCTTCTGGCTCTTAAGACGATGCATGGCCGATTCCACTACCATGGAATGGTGTGGTAGCTGTGCCTTTTGGAAGCCAGGGCTCTTGCGGACCCGATAGATAGAATCGACCCGCTTGCTCAGGACCGGCGAGGAGGCCGGACTCTCCCACATGCGGAAGAGTAGTCGTTCCAGCATAGGAGAACCGGTACAGCAAAGTGTTCCCTCGCGGGAGAGTCATACTGGAGGGCGTCGAGCTCTTCGGCTCGAGGCTCCTCCTCGGGATCCGCAGGGAAGGCCAAAGCCTTGGCCATATCCCTAACGAAGTCCGAGAACCGGGCATCCTACGGGGGGGGACTGCTTCCGAGGTTCGGACTCAGGTGAGTCCGAGGGGACACACCGAGTCCGAAAAGAATCAGGTGACTCTTCCTCTTCAGACTCCCAGACCGACTCCGACGAGGAATCGGTGGGATCGGCCCGGGCAGGGCGCGGCGCCTGCCGCCCCGACGCCGAGGGAGTCGGCGTCGGCGACCGCGGTCCCGAACGGGAGGCCGAGGGTGCCCTCGACCGAGGATCGACTCGAGTTCTCATCGACTCGAGGATCGGCTCGGTCTCCGGGGTCGACTTGGACGTCGACGTCCCGGCGGTCGGGGCAGCGGCGCCAGCGAGGCCAGCGAGCAGTGCCCGCTGCTGGTCCATGAAGGCAGACAGTCTGCTCTCCAAGGCCGTCAACCTGAGTCAGAGCTCAGGTGACCCAGCAGCCCCCGACTCGGGCCCCGACGGCGTCGGGCCCGACGTGGCTGTCGCGGAGGCGAGTCCAGAAGGACCACAGGACTTACCCGAGCAGGCATCTCCGACTCCAGGCGAGGTCGCTTCGGGAGGTGTTCCTTCTCCAAGGACCCGGGGCGGCTATCGGGGCTATGCGACCTGGCCCTCGCGGAACCAGGAGCGTCCACCGACGCCGCCCTCGCGGGTTTCACCGTCCGACGATGGTCCCCGGAGGGAGAACCCCGGTCGGAGGAACTCCGGCGACGGTCCGAGCTGGAGCCTTTTTGACGCGGAGGCCTCCGACGAGGTCCGGGTACGGCTGGGGTCAGCGAAGATTCGATCACGCTGATGCCGCCGACTTCTCAACGCTTTTGAGGACAGTTTGCCGCAGGGCCCACAGATCAGTTCCTCATGATCCGGGCCCAGGCAGCGGAGGCAAAAGTCGTGTGTGTCAGTGAGTGACATATTTCGGTCACACTGACCACACCGCTTAAAGCCACTGGCAGCCATCGGGGGAAAAAGGGCCCCTGCGAGGTCAAAGGACCGGGCTGCCAGGGAAAATCGAAAACGAAAGCTGACAAAGTCAGAAAAACCGAAAAAAAGTGAGAGGACTCGTGACCGGCGTCGCGAGTCCGGGCGGGAAAAAGATCGGCGTCGAACCGAAGGAAAAAGGATAAAATAATGAAGAAAAATCGACTTTTTCGCGGGGACAAGACGGGGACGTCTGTAGGGCTCCGCGGAAAAAAGAAGACTGGCTAAGATGGCACCCTCGGGCGGGAAGACGACCGCGCATGCGCGCTGCAATTCCCAAAGGCTTTCTTTGAAAGCTGGGGAAAATTGCTCTGCGAGGGCTCCGTCGGCGCCGACGTCACCCATAAGTGAGGACTGACTTCCTGCTTGGTCCTGGAGAAATACTGGGATTAGAGTCAATTCTGATCTTTTTTTCTCTAGCTCCATCTCCTGGCAGTGGGGTTTAACCCAGTCATCTGGACTGGTCTGGCACAGACAGTAAGGAAGTTCTGTTATGACAGAGGGGTGGGAATCAAAATCCACAGATTTAAAAAAAATCTGAGATTGTGAAGTGAGTAGATGATCCTGCCGCTTTAAATCCTAACTGCCCATCTATTCCTTTGCTACAGCTTATAACAGAACAGACCAAGCAGCTCGCAGGAATTTAAGATAAAATGCTACAGTGATCAAAATATATAAACATGGCTAGATGGCATATAAAATATATTAGAAAGTTTTTGAGGTATTCCACTGCTTGGTACCTATTAGGGTAACTGTTCCTGCAACTCAGGTTTTGAGGCTCAGTCTCACAGATAGAACATGTTGATCTTCTGCTCTATCGGCAATTTCTATTTGAAAGGATTATTTTACTTTCAAGGTGAAAAATGTTTGCAGCAAAGATTAAACCTTTGGGTAATACAGCATTTAAGTTCTTACCTCTCACATATGCCATGTATTCAGCCACTCCTATGGTGAAAATTAGACCTTACCTGATAATTTTCTTTCCTTGAGTCTCTACAGTCCAGTCGCATGGGTTATTTTTTATTTTATTTATTTATTACAGTTGCTTATATACCGCACTATTCGATATCAGCGCGGTTTACAGTATAACAAAAACGACCAGAACAACAAGCTGTTTGGTTTTACATGGAACAGGAGTACCAACTTGGCTAACAGGGTTGAACTATATACATGAAATAATTACCGGCAGATGGAGATTGAGAATCAAAGATTTTGATGTCGCCACACTATAAGGGTTCTGTGCATATAATCTCACTCCAGTATCCAAACAAAGCAGACTCCAAAAAGAGAAGCATTATATAACTATTTTAAGCAATATGCCAAAATTGTATTAATTGACATTCAAATTCAGAAAAAGCAGTTACGTCTCCACAGAGAACCAACTGCGGTCCAACTAACCAAATCTGAAACTTGTCATAAGAACATAAGATATGCCATACTGGGTCAGACCAAGGTCCATCAAGCCCAGTATCCTGTTTCCAACAGTGGCCAATCTAGGTCATACGTACCAAGCAGTTTCCCCAAAAGACACAGGTTCCACAATGCTTGTACTGGGTCAAGCATTGATATCCTGGGTCCTTTCTTAATAATGGTTTATGGACCTTTCCTCCAGGGACTTGTCCAAACCTTTTTTTAAACCCAGCTACACTAACAGCCTTTACTACATCCTCCGGTAACAAATTCCAGAGTTTGATTACACGTTGAGTGAAAAAATATTTTCTTTTATTAGTCTTAAATAGTTTACCTTGTAGCTTCATTGCATGTCCCCTAGTCTTTCTATATTCTGATAACGTAAACAATCGATCTACGTTTACCCGTTCCACTCTGTTCATTAATTTATAGACTTAGCACAATTACTTACCTGTAACAGGTGATCTCTGGGAACAGCAGGAATAAGTCTTCACATATGGGTATCGTCGGTACCGATGGAGCCTGCGCGGGAACGCTCCCCAGCATCCAAAAGGAAAGCTTTTGGGAGCATCCCACAGCGCCTGCGCGTTGCCTTCCCGCCTTTCCTAACTGTCTCTCTCCAGTTCGAGTTTTAAAGCTGAGACAAAGAGAGAGAGAGGAAAGGAAAGACAGATAGAGAGATACAACTCCTAGGGGAGGTGGGTGGGTTGTGAAGACTTATTCCTGCTGTTCCCAGAGATCACCTGTTACAGGTAAGTAACTGTGCTATCTCCAGGAACAAGCAGGAATGAGTCTTCACATATGGGGACTCCCCAGCTAGAGATGCCTGGGAGATCACCCAGATTGTGAGTCCCTGGGAAAGGCTCCACCAGCACCCATGAATCTCAGGCATCCAGTCAGGGATGTAGGGTAGGAGTTGATTAGGTATGGAACAGGTGTTTGAGAACAGCCTGACCAAACAAGGCATCCCGGCGGGAGTCCTTGTCCAAGCAGTAATGGGCTGTGAAGGTATGAACCGATGCCCAGGTGGCCGCTCGAGAGATTTGGTCGATGGACACAGAGTTAAGATGAGCCATAGAGGCTGCCATTGCCCTCACATTGTGAGCTGTGACATGGCCCTCCAGAGAAAGGTTCTTACTCTGGTAGGCGAAGGAAATACACTGAGCAATCCAATTAGAGTTCTCTTAGAGACTGGAAGTCCTAAATGAGAAGGATCAAAAGCAACAAAAAGTTGAGAGGACTTTCTATGTTGCTGTGTCCTTTGTAAGTAGAAAGCAAGTGCTCTTTTACAATCCAGGGTATGAAGATTCCTCTCTGCACTTGATGCATGAGGTCCTGGAAAAAAAGACAGGTAAATACACCTCCTGGTTCAGATGAAAAGGTGAGACCACTTTAGGCATAAAGTGTGGATTAGTTCTGAGGACTACCTTGTCATGATGGAACCTTGTATAAGGAGAATTAGCCACTAAAGCTTGCAACTCACTGATACGGCGAGCTGAGGTGACTGTAATGAGAAAAATAACCTTCCAGGAAAGAAATTTCAAGGAAGTAGTGGCTAAGGGTTCAAAGGGTGGCTTCATAAGCTGGCCAAGAACCAGATTCAAGTCCCATGCCACTGGAGGTGGTCTAATGGGAGTTTTAGTCAAAAGAAGGCCTCTCATGAATCTTGCTATAAGAGGATGAGAGGAAATAGGTTGTCCATTGAGAGGCTTAAGGGATGCTGCAATAGCACTCAAATGGACTCTGATTGAATTTGTTTTAAGGCCTGCATGGGATAAATGCAGCAAATAGTCTAGTAAAGAATTCAAAGGTATTGCAAGAGGGTTGAGACCTCTGCACACCAAATGGAAAACCTTTTCCATTTAAAAGCATAGGAACGTCTGGTGGAAGGCTTTCTGGAAGCATGAAGGATATCCTTCACTTGCTGAGAAAGGTGTAAATTCTGAAGGTCTAGGCCTTCAGCAATCAGGCTCTGAGATGAAGAGACTGAGGATTTGGGTGCCACAAGGTTCCCTCCTCCTGGGAGAGGAGATCTGGAGCAGACCCCAGGTCCAGGGAGGGAGCTTGAGAGAGATGCAGAAGTAGAGGGTACCACACTTGGCGTGGCCAATGTGGTGCTATGAGGATCATAGACCCCTTGTCTCTCTGAAGCTTGAACAGAGTTTTGGGGATGAGGGGAATAGGTGGAAAGGCATAGAGGAAGTCTTGCCCCCAATGAAGGAGGAAGGCATCCCTGGCCTGAACTCCCTGACATGGAATCCTGGAACAAAACCAGGGAAGTTTGGCATTCCACGGACTTGCAAACAGGTCTATGTCTGGGGTACCCCAAATCCGAAAAAAATCCTGGCTATCTGGTCCCCATGGAGGGACCATTCGTGTGGAAGCAGAACTCGACTGAGTCTGTCTGCCCAAGAGTTTTGAACCCCTGGAAGATACACTGCCATGAGATGGATTTGATGCTCTCTGACGAAGGCCCACAATCTGAGAGCTTCGTTGCAAAGCGACAGAGAGCCAGTCCCTCCTGCTTGTTCACGTAGAACATGGCTACCTGGTTGTCCGTGTGGATGAGGACTGTCTTGTAGCTGAGCAGGGTGTGGAAGACTCTGAGAGCCAGAAAGATTGCTCTGAGCTCTAAGAGGTTGATATGTAGAGATGTCTCCTGTGGAGACCAGATGCCTTGGGTCGAGAGATCTTGTAGATGAGCTCCCCAACCCTTTGGAGAGGCATCTGTTGTAAGGGTTTGCTTGGGGTAACACCTGTTGAAAGGCGGACCCCAGCAACAGATTTTGAGTGGACTTCCACCAGTGGAGGGACCAAAAGAGGCGACTGGAGGTTGCTATTTTGTCTGACAAGCAACCTGATGCCTGAGTCCATTGGGTGGATAGGGTCCACTGAGCTGCCCTCATGTGAAGGCGAGCATAAGGAACCACATGTACCGTGGATGCCATGTGGCCTAAGAGTTGTAACATCTCTCGAGCAGTTAAATGGGATTTTAACTGAATCTGGGAGGCTAACTGCACCAAGCGTAGGCAACGGGCCTGGGGGAGATAGGCCCTTGCAGTTGTGGTATCCAGTAAGGCCCCTATGAACTCTAGAGACTGAGTAGGGGTGAGATGGGATTTTGGAATGTTGATTACCAGTCCCAGATACTGAAGAACACGCCTTGTGCAGGCCAGGGAAGTCTGGGCCTCTGACTGGGATGGAGCTCGGATGAGCCAGTCGTCCAGATATGGGAATACGAATATTCCTAGAGTGCGCAGAAATGCAGCTACTACTGCCATGCATTTTGTGAACACTCTTGGAGCAGAGGCCAGACCGAAAGGAAGCACTTTGTACTGGTAGTGCTTTCCTTGGTAAAGGAACCGAAGGAACCTTCTGTGTGTTGGATGGATGAGAACATGGGGTGTGTACGCATCCTTGAGATCTAGAGAACAAAGCCAGTCCTGACTCTGGAGGTATGGAAGGAGAGTTCCGAGAGAGATCATCTTGAATTTCTCCTTGCATAGAAACTTGTTCAATTCTCTGAGATCTAGTATGGGTCTGTAGCCCCCCGTTTTCTTTGGAATGAGAAAATAGGGGGAGTAGAACCCTGAGCCCTGTTGAAGAAGGGGTACTTCTTCTATTACCCCTTGGGCAAGAAGGGTAGCAATCTCTTGACCTAGAAGGTTGAGGAGAGATGTTGCAGAATTGAACTGTTTCACCATGGTGTGAGGAGGAAGGTTTAAGAAATGAAGCTTGTACCCATCTCGTATGATGGAGAGGGTCCATTGCTCTGCTGTGATTTGTTCCCATCTGGGAGCAAAGTGAGCTAACCTTCCTGGGATGGTGAGAGGCTCTGGATGTTCTAGAGCCAGAAAGGCTAAGTTCTCTAGTGGAAAGTCAAAGGCCCTGAGGAGGCTGAGGCTGTTGGGCCGTAGCAGTCCTCGCAGCCTGAGACTTGGCCTGTTTTGGTTGTTGCTGTCTCTTTGTAGCAAAACGACCTTGGGAAGAGGCCTGACCATAACCCGAAGAAAATTTCCCTTTTTTTGGGGAAAGATCCTTTTTTGAACAACCTCTTTTTAGATCAAATTTGTTTTATTAACGGAACACTGCCAACCTCCAACAGGGGTAATAAACAATGTACAGAGAAGAAATACAGGCAGAAACAAGCCAAAACAAACCACCACATGTTTACATTTTACCACCCCCCTAGACACGATCCCCAACCCCAACAGTGCTCAGAAAGGCAGAACCAGAAACTGGGTTATCCCCCCCCCCCTTTCCAAATTCCCCCCATTGTCCCAGAGGGAAAGAGAGAGAAGGGGAGAGAAAAGCAAAACGAACAACTGTGAGGGTCCTACCCCCCACCCCCTCTGGCAGGAGCATAGGTGCGCACGAGCGCCAACACATCCCCACAGGGAGGCTCGGGGTGTACTCTTCTCCCGAGTCCCATCGTCAACTCCGAGAAGGTAGGGAAAGCAGGCATAACAGAAGCTAACCCCCCCTCCTCCACTTCCCCTCCCCCTCCATGCCCCCTACCCCCCCCTATTACCCCCTCCCTTCCCTTTCCCCCCCCCCACCCCATCCCTCCCAAAGACTAAGACAGGCGCACTTGACCGGAGAACCAACTGCCCGCCCAAAAGGGGCTGTCAATGGCCACCAAGAATTCGACTGCGAGTGTGACGGGGTAAAGAATGCAGGTGTGGCCCCCACGCAGACAAAAAACGCTGCCATCGTACTGGGTGCCCCCTAGCTCGGATCCGCTCCATTAACAGCACCTCATGTAATCGCCCCCTCCAGAGACCATACGTCGGTCCCCTTGCATCCATCCACCGGAGCAAAATGGTCATCCTCGCTACCATCAGCACCAAACGCAACCATAACCAAACCACTCGCCCCAAACCGTTCTTCACAATCACTCTCCCACACATCCAACACACCATTTAGAGCCGTAAGAGAGATCGGGCTACCTACACACCCAGTTAAATATGTCTGCACTTTCCGCCAAAAAACTTGCACGCGGGTACAGACCCACATCATATGCCCCAGGGTCGCCCTCTCTGCCCCACATCGGGGGCAGCTATGATTCCCAGCAATCCCCGCTCTCCACGCCCGCAATGGGGCGTAGTAGAGCCGATGTACCAACTTGTACTGCATGTCCCGAAAGGACACCAGCACGGAAAGCTTTGGAATAGCAGACAAACCTTGCAACAACTCGTCGCTCGTCACCTGACCCTCCAGCTCCCGAGTCCAGGCCGCTGCCAATTCATCCAAGGCTAGAGGCAGGGCGGATTCCCATAGTATTTTATGCAGCCAGGCCACCCGTGTTCCCTGCTCCCCTCCCAGTAACGCCACCTCAATCTGAGAACTTACCCCCCCCCCCCCGAGTGCCTCCTGAGGCAGCGTGCGAACATAGCTCCGAAGCTGCATATACCGAAACGCATCCTGTCCGTCTAGAGAATAATGTCGACACAACTCCGGGAACGGCAACAGAAACCCCTCAGGCGAAAACACATGTTCTAAATTAATGATCCCCAACTTCGCCCAGCGCGTGAACGAGCCGCCCTCCAGTCCGGGCGAAAAATCGCCATTCCCCTGAATGGGGAGATAGGGCGAGTGGCAGGCGGAGAGCTTTTGACCACTACAGAAAGAGCGCCACCCCGTCCGAATCGGATCCACGATGGAAACACGAAGCACGCGGGCCAGTCCAAGGAGCTTCCTGGTATGCAGAAGATATCGCAGGTGAAAGGGCTTCACCGCCGCCTGCAGCATTCCCAAGGGGGTATACTCCTCCAGATCCCATAGCCAATCTCGGGCGTACCGCAATAGGCAGGCCATATTGTATTTACGTATGTCAGGTAACCCCATGCCCCCCAAAGACCAAGGCTGGCACAAAATTTCCGCCCGCACTCGAGGCCGTCGTCCCCGCCACAGCAAACGGTTCACCAAGTTCTCCAATTTCTTCCGATCCGACCGCTGCAACTGCAACGGCAAGGTCTGCAACAAATATAAGATTTTAGGAAACAGTGTCATCTTAAATAGAGCGACACGGCCACCCAGAGACAATGGGAGATCCCGCCATTTATCCACGCTAGCGGCTACAACATCCAGTACTTTGTCAACATTCAAGCGGTAGAGATCCTCTAAAACGGCCGGGATCAGCACTCCCAAGTATTTAAAGTGTGCAGTTTCCCACTTCAAAGGGAAGTCCCCCTGCCAAGCCATCGGACCACTCGGGCTTAAGTACATCGCCACCGATTTATCCAAGTTCAGGCAAAAACCCGGAGGGCACCCCATATTCGTCAAAGAGTTGTAAAAGGTGTGGGAGGCCTATCTGAGGGTCCGCCAGATGCACAAGAAGGTCGTCTGCAAAAGCCGCAACGCGAAATTCAAAGCCCCCCACTTGGACCCCCTGAACATGAGGATGGGCCCGAATCCGCTGCAATAGGGGTTCCAAGGTCAAGATGAATAGAAGGGAAGATAGGGGGCAGCCCTGTCGAGTCCCTTTCTGGATGGGAAACTCAGTGGACATGGTGCCATTGACCAAAATGGCTCCGATCGGGTCCGCGTAGAGGAGCCTCACCACCTTGACATAGAAGCCCGTGAACCCCATAGAATCCAACACGTGGTACATGAAGTCCCAGTTAACCCTGTCAAATGCTTTTTCAGCATCGAAACTGATGAGCATAGACCGCAGCTTAGCCTCCCGTCCCATACACATAGAAAGTAAAAGCCGTTGCAAACTGTAAGCTGCGTGGCGGCCACGCACAAAGCCCACCTGGTCCTTGTGGATCAAGGCCGGCAGGATGGGCGCCAGCCGGTCTGCCATAATCTTCGCTAAAATCTTAATGTCAACATTTAGGAGAGAGATAGGCCTGTAGGAGCCCGGTAGCAACGGGTCCCTCCCCGGCTTCGGGAGAACGGTCACCAACGCCTTATTCGCCTCATAGGGAAAGGCACCCTGGCCAACCAAGTCCTCGAAATATCCGGCGAGAGGGGCCGCCACCACCTCCCCCAGGGACTTGTAGAACTCTCCCCGCAGACCATCCAATCCAGGAGCTCGGCCATTTTTCAAATGCCGAATCCCATCCATGACTTCATTCAGGGAGATAGGCTTGTTCAAAGTCTGAACTTGGTCAGCCGTCAACCTTGGTAAAGAACATCTTGCCAGGAAAGCCTGACCATCCTCCGCACCCCCTCCATCCTGAGCATAAAGTTGCCGGTAGTAGTCAAAAAAGACCCGTTGAATCGCTATAGTGTCTTTACATAGAGACCCGTCTGGGCGACGAATCGCCCCGATGTGTCGAGCCCCTCCCACCGGCCGCACCAAGGCGGAAAGCAGCCTTCCCACCCGATTGCCATACTGGTATAATTGATAGCGGTAGTACATCATGGATTTTTGAGCCCTTTGGTGTAGGAGCATTTCCAACTCGCGCTGAATCTCTCGTAATTGGCGCCCATGGGCAGCCGTTCTATCCGCCGCTAGCCGCCGCCGCGGCGCTCTGCCTAGCTCACGCTCTAACAAAAGAATTCTATTATTACGGCGTTTCCTCATGGAGCTATAATAACTAATAATCTCCCCCCGCATGACCGCCTTACCCGCCTCCCAGAGGAGAGCCGGAGGGGTCTCTGGAGTATCGTTGAGGGCTTCATAGTCCCGCCACCGATCCTTAAGGTAGCCCCCAAACATAGCATCCCCGCAAAGTTCCAAGGGATAGCGCCAGAAATGATGTCCAAGAGGAGCGCGACTGCCGAGTTCCAGGGTAACCATTGCATGGTCAGAAATGATAGGAAGGCCAACCGTTGCAGCCAGCACTCGGTTAAACAAGGATTCTGAGATCAAGAAATAATCTATGCGGGACCAAGTATTGTGAGCTCGGGACAGGTGGGTATACTCCCTATCTCCAGGATGTAACACTCTCCAGATGTCCAAGAGGTGGTGTGCCTCGGTTATCCCCAGCAATCGCCGCTGACTTCTACAGTCCCTACTCCCAACCTGCTGAGACCGGTCCACACTATCATTCAGAGCAGTGTTAAAGTCCCCACCCAATATTACCTGATAACCGACCGCCCCTGCCACCAATCTCTCCAGAGTTTGATAAAAACCAAGCTCATACACATTGGGGGCATATACAGAACCCAAAACGACCTTAGTGCCCTCAAGCAGTCCTCGTGCTAAAACGTACCGGCCATCCGGGTCAATATCAACAGACTCCTCAACCCACCCCACCGACTGGGCTATTAGAATGGCTACCCCCCGCTTCTTTCCTACGGCTGGGGCACCGTACACCCGAGCCTTATAGCGGGAGCCCAATTTCATGTGCTCAGCCGCCGTCTGGTGGGTCTCTTGTAGCAAAGCGACTCCAATCTTCCGTTTTTTAAGTTGCTGCACTAATTTATCTCTCTTTATTGGGGAGCCGATACCACAAACGTTCCATGAGGCCATCTTCAAGCCACTAGCCATTATGCCCGTCCATAAAACAGCTCCCAACATGAACCATCAGTCGCTGACGGTGGTGAGAATCCCCCCAGCCTAGGATCCCCCCCTCCGGGTCCGTCCCCCATCCAGCCCAACACACCTGGCCACACTCATAGCATCTGTACGCCCCATACCACTTAGCAATGCCCACCATGCATCTTGTCGCAAACATCCCCTCCTCCCCCCGAATCAGACAGCCCCGTGCGCCCCTAAGAACTACCCAGCATCCCCCCCCTCTAACCCGCCCCTTTTCCCCCAATCATGCAAACCCTTATCCCCCTCTAAATCCCCCCCTTGACCCTTACCCCCCTCCTCCCCTCTCATCCTTCCTCCCCTACCTCTCCCGGCCAGTCTAACCCTGGTCAGACACCTCCCGTTGGCACCGGATCCATACCCCCCAACCCCCCAACAGACTCAACACATTCAGGCAACATGCCCATCTCGGGCCCCTCAACAATGACAATATCGCCTCCCGCCTTCCCAAAAGGAGCAGAGAAGCAAAGCAAAAGCCCCTTACCCTCCACCCTCCACATTAGGTACCCACGGTTCAGTGCAGAAAGGCGAGAGCCTGAGGGAGCCCACAGCCCGCATCTCAAACCCGACGCCCAGCTCAGAAAGCGCGGGAGCGGCGCCATTGAGAAATCACATAAAGTGTTGTGCTCAGCAGCCCGGAGTGCCGGGCGTGCCACCCCCTCTCTCCCCCCCAGGCACAGTCCCATCGCCCTGCCATGTACAATACCCAACAGCAAGAAACTTAAAAATTAAGGCAGAAGCAACATATAGTCAGTATCTTAGGGTACATGGAAGCATGGACAGTCGCACCAGGAGGCGGTAATAGAGAATAACATGGAGTAAAGAAGCAAGAGCGGGAAATAAAATTAGCTGCAGGAAATAAGAGCAGAAAGATAAGGGTAAAAAAAACAAACGGTGGGATAGCGAATAATGACCCAGGAAACAAGAAATAGTGAAAGCTAAAACAAGGAAAATAAAGATAAAGAAAGAAAGAAAAGGAATGCGAGAGAGAAGGAAAATTAAGATGGTAGAAGAAAACAATCTCCTGTAGCGGCCCTCAGCCGAGTCCATAATAAGAAGCAGCAGAGCAATTCTCATAGGAGCGCCCCAGCAGGCCCAGGTCCAAAGTAAATGTCTCAGTACCATCAGTCGTCGCGGACGAGACCGCAGAGGAGCAGCTCACAGCCCCGACCGCCGCAGCTCGCTTGCAGAGGCACAGCCCGCCTCATGTGTCGGTCACTGACTGCTCAGCTATGCAGGCAAGAAAGGCCCCGGCCTCCGCGGGGGATCCCCAGAGATACGCCTGCCCTTGGTACTCCACCCACAGCCTGGCAGGGTACAGGAGGGAGAAACGCAGGCCCCTGCCCGCCAGCTGCGCGCAGACCGGCGAGAAGGCCTTGCGCCGCTGGCTTACCAGCGCAGAATAGTCTTGAAAGACCAGCAGAGAGTCCGCATCCCCAGATCTTCGCCGGTGCCCGCGAGCCGCCCTCAGAACCAACTCTTTTTGGCGATAGTCCAGGAATCGGGCGATGACAGCACGTGGCCGCCGGTCCTGCTCCCGCCGGGGGCCCAATCGGTGCACCCTCTCCAAGGCAATATTAGACTCCACTGCTTCAGGCATGATCTTGGACATCCACTCCTGCAGGTATGCCGGGAGGGCGCTATCCGCGATGTTCTCAGGGACACCTATAAATCGAAGATTCTTCCAGCGGCCCCTGTTTTCCAGATCGTCGATCTTCTCGCCCTGCAGTTTCACCGTCGCCTCCAAAGCATGCACGCGGGCCTCAAGGGAATGTTGCTCGTCTTCAAGGCCGGAGATCCGGGTCTCAGCGTGCTCCATACGATCTGTGAAATCAGTAATACGTTGGGCCACCGACTGTATTTGAGCGCCCAACTCTCGGAACCGGCCATCCAGGGCCCGCGCCACTGCAGCGCTCACCTCATCAACCATGCCCTGATCTCCCTCCGATCCCGGGCTTCGGGGCGCCCCCTCCGCCATCTTAGGATCGGGAGCACGTGTCTTTCGGGATGAGGATTTCGCGGCCATCGGAGGCACCCCTCCGGTCAAAGAAAGCACCGAGGTACGCTGGCCACTTTCCCTACTGCCCCTGGGTGGGATAGAGGGCATGAAGTCTCGGTAAATTAAGAAAGTAAGGTAGGTAGCGGGGTATGGAACCCGGAGCCGATCAGCACACAGCCAATCAGCTCATGCCCAAACCGGAAGTCCACAACCTCTTTTTAAAAGGAGCAGTAGTAGACTTTGAAAGTCTATCTAAAGCAGAATTTTCAGCATCCATCTGGTTGACCTTTGCTTGCCAATCTTTGCCAAAGAGGTTTTCTCCTGTACAGGGAAGGTTACCTAGACCATCCTGTACCCAGGATTCCAAATCAGAGGCTTGTAACCAAGCAACTCTGCGTGCACCTATGGCAATAGCCGAGGCTCTACTGGCACCCTCAAAAGAGTCAAAGGCTGCACGGTTGGAAAACTTGGATACATCCTGTGCCTGTTTAAGGCAGGTGATATATTCTTCTCTCTTATCTTCTGACATAAAAGGAGATAAGGTTTGCAGATGATCTGTAACTTCTTTCAGAAACATCCCCATATAGAGACTATAGGAGTTGATTCTGGCTACAAGCATACTGGCCTGGAAGATTTTCCTGCCAAAGGCATCTAGGGTTCTGCATTCTCTTCCTGGAGGAGCAGAGGAGTGCCTTTTTGTACTCTTGATTTTTTTCATAGCAGACTCTACCACAATGGAGTGGTGAGGAAGCTGAGTCTTATGAAACCCAGGACAAGGAGGAAAACGATACATGGTGTCCAACCTTCGGGAATGAGGGGAGGTGGAAAGAGGAGTCTCCCATATGCCCAACATGTGATCATAAAGAATCTCATGTACTGGTAAGGTGGCTGCCTCTTTAGGAGCCTTAGGATATTGTAGGATATCTAATTTTTTGGCTCTAGGTTCAGTTTCAGAGGCCACTGAGATGGACAGGCCTTTGGCCACCTCCCTAATGAAGTCCTGAAAAGACAAGTCTTCAGGAGGAGACATTCTCCTTTTTGGAGAAGAGGGTTCCTGAGGAAGGATCCCCGATGCTTCAATTGAGGCCTCTGATGTATCAGTCTTCAGAGGAATCGAAGTATTGACTGTTTGGATGCTCTCGCAGAGCCCGATACGCGTACCGGGAGGTATCGACATCAGGAGTAATCGGTACCGAGTCGGTACTGATAGGCATCACTGGATAGCGTACCGCTGCCATCGATGCGGATGTCAATGCAAGCGGTACCGGTATCGGAACCGATTTCGGATCCGGTACCAGAATCGGTACCGGTACCGACAACGGGGTTTGTTGCGGTACCGCAGGCGTCGCAGCTTGTATGAATGCCGTGATGGCACGCTGCATGGTCAGAATATTCTGATCCATCGACGCCACCAATGTCTGGATGTCGGTACCAGTGGTAACCGCCGGTACCCCAGAACATTGTAACAGGTGATCGGTCGAGGCCGAGCCATCAATGTCAACCTGTGACCCCATAGGTAGAGCTTTGGAAGCCGGAGCCTCCCGCCGGGGTAATTTTGCCGGTGTGGATTCCTCAAGAGTAAGCCCTGGGGCATCTCGATACTTAGAGGGAGATGAACTCTTTGAGGACCGGCCAGATTTAAGTTTGGTTACCTGAGATCCATGGGCCTAGTAGCAGCAGTTTAAGTTTAAATATAAAACTCAGAGGAGAACTTTCTGGTTACATTTCATACCCAGCAGAGAGCTTGTAGTTTAAATTTAATAGTCACTCAGGGCCTAGTAACAGCAAAGTACTTTTAGTTTAAATTTAAAACACAGAAGAGAGTTTTCTGGTTACATTTGGAACCCAGCAGAGAGCTTGTAGTTTAAATTTCATAAGAAGTTAGAGCCTAGCAGCAGCTAAGAGCTATAATTTAAATCAAATCAGAATTTAGCTTACCTCAGCAGCACAAGACAGGGTACTGTGTAGCAGCCCTCTTTTAATAAGTGTTATTTCCCTCCCTCCCCTGGGATAATCGTAGCTTTATAGGTACTTACACATCTTAAAAGACAGGAGGTGCTCTCAGGTGAAGCTCATTACCCAAATCAGTCATACACTAAGGACCTGAGATTAGTTAAGCTTCAGGTGAACAAGGTATATTACACGTATTAGGTACAGTTTTATTAGTATAAATATCCATAGCAACCCTTAATAAGTAAAGAACTTAGATCTAAACACAAACTTAAAACTAAGATGCAGACAGCAGTCCAGCAGCGGGATGGGGGCTTTCCAGTCTTTTGCATTGAGTGTCACATGTATGATTTCTCCCAGTTGGTGAGAGGTCCTACGTGTGCACTAGGTGCAAGGAGCTCTTTGCTCTCAGGGAACGAGTCCGTTCTCTAGAGGCTAAAGTAGCAGACTTGGAAAGCATAAGACAGACAGAGAGGTACGTAGACGATACCTACAAGGATATAGTCCTGAAGTCCCACCTCCAGTCTGGCAGCATCCCTGTTGCCATGGAGGAGAGAGGTCACGTGACAGGAGAGCATCACCCTGGTGTGGCAGGAAGTGATCCTGTAACTAGGACCTGTCCTCCAGGTGATGTAAAACCCTCTCGCACCGAGGAAGTTTCTCCAGGGCCATGTGCCCATGAGGGAAGGGTTAGGACAGCCGTTATAGTTGGTGATTCGATCATTAGGCATGTAGATAGCTGGGTGGCTGGTGGACGTGAGGATTGCCTGGTAACATGCCTGCCTGGTGCGAAGGTAGCGGACCTCACGCGCCACCTAGATAAGGTCTTAGATAGTGCTGGGGAGGAGTCTGCTGTCTTGGTACATGTCGGTACCAATGACATAGGAAAATGTGGTAGGGAGGTTCTGGAGGCTAAATTTAGGCTTTTAGGTAGGAAGTTGAAATCCAGAACTTCCAGGGTAGCATTCTCCGAAATGCTTCCTGTTCCACGCGCAGGACCCAAAAGGCAGGTAGAGCTCCGGAGTCTCAATGCGTGGATGAGACAATGGTGCAGAGATGAGGGTTTTGGATTTGTTAGGAACTGGGGAACATTCTGGGGAAAGGAGGGGCTCTTCCGAAGGGATGGGCTTCACCTTAACCAGGATGGAACCAGGCTGCTGGCATTAACCTTTAAAAAGGAGATAGAGCAGCTTTTTAACTAGATATTAGGGGAAAGCCAACAGTCGCCCAAGAGCAGATGGTTCGGAAGAATGTATCTTTGAGGGATACTACCAAAAGCAGAGAGGTTCCACAAAAGAGTAAAGTAGCCCAAATGCCCTCAAGTATGGAGCAGACTGAGCTTAAAGATCCCAAATTACCCATGTCTAACAATAGCCAAATTAATATGAGTAAATACATAGTCTAAAAAATAAGATGGGAGAGTTAGAATATATAGTACTAAATGAAAGGTTAGATATGATTGGAATATCAGAGACATGGTGGAAGGAGGACAACCAGTGGGACACTTTGATACCTGGGTACAAACTATATCGTAATGATAGAGCTGATCAAATTGGTGGAGGGGTTGCTCTCTATGATAGAGAGGGCATTGAGTCAGAAAGGATTAAAGTTTTGCAGGAAACAAAATCTGCTGTAGAATCTATATGGACTGAAATTCCATGTAAAAGGGGGAAGGCAATGGCAGTGGGGGTGTACTATCGAGCGCCTTGCCAGAATGACCAAATGGATGATGAAATGCTCAAAGAAATCAAGGAAGCTAACAAAAGTTACAGTGCAGTAATAATAATGGGTGATTTCAACTACCCCGGTATCGACTGGGTCAGTGTCACGTCAGGACATGCTAGGGAGATAAAGTTCCTAGATGAAATAAATGACTACTTCTTGGAGCAGCTGGTTCATGAACCGACCAGAGGGGAAGCCATATTAGACCTAGTCCTTAGTGGAACACCAGATCTAGTGCAAGAGATAAGGTTGTTGGGGCCACTTGGCAATAGTGATCATAGCATGATCGCCTTTGATTTAATTAGTGGAGGGAGGGATAGTAAGGAAATCCACAGTACTACTTTTAACTTTCGAAAGGGAAACTATGATAAAATGAGGAAAACAGTTAAGAAAAAACTAAAAGGAGCAGTTGCAAAGGTTAAAGACGTACATCAGGCTTGGCTGTTGTTGAAAAATACTATCTTGGAAGCCCAGACCAGCTGTATTCCACGCTTTAAGAAAAGTGGAAGGAAGTCCAAAAAACTGCCAGCATGGTTTAAAGGTGAGGTCAGAGAGGCTGTTGCCAAAAAAGCATCTTTCAGGAAATGGAAAAAAGAGCCAAACGACGAAACCTGGAAACAGCACAAGCACTGGCAAGTCAAATGCAAGGCATTGATAAGGCAGGCAAAGAGAGAATTTGAGAAGAAGCTTGCTGCGGAAGCAAAAACGCGAAGTAAAGACCTTTTCAAGTATATTCGTAGCAAAAAACCTGTGAGAAAGTCAGTTGGTCCATTAGATGATAAAGGGGTTAAAGGAGCACTAAGAGGCGACAAGGCGATAGCAGAGAGATTGAATGAATTCTTTGCTTCAGTCTTTACTGAGGAAGATGTAGGGATGTTACCCATGACTGAAGTGGTATTTAAAGGTGCGGAAGAATTGAAGGAAATATCGATACATCGGGAACATGTATTACAACTATTAGATAAACTGAAGAGTAGCAAATCACCTGGGCCGGATGGTATACATCCAAGGGTGTTGAAAGAACTGAAATACGAGATTGCAGACCTGCTATTAGTAATCTGTGATCATTAAAATCATCTCTAATACCTGAAGATTGGAGGATCGCCAATGTAACACCAATTTTTAAAAAGGGTTCCAGGGGTGATCCGGGAAACTACAGACTGGTGAGCCTGACATCAGTACCGGAAAAAATGGTAGAAACCATCATAAAGAATAAAATTACTCAGCATGTAGATAGATAGTCATGACCTAATGGGAGACAGCCAATATGGCTTTAGACAAGGAAGATCTTGTCTTACTAATCTGTTATGTTTTTTTGAAGGAGTGAATAATCAGGTGGACAAAGGTGAGTCGGTTGATATTGTGTATCTGGACTTTCAGAAAGCCTTTGACAAGGTCCCTCATCAGAGACTTTTGGCAAAACTAAAGAGTCATGGGATAGGAGGCAGTGTACTATTGTGGATCATGAACTGGTTAAAAGATAGAAAGCAGAGGGTAGGGCTAAATGGCCAATTTTCCCAATGGAGAAAGGTGAATAGTGGTGTACCCCAGGGATCTGTGCTGGGTCCGCTGCTTTTTGACATATTCATAAATGACCTGGAAAGTGGAATATCGAGTGAGGTTATCAAATTTGCAGATGACACAAAACTATTTAAAGTTGTTAAAACCCAAGAGGATTGTGGAAAATTGCAAGAGGATCTTGATAAATTGGAAGACTGGGCATCAAAATGGCAGATGAAATTTAAAGTGGACAAGTGCAAGGTTATGCACCTAGGGAAGAACAACCCAAACTATGGTTACACGATGCAAGGTTCCACATTAGGAACCACCACCCAGGAAAAAGATTTAGGCGTCATTGTGGATACCATGTTAAAACCCTCGGCCCAGTGTGCAGCAGCGGCCAAGAGAGCAAATAGAATGCTAGGTATGATAAGGAAAGGAATGAAAAATAAAACAAAAGATATTATAATGCCTCTATATCGTTCCATGGTGAGACCGTACCTTGAATATTGTGTGCAATTCTGGTTGCCGTATCTTAAAAAGGATATAGCGATTTTAGAAAAGGTTCAGAGAAGAGCCACCAAAATGGTAAAGGGGATGGAAGGATACTCCTATGAAGAAAGGCTAAAAAGGTTGGGGCTCTTTAACATGGAAAAGAGACGGCTGAGGGAGATATGATAGAAGTCTATAAATTAATGAACGGAGTGGAACGGGTAAACGTAGATCGATTGTTTACCTTATCAGAATATAGAAAGACTAGGGGACATGCAATGAAGCTACAGGGTAAACTATTTAAGACTAATAAAAGAAAAATTTTTTCACTCACGTGTAATCAAACTCTGGAATTTGTTACCGGAGGATGTAGTAAAGGCTGTTAGTGTAGGGGGTTTAAAAAAGGTTTGGACAAGTTCCTGGAGGAAAGGTCCATAAACCATTATTAAGAAGGGACCCAGGATATCAATGCTTGAACCAATACAAGCATTGTGGAACCTGTGTCCCTTGGGGAAACTGCTAGGTACGTATGACCTAGATTGGCCACTGTTGGAAACAGAATACTGGGCTTGATGGACCTTGGTCTGACCCAGTATGGCATATCTTATGTTCTTATGTTCTTATAAGCCCTGGAAGACGTCGATGCCACAGAAGCTGCATCGGAGGGAAACAGGGTACTGAGCTTGGCTGCCCGATTTTGTAACCCTCTCTTAGACATCATAGAACAGGACTCACAATCCGTTATGGAGTGGTCAGGACCTAAACATTTTAGACACCTGTCATGGGTGTCTGTGACAGAAATAGTGCTGCTGCACTTCGTGCACTTTTTAAACCCGGAGGCGGGTTTTTCCATGAGGAAAAATATATCTGTAGGCCTAAGGCCCCAGAAGAAAAAATGCCACTGTAGTTTTTTTTTTTTTTAAAAGAAAGAAAAAAGACCGTGGTACGGTCCGGAATCGAGAAGGCAGACACGCGACTAAAGAAAAATAAAAGAAAATAAGAAATTCTTCAGCGGTGACAGGAAACACGACCTGCTGGCTCCGCGGAAAAGAAGAACTGGAGAGAGGCAGTTAGGAAAGGCGGGAAGGCAGCGCGCAGGCGCTGTGGGATGCTCCCAAAAGCTTTCCTTTTGGACGCTGGGGAGCGTTCTCGCGCAGGCTCCGTCGGTACCGACGATACCCATATGTGAAAATTCATTCCTGCTTGTTCCTGGAGATCTATCATATCTCCCCTCAGCCATCTCTTTTCCAGGTTAAAGAGCCCTAACCTTTTTAGCCTTTCTTCATAGGAGTATCCTTCCATCCCCTTTACCATTTTGGTGGCTTGTCTGAAAAGGTATTAGTATAAAAAGAGGAAACAAAGAGGAAGCTCTGCATAGCAACAGGAGATATACATTCTTTGATGTACAGACTCCCCTGAGAAGAAACTGAAAATGGGCATGTTCTAGACTGGACTGGAGAGACTCAAGAAAATTAGCAGGTAGGGTCTAATTTCACCTTCTTTATCATCCCTCCAGTCAATCCAGACGCAGTACTCCATTTTGGGAGGAACTCACGAGCCCAGCCTGTAACACTTACGATCCGAACTGCGCATCCTCTTCTGGCTTGAACATCTAGGTGATAATGATGTACAAATGTATGAAGTGTCAACCAAGCCGCTGCTTTACAGATATCAACTGGCAGAACAAGACTATACTTGGCCCAGGAAGCTGCCTGAGCCCTTGTAGAGTGAGCACATAACCCAATTGGGAGGGTTTTACATTTAAGCAACTAAGCAGAGGCGATCGCTTCTTTCAACCACTGCACAATAGAAAATTTTGATGTCACCTTGCCTTTGTGCACACCCCCAAAAAGGACAAAGATGTTCTGACTTTCGAAAGGACTAAGTACGCTTAAGATAACGGCACAGGACCCTGCGGACATCCAACAAGTGTAACTGATCGTTTTCGTGACTGACTCCCGAGCTGGATAACACAGGCAGAATCACAGATTAAGATGGAAGGCAGATACTACTGTATATTCAGCAAGGAAATAAGGAACAGAACGGAAAACGTTTTCTTTCAAAATCATAAGGAAAGGCTCTCTACAAAATAAAGCTTGTAAGGCTCTACAAGATAAAGCTTGTAATTCAGAAAACCTCTGAGCAGGGTATATGGCCACGAGAAAGACCACTTTCAAGGTGAGGTTTTTAAGAGAAGACCTACTAAGTGGTTCGAAGGGAGGCTCCATCAAAGCCGACAAAACCAAATTTAGATCCCACGGCGGAACAAACTGACGTACAGGTGGGCAGGCTTGCTTGACAACTCTAAGAAAACAAACCACATCAGGATGAGTGACCAAAAAAATCCTGAACACGACCTTGATAACAAGCTAAGGCTGCTAACCGAACCCGCAAGGAATTTAAAGCGAGGCCTTTATCTAGACCAGCCTGCAAAATGGCTAGAACATCCGGCACCAAGGATGAAAGAGTCCGCTGATCCTTCTTCTTACATCAACTTTCAAGAAGTTGCCAAATCCTAATATACAACAAAAAAGTTGAACGCTTTTGAGCTCCAAGTAAAGTGACTATGACTGGAGCAGAGTAGCCTTTCTTTCTTAACCTAGCCCTCTCAAAAGCCAGTCCATAAGCAAGAATCGATTCACTTGTTGCATGAGAAATCTGATCCTACGACAAAAGATTGTCCAGCACAGGAAGGTGCCACGGAATAGTCGCTGACAGCCAGACTAGACTGGCATACCAAGGTCTCTGAGACCAATCTGCCACCACCCAAATCACTAGCCCCGATGCGATTCTATCTTCTGAAGAACTCTGCCAATGAGAGGCCACGGAGGAAAGATGTATAGAAGTTTGTTCTTTGGCCACATCTGAACTAGCAATACAAACGTTGTCCAAAAAGGTCCTCACTGCTTTGCACCACAGTACTGGCAGGAAGGATTGCAGCACCAGAAATACCGGTCTCATCTCCCAGCGGTTTATGGACCAAGTGCTCTCCTCCGGACACCACTGACTTGTGCCACTTGGGAAAGACCATGCACTCCCCAACCAGACAGGTTGGCATTAGTAGTCACTACTATCCACTCGGGCGGCTCCAGTGGAATCCCTGCTGCCATGTTTTTGGAATCCAACCACCAGTGTAGACTCAGCCTTGCCTCTGTCAGGCATGGTAACCTCTTCAAAAGCAGGTGCCTCTGTGGAGCTCAATGAGACAACAAGGTTCTTTGTAGGAGTTGCATCCAAGGTCGCCAATATGGAGTCCAAGAGCTGTAGGCAATGCCAAGTGAAGGGAACCGCATCAGAAAAGCTTCCAGATCTGGTTCTGTGCTTTCCTGGCACGTTCTGTCGGCAAGAACAGGATACCCCTCTGTGTCAAAATGAGCCCCCAGATAAATCAGATCTTGAATTGGAACCAATTTGCTCTGTTGAAATTGATAACCCAACTTTGTCTTTGAAGGAACATTACCACTCGTTGCATCATCCTGCGACTCTTCTGCAGAGATTTCGCTCTAATCAACCAATTATTCAGATATGGATGAACCAAAACACCCTTGCGCCAAAGGGCAACCGTGACCACTACCATCACCTTCGTAAAAGTTTGAGGTGCAGTGGCCTGGCTGTATGGCAAGGCCCGAAACTGGAAATATCTTATCGACACCACAAAGTGAAGGTAGCGCTGATGCTCTGGACGAATGCAAATATGCCTTATTAATATCCAGGGAAGTGAAAAACTCTTTTTCGCACCGCCACTATAACTGACCTCAACGTTTGCATATGAAAATGAGGCACTCGCAAGGCTCTATTAACATACTTGAAATCAAAAACTGGTCAAAAGGAACCCTCCTTCTTGGGTACTACAAAACAAAGAGTATCGACCTTGTCTGAACTGTTCTAGAAGATCACCTCTTGAACGTGTCTGCTGCCGTTTTTGCTTTGACAAGAGCCTTGCTGGGAGATAACAAAGGTGTCAGAGAGGCTGGGCCAACTTCAGAGCATATCCATTCTGAAGCACTTCTGGTGCCCACTGATCAGAAGTAATCTGGACCCAAACAGAGTAAAAATGTTGAAGTCGACCTCCTACAGGAATCAACTCCACCTGGGTCTCCCCTCACTTCATTGGGGCTTCTTGGAGCTACCCAAGGTTCCAGAATAGTATCCCCTACCGGTTCCTTCACCTCCTCAAAAAGGCTGTCCTCTGGAAACGAAGTGAAATCACTGGAATAGTGCAAAATGGATAACACGAAACCTATGAAAATCTCTGAAAGACCCCTTAGTAGAAGACGTAGACTTTGTAGTTTTAGGCTTCTCCTCAGGAAGTCGGGGAACTTTGGATCCTCCCAATTCCTTAACCAATTTATCCATTGCCTCCCCCCAAAGAAGAGTTGGATAAACTCTTGAAAGGAAGCTTACCAAGACGTGTTTTGGAAGCTACGTCCTCTGACCAATTACATAATCAGAGAAAACGATGAGCTAAGACCACAGAAGCCATGCTCTTGGCTGAAGCTCTAACCAAGTCATAAAAGGCATCTGCAAGTACGTGGATTCTGACTCCAACTTAGCTGCCTCTGACAAAGATTCCTGAAGATCGGAGGTAGACTCAGGCATACTCTGCACCCATCTTAAACATCTTTAGGCCACATAAGACCCACAAATCGAGGCTTGTAAAGCTAGAGCGTTGATTTCAAAATACTATTTCAACAAGGTTTAAAGCTTCCTATCCTGAGCATCCTTTAAGGCAGCTCCACTCTCTACTAGGATGGTTGTCTTCTTAGCATCCGCCCTTGGTAACTTAAGGAGCTCCTTCTCAATGGGCGGGATTGGGTTCAAACATGACATAGCCCTACTGCCCCACAAACTGACCTCCGGAACCTCTCACTCTGCTTCAATTATCTCCTTAATGGCACTTAGAGGACTTTTGAGGCTTCTGAATACCCTGCAACAAGGGATATTATAGTGTCCCTTCCGTCACCAGAGAACCATGAGGGATATTAAGTGTATCTAGAGACTGGGCAATTAAAACAGACAACTCTTTTCAATGAAAGACTCTAATAATGTTAGGGTCCTTCTAATAATGTTAGGGTCCTCACTTGGATGAATTTTTCCTTCCTTAAGATCTGTAATAGAGTGATCACCCCAAAGGTCCGAGGGACCCTCCAGGGGATCATCCGAAGCACCTGAAAGGACAGATTGCTCATCCCATTGGTCAACATCTACCTTACAGCGTTTAGCTATGGGTTCCACCAAATCTTTAGGAGCTGCGCAAGAAACAGTAATGTTATGAGAAGAATTATTCACCAGGCCATGCTTCATGTAGTAGGCCTAGTGCAACAATGAAACAAAATCTGGTGAAAATGGCAGTCCTAATGAGCTCTCCTTCAACTGCAGACAGCGTTGTTACTCACCTGTAACAGGTGATTTCCGGGAACAGCAGGAATGAGTCTTCATATATGGGTATCGTCAGTACCGACGGAACCCACACGGGAACGCTCCCCAGTGTCCAATTGTAAAGCTTTTGGGAGCAATCCACTGTGCCTGCGCATCTGCCTTCCCACCTTCCCAAGTTCTTTCCTCAGTTGAGGATGTAGCTAAGAGATAGAGGGAAAGAAAAGAATACTCTACAACTCCTAGGGGAGGAAGGTGGGTTGTGAAGACTGATTCCTGCTGTTTCTGGAGATCACCTGCTACAGATGAGTAACAACGCTATCTCCAGGAACAAGCAGGAATGAAGTCTTCACATATGGGACTCACTAGCTCCCAGGTACCAGACCAGAAGTGGTAGCAGTGGTATCCCCGAGGCTAAAGAATAGAGCCAAGAAAGTGTGGATGCGGAGTTGCCCCATTGGACTTGACTGCGTTAGCAAGAGCATTGCCAGGGAAGTCTGGTGCCAGGAGAAGTCCGAGATGGAGGATAGGAGCTGCAATTAAGTCCCAAAAAGGTGCTGAATGAAAGCCTAGCCAAAGACAGCATCCCAACAGGAGTCCCTGTCTAGGTAGTAGTGTGCAGTGAAGGTATGAATGGAGCACCAGGTAGCTGCTTGACAGATTTCGTCAATGGAGACGGAATGAAGGTTGGTAACAGCGGTTGCCATGGCTCGCACATTGTGAATGGTGATATGACCCTCAAGGGAGAGTCCCGCTTGAGTGTAGGCAAAAGAAATGCTGTCCGCAATCCAGTTGGATAGGGGGCACTTTGTTACTGGCAATCCAAGGTGACTTGGATCAAAGGGAATGAATTTCCTGTGATTCTTGGTTCCGTCCAAGTAGAAAGCCAGTGCATGCTTGCAATCTAAAGTGTGTAGTGCTACAGCCCTAGAGGCATGTGGTCTGGGGAAGACGACCGGTAGTATCACCAACTTGTTGAGGTGGAAGGGCGAGACCACCTTCGGAAGGAAGTGTGGATGAATATGGAGAACCACCTTGTCATGGTGGAACTGGGTGTATAGAGAATCAGACACTAAAGCCGGCAGTTCACTGATGCGGCGCGCAGAGGAGAGGGCGGATGAGGAATATTACCTTCCAAGACAATTTTAAAGAAGTGGTGGCTAAAGGCTCAAAGGGAGGCTTCAGAAGTTGTGCTAGGACCACGCTGAGGTACCAAGTTACCGGTGGTGGTTTGATCGGTGGCTTGGACAGCAGGAGAACCTGCATAAATCATTACAGCAAGGGATGCAAAGAAATAGGATGCCTGTCTACTGACCTATGATAGGCTGAGGTGGCACTCAGATGAACTCCGAGTTAGTCTTGAGACTTGCCGAAGACAAGTGGAGGAGATACTGCAAAAGGAATTCCCCTGGGCAGGCAGAGGGGTCAATAAGTTTCAGGGTACACCAGAGTGTGAACCTTCGCCATTTGAAGGCATAAGGATGTCTGATAGATGGCTTGCGAGATGCAAATAGGATGTCTTTGACCTGTTGTGGAAGGTTGAGATCAGCAAAGATTATGCTTTCAGCAGCCATGCCATGAGACCGGGGGGGGGGGGGGGGGGCGTGGGGTTTGGAATGGAGAAGCATCTCATGATCCTGAGGGAGGAGGATGGGCTCATATCCCAGGCTGAGAGGTGGACTCTGCACCAGACGAATCAGCAGAGGAAACAATTGCTGACGGGGCCAGTAAGGAGCTATTAGGATCATGGAGGCCCTGTCAGCCTGCAGCTTGAACAGGGTCTTGGGTTTTAAGGGGATGGGTGGGAATGCATAAAGTAGGCCTTTTCTCCAATGGAGAAGGAAGGCATCCGTTGCCTGGCTGTGCTGGGAGGGAAACTAGTGGAAGTTTTTCATTCTCCTGGTGGCAAACAGATCTATTCTGGGGGTCTCCCACATGTGGAAGATCCAAGAACAATGCCGGTACATTCGTGTTGGTCGAGCTGGCCAGGAGATCCATCTCCAGTTGCCCCCACCGATCGACTATGCAGTGGAACGCCCAAGGGGCAAGTTCCCATTCGCTGGGGTTCAACTGATGCCGGCTGAGGTAATAGGCTTGTATGTTGTCCTCGCTCATGATGTGTTGTGCCAAGATGGACTGGAGGTGCCGCTCGGCCCAGGGAAACAAGAGGACCATCTCCCTCGCTACACCCAGACTGAAAAAACGCTGCAAATTCAGAGGTATTGTTTTGCGATGCATCTTCGGCAGGTTGAGGGTCTCCTGAGATCAGCAGGAGGTACATGGACCTGTCTTCTACCCCCCATTCTACCGCCTGTGCCGACAGCATTGGTGGAGGAGCACTTGGGCTTGCTGGGGCAGAACAGCGCTGGACCCAGAAGCCTAGCCAGGGTCCGCAGCACAGGAGGCACACATCTGGTCCACCAAGACCCTGCGCCACCTGCCACAGCCCAAACACCGATGTGCCATGTTCGGTATCCCCACTGCAACTCAGTGAGGTAACACAGAAACTGCAGTAAGTCTGGCTGACAGTGAGAAGGTGAGAGCAGGAACCACCGGAGCAGCACTAGTGTAGAGTAAGGCTGCTAACTAGCTGAGAGGGATCAGGCGGTAATTAGGCCGTCGGCTTGAATCATGGCGTGCTGTGGGCGGGAACAAGGCTGCAGGCCCAAAGCGTGTGTTGGCCTAGCAGCGCAGGCTTAACAGTCTGAAGCTGCCCTGTACTGCCACTAGTTGTGTTCTCTTACCGCTGTTCACCACGTAGTCCGCCTAGGCCCGACAGTCTGCGGTCACTGCTTGCACCACTGATGCCAGAGATTGACTGATTAATATTAGTTTGGCGCGTTGCCACACAAGCCCCTGAGAAATACTGGAAGGTGAGATGCGCCCATGTAGGCTAGTGCCAGATGTCTTCCTGACCTCAGGCCTCTGGAAGCAGCGGTGAAATGCGGCAATTAAGAATGCCAGAGGAGGGGGTGAAGCCTGCAGCGGAGGGGCCCCGATGCCTGAATCCCCGTTCCACATAAGCCTCAGTATGATCAACTTTTTCGTTTTATTTTTTTTTGGCTAGCACACAGCCGGCTATTATCAAGCCAGGTACTTGCCCCACTGCTCTGCTTCTGAGCTGCCGCCCCCTTAGGCGCAGTCCCACCAGGGGTGTCTCTTACACGCCAGTGGGACCGGAGGACAGAAGCACTGAGGCCCTCATGGCCTAGGCTAGTCCAGATAAGAGCTGTACAAAGTCAACCACCATCTGCTGAGACAGAGAAAAAAAACTGAAGCGTGCCCCTAGCTGTACTGGATATAGTGCCTGGGATGATGTCATTGCATTCTTCTGTTTTTTTGTCTCTGTCTCACATCTGCTGGTTGGGGGAGACAACTTCATGGTCTAGACTGGTCTAGTAGAGGTGCTCTGGAATGGAGGAATGCCAATAACCCTGTGGGAAGGGTCAGTCAGTAAGGACTAGCAGGTAATACACCCCAAAAAGAACCAAATGCTGATTTAACAGCCCAGGTTCTCCACAGAGAATAAGCTCAACACGTTTTTTTTTTTATAATCTCTTTTTAAAATGTCTCTGTGGTGTTCAGACTGTCCAAACGTTCATCACCATCTGCTGGAGACTGAGAAATACTGGAGTGAGAGGATGTGCATAGAACCTTTATATTGTGCCATCATCAAAACCATGCAATTCTCAGTCTCCATCTGCTGGTGAAAGGGCATAACACATGCGTCTAGACTGAATAAGGGAAAACATTTTTTTTTCCCTGAAGTACAGCATAGTTACTCACCTGTAACAGGTGATCTCCGGGAACAGCAGGAATTTAGTCTTCACATATGGGTATCGTCGGTACCAACGGAGCCTGCATGGGAACGCTCCCCAGCGTCCAATAGGAAAGCTTTTGGAAGCATCCCACAGCGCCTGCATGCTGCCTTCCCGCCTTTCCCAACTGTCCCTCTCCAGTTGAGTTTATAGCTGAGACAAAAGAGAGAGGGAAAGAGGGAAAGAGAGAGAGATACAACTCCTAGGGGAGGTGGGTGGGTTATGAAGACTAAATTCCTGCTGTTCCTGGTGAGTAACTATGCTATCTCCAGGAACAAGCAGGAATGTAGTTTTCACATATGGGGATTCCCTAGCTGCAGATGCCAGGGAGATGGCCCCAGAAAGTTGTGTGACCTTGTGAAAGGGCTCCACTTCCCCCCATGGATCTCTGGCATCCTACCAGGGATGGTGGGTAGGAGTTGATTAAGTCTGGAACAGGTGTTGAAGAACAGCCTGACCAAACAAGGCATCCCGGCAGGAGTCCTTGTCTAAGTAGTAATGGGCTGTGAAGGTATGAACCGAAGCCCAAGTAGCTGCTCGACAGATGTCATCGATAGGCACAGAGTGAAGATGAGCCATAGAGGCTGCCATGGCTCTCACACTGTGAGCTGTGACATGGCCTTCAAGAGGAAGGTTCTTACTCTCATAGGCAAAAGATATACACTGTGCAATCCAGTTGGACAGTGTCCTTTTGGAGACTGGAAGTCCCAAATGACTAGGATCAAAAGCAACAAAGAGTTGAGAGGATTTTCTATGTTGCTGTGTCCTTTGCAAGTAAAAGGCCAAAGCTCTTTTACAGTCCAAAGTATGAAGGTTCCTTTCTGCATTTGAGGCGTGAGGCCTTGGAAAGACTACAGGAAGGTAAACCGCTTGGTTCAAATGAAAGGGTGAAACCACCTTTGTCATAAAGTGTGGATGAGTCCTAAGGACTACCTTATCATGATGGAACCTTGTATAAGGAGGATGAGCCACCAACGTTTGCAATTCACTGATGCGACGTGCTGATGTGATTGCAATGAGAAAGATAACTTTCCAGGAAAGGAATTTCAAAGAGGTAGTGGCTAATGTTTCAAAGGCAGTTTCATGAGCTGCCCAAGTACCAGATTCAAGTCCCATGCCACCGGTGGTAGCTTAATGAGAGGCTTCGTTAAAAGAAGGCCTCTCATAAATCTCGCTATGAGAGGATGAGAGGAAATAGGTTGTCCATTGAGAGGCTTGAAAGAAGCTGCAATAGCACTCAAATGGACTCTCACTGAATTGGTCTTAAGCCCTGCATTTGGTAAATGAAGGAGGTACTCCAGTAATGATTCCAGAGGTATCACAAGAGGGTTAAGACCCTTCTGCGAGCACCATATGATAAACCTTTTCCACTTAAATGCATAAGAGCGTCTTGTGGAAGGTTTCCTGGAAGCATGAAGGATATCCTTTACCTGCTGGGAAAGGTTAAGACCGTGACGTTCTAGGTTTTCAGCAACCAGGCCCTGAGATGCAGAGACTGGGGATTGGGATGCCACTGAGAAAGAAGATCTGGAGCAGATCCTAACTCCAGAGGCGGAGCTTGAGAGAGATATAGGAGCAGAGGGTACCACGTTTGCCGTGGCCAACGTAGAGCTATGAGGATCATATGAACTCTGTCTCTCTGAAGCTTGAACAGGGTTTTGGGAATTAGGGGAATGGGTGGAAAGGCATACAGGAAGTCCTGACCCCAATGAAGGAGGAAAGCATCCCTGGCCTGACAACCTTGAGCCGGAATTCTGGAACAGAACCGGGGATGTTTGGCATTCAGCGGACTTGCAAAGAGGTCTATGTCCTGGGTTCCCCAAATTTGAAAATTTTTGGCCACCTGGTCTGCATGGAGAGACCATTCGTGTGGAAGCAGAACTTGACTGAGTCTGTCTGCCCAAGAGTTTTGAATGCCTGGAAGATACACCGCAAGGAGATGAATCTGATGCTCTCTGGTGAGGGCCTATAGTCGCAAAGCTTCGTTGCACAGCGACAGAGAGCCTGTTCCGTGCTTGTTCACACAGAACATGGCTACCTGATTGTCCGTTTGAACTAGGACTGTCTTGTAGCTAAGCTGTGTGTGAAATACTCGAAGAGCAAGGAAGATTGCTCTGAGCTCCAGGAGGTTGATATGAAGATAGGCCTCCTGTGGAGTCCAAGTACCCTGGGTAGAGAGGCCGTGCAGGTGGGCTCCCCAACCCAACTGTGAGGCATCTGTTGTTAGAGTGGCTTGGGGTGGGGGGTTGCTGAAAAGGAGACCCCACCAAAGGCTTTTGGGTAACTGCCACTATTGGAGGAACAAAATAAGGCGATCTGAGTTTGCTATTTTGTCTGACAGGCAACCTGACGCCTGAGTCCACTGAGTGGATAAGATCCACTGGGCTGCCCTCATATGGAGGCGAGCATAAGGAACCACATGCACGGTGGATGCCATGTGGCCTACCAACTGTAACATTTCCCGAGCAGTGAGGTGAGGTTTTAGCACTGCTAGGAAGCTAACTGTACAATGCGAAGGCAGCGGGGTTGTGGAAGGAAGGCCCTTGTCTGTCTGGTATTCAGAAGAGCTCCTATAAACTCTAGGGATTGAGTGGGAGCAAGGTTGGACTTTGGGAAATTTATGACAAGTCCCAAATACTGAAGGATGCGCATTGTGCAAGACAGAACAACCCTGGCCTCTGGCTCTGAAGGGGCTCGAATGAGCCAGTCATCTAAGTAGGGGAAGACGAATATTCCCAGGGTGCGGAGAAATGCTGCAACCACAGCCATGCATTTTGTGAACACCCTTGGTGCAGAGGCCAGGCCAAAAGGAAGAACCCTGTATTGGTAGTGCTTTCCTTGAAACAGGAATCAAAGGAACTTTCGGTGAGTTGGATGGATGAGAACATGAGGGTACGCATCCTTGAGATCTAGAGAACAAAGCCAATCCTGACTCCGAAGGTATGGCAGCAGAGTTCCTAGAGAAATCATTTTGAACTTCTCTCTGAACAGGAATTTGTTCAATTCTCTGAGGTCTAGAATGGGTCTGTGTCCTCCTGTTTTCTTTGGAATAAGGAAATAGGGGGAGTAAAACCCTGTACCCCCCGTTGGGGAATGGGTACCACTTCTATTGCTCCTTGAGCAAGGAGCATAGTGACCTCTTGACCTAACCAGTCATTGAGAGAGGTCTGAGAATTGAACTGTCTTACCATTGTAGGAGGGGGCATGCTGAAGAAATGAAGCTTGTAACCCTTTCGTACAATACAGAGTCCAATTTTCTGCTGTTATCTGACACCATCTGGGGGCAAAATGGTGGAGGGTTCTGGTCCGTTCAGGGCCAGGAAGGCAAAGTTCTCTAGACAGGAGTCAAAGCCCCTGTGGAGGCTGAGTCTGCTGAGCCGGTTGAGGCTTAGCTGCTTTTGGTTTCCTTTGTTGCCTATGTTGTTGCTGCTGTCCCTTTTGGGCAGACTGACCTAAACGATGTCCCTGCTGGGTATAGGAGGGATAAAACCTTTTCTTTTGGCTGAAGAATGGCTTCTTAGAGGATCTTTTCCTCGCAGGATCAGCTGTAGATTTAGACAATCTATCCAAAGTGATATTGTCAGCATCTATATCATTAGCTTTTTCCTGCCAATTCTTGCCAAAGAGATTCTTTCCTGTGCAAGGTATATTCCCCAGTTTGTCTTGTACCCAGATTTCCAAGTCAGATGCCTGGAGCCAGGCAAATCTACGGCAATAGCAGAGGTTCTGCTTATGCATTCAAAGAAGTCAAAGGCTGCACGATTCACAAACTTGGAAACATCCTGAGCATGTTTAACAAGAGCAAGATAATCTTGCCTTTTATCATCAGGAAGGAGAGGGCTCATAAGCTCTAAGTCTCCTGTGACTTCCTTAAGGAACATTCCCATATACAAGATATAGGAACTGATCCTTGCAGAAAGCATGGAAGACTGGAAGGATGAAGGATCAACATCCAAAGGCGTCAAGAGTCCTACACTCACGTCCTGGTGGATTAGATGCATGCCTTTTTGCACTCTTTATCCATCTCATGGCTGATTCCACCACCATGGAATGGTGTGGTAATTAAGTCTTCTGAAACCCAGGACAAGGAGGAACTCGATACATGGTGTCGAGCCTTCGAGAATGAGGAGATGTGGTCAGAGGTGTTTCCCACATCCTTAACATAAGATCATGCAAGATCTCATGAATAGGTAAGGTAGGTGCCTCCTTGGGAGCTTTAGGGTATTGTAGGATTTCTAATTCCTTTGCCCTAGGCTCTTTTTCAGGAGCCACTGTGATGGAAAGACCTCGGGCCACATCTCGGATAAAATCCTGAAAGGACATATCTTCTGGTGATGACATCCTATGCTGAGGAGAAGAGGAATCCTCGGGAAGAAGTACTCTGGTATTGGCAGAGCTTTCAGAATCTTCAGACTCATCCGAGGATTCAAAGTATCTCCGATTCGGGTGATCGTGCAAGGCATGGTACCGATAGAAGTCAGCATCGGAGTGGTCCGGTACCGACTTGTCGATGCTGGATAGAGATGCATGACTTGGTCCCGGTAGAATACCTGCCGATATCGATGCAGTTGGTGCCGGTACCGGTTGAATTATCTAAAGCGGTTTCAGGGGCATCGAGACCATGAGAAGAGCCACCAGACTGCGTTCAATAGCCAAGAATCTCTGTTCTATCGACGCTGCTGATGCTTGGGAATTGATGCCGGATGAAGCGGCCGGAACACCAGAGCATGGCACCAGTAGTTCTGCCGAGGTTGAAGCCCGAGAACATCCTGGAGCCCCGTTACTGCTTTGGAAGCCGAAGCCTCCCTACCGGGGCAATTTTGCCAGTTAAAGTCCCTCAAGGGCAACGCCAGAGGCATCTCGATGTTTAGAAGGAGATCTACCCTTTGAGGACCGGCTAGATTTATGTTTAGTTACCTGAGATCCATGGGAGGAAGATGAAGCCCTGGAAGACGTCGATGCCACGGAGGCTCCATCAGAGGGAAAAAGGGTGCTAAGCTTAGCAGCTCAGTTTTGCCGGCCCCTTTTCGACATCATCCCACAGGCAACACACTGAAATAGAGTGGGGTCAGGACCTAAACATTTGAGGCACCACTCATGGGTGTCGGTGACGGAGATGGTACCGCCACACTTAGAACACTTTTCAAAACCCGAAGCGGGTTTTTCCATTTTGAGGGAAAAAATTGGGCCCAGTGCCCAAAATGGTGCGTGGCGCCCGAGAAGAAAATTACTGGAGAAAGACTCCAGAAACAAAGGGTTTTTTTTTTTTTTTTAGAAAAAATTAAAGAACCACCAGCGGTACCGGTATAGCATCGAGGGAAGGCAGATGCGACAACAAAAAAAGTAAAAGTAGGGAATTTTCTGCGGTGACAGGATGTGCGACCTGTCGGCTCCGCGGAAAACGAAGAACTGGAGAGGGACAGTTGGGAAAGGCGGGAAGGCAGCATGCAGGCACTGTGGGATGCTCCCAAAAGCTTTCCTATTGGATGCTGGGGAGCGTTCCCGCGCAGGCTCTGTCGGTACCGACAATACCCATATGTGAAGACTACATTCCTGCTTGTTCCTGGAGATTTCTAATTACAAAATCCAAAACTGTTCAATACCTTTGAAATTACCTCAAGTCTCTTATTTAAATAAAAAAAAAAGGTCTCCAACTTGCTTGCTCATTAGTTTTATTGACACACAACTGTTTGGTCCCAATACACAAATCATCACTTGAGCCAAATATGGTAATACAGAAGTTGACTTCTGAAAAAAAATTTGTAACAGGATCAAAATGACAGTGCATACGTCAATGACTACTCACCCCCCTATATAATTAACATGTTGTAGACTGCAAATTAAAGAATTCATTTGTTCTTAATTCCTTGGGCTTTGGTTTTTTTTTTTAGATGAGTATCAATCATCATTCATGGACAGAATCTCAAAACCAAATTACAAAAGAAGTTTGATTCTTTTTTGTAACACAATACAAACTCAAAATGTTCCCTCCAAAAAGTTTTAGCTTTCAGTCATTTTGTTATTTGAATGTATGACTTTCGAAAAATACATGCAGACCTCCATAAATAGTATAAACCACCACATAAATGTTAAACCTACTTCACAGCTGTAACTGCATTTGTCCTTTATGGCAGCAAATATAGTTTTATGATTTCAGATGACTTGTAACTTGAATGAAATGAAAAACTGAAATTTCCACAATTGCATTACACACACACTGTGCATTTATCGCTTCCAGTAGTGTTACCTTACGAAATTTAGCACACGTAAGGTTAAAAAAAGGATGTTAAATGTTTAAAATCATTCTAAAATAAATTGGTCTTCTGGATATTACAGTCTATACTAACATCATGTCTGTAGAGGAAATGCATTCAGCAAGGGGCTCAATGTGCCATAATGTGCAGAAAAACATTCCAGTTTTTCTCTTCAGAAGCGCTATAAACTGGTCACATGTGGACACATTTAAAAAAGATTTTTGTTACAAAATATATAGTAAAACTTTTTTTATTTTTTATAGCCATTACATTGTTGCATTTTTTTAAATTACCGACTATGAACTATGAGCCCATCTGCTGCCTACCCAGTACATCATAAGATAAATAATCCATCCAAAACACAGTCAGACAGTGGAGAGCCTTTAAAAATAGGTTCTTTCTACAAGTAATTCTGTCACTTTGCCTGGCAAATACAACCCATTGTAAATTACCAGGTTTACCCAGAAGGGTTAAAGTGGTTACCTGTAACTGGACATTTACTCAAATCAACCCAGAAGGTCATTCTACTGGGTTAACTTTCTCCAAGGTTGAGCTTTTCACAAAAGCCATTATGAAACTTCCACCAAAAAAACTTACAAAGCTTCCAAAATCCAACATTAGAAGTAACACAACTAGAATAAAAACAGACATAGTTAAAAGACAATGTGCTATCACACCAAAACAGTAAGCTCATTTACGAAGCATGCTTAAAAAAAATCATACACAAGGTTAAGCAGTGTAACCTTGACATTTCCACAAATTGATAACTTTCAGGTGGAAATAGCATCCATGTCTACAGAATCAGAAAGCATTCGACTTCACTGCTTCATAATCCATGATTTATGCATTCCATGCATATTTTGTACATTCAGAATCTCTTCAGCTTTAAGCCTACTGTTCTCCACTCTAGAAACACACTAAAACGTGCATCTAGATTCAGAATTGCTCCTTGAAATTCATGACACCAAGACTGTCCTTTTCCCTACCCTAACCAATGTCCAACTAGTAATGAACAAAGCAAAAGCACAACCATTCCATCAAATTTCACAGAAAGCTCATCCGTGCCAATGTCACAATAAATGTTTAAAACAATCTTGTTAACAAACCCACACATTTATCTACAGACATGTGTAAAAAAACCAGGTACATTTACAAGCCATCTGAAAAAAAAACCTGTGCTTAAAATAAATTCTGCACGTTATTGAACTTGTTCCATCGAGGAAACTAAACGTCAGCCGTCCAGTCCTGTGCAATGCCACTTAAGAACTAACAGGTTTTTTGACAAGACATGTCATACGTGCATTTAATACTGT
Organism: Ichthyophis bannanicus; assembly: GCA_033557465.1. Taxonomy (NCBI): domain Eukaryota; kingdom Metazoa; phylum Chordata; class Amphibia; order Gymnophiona; family Ichthyophiidae; genus Ichthyophis; species Ichthyophis bannanicus. The sequence continues at coordinate 155,625,328 of CM066044.1, forward strand.
TTGAAATTATATCAGGGAAGCCATAACCTATAGTGCATCTTAGAGGTGGACTATAACACACAGGCAAGTCATACAGAAAAATAAAATCAAATTTATTCTAGCAGAATTATTTTTCCTGCATGGAACACCATTCTGCTGCTTTAAGAAATCTGTAAAAGAACACTTTCCATTGATGATTCTTGGCCATTAAATGGAGGTACTTTAAAGTAAAAACTCATCCAGATGGGAGCTATGTTTAAAGTAAAAGAGAAGGGTCCTTTTGGAGATGCTCATATAGAAATAAAGGGGTGGACAAGCTCCTCTGCAATTTAAAAGGAGAAGTTAACAAATATACTTTTAACCAACTGCTACTGTGTGTCTAATTCAATAGTACTCATTCTAGATCATGGGAGCAAATGAAAAATTTGCTGCTAATTTGACTTTGTTCCTGTTCTGTTTTCTTACTGGGCTACCCAATGTTTCTGTGCTTAACTTGGACTCTTGTGCAGAAGGGGAGCATGGTGATATCACACAGCCAGAGGTCAATGCTTCTCTTGTTACTTTACGTTTTTCGTCCTCTGCTAGAGCTGTCATCTCTATTAAAGAAAGAACATGTATAATGCAGGTTAGAACGTTATGGCTCATTGCAAATACCAAATGATTTATACAAAACAAAACAGAAAGACTATAGTTACTTTACTTTAACATAATATCCAGCAATGTGTTAACACAGATTAACCCCTTCAGTCCTGGCCCCTTGTACAGCAGTGCTCATTTATTTGTGCTGGGGGCAATTTCACCAAATGGGTTAGTTTTGTGTATACAAAAATAAACTGTCTAAGAGCCTAAATAATCCAACCAACAAAATCTCTTAGCAAAATGTATTCATTCAGAACGTCTTATTTTACTTCAAACAGTGGCTAGCAACCAACAATTCACTAAGGGTTAAAGAAGACCTCAGGATGGCTATAAAAATAGGATAGTATTTACTTATCTTAAATTAAGATAAATATTTTTATAGGTGCTCGCAATACTTTGCTTACATTGACCTCTGCTTATTTACAGGAGAGCAGAATATGGTTCCAGAATGGGTGGGTTCTGGTATTCTTCAATGAATGTTTAAGACGCTGATGTTATTGTTGATGCTACAATGATATAATGAGGGTACATTACCAAGAATCCTGAAAAGTACTTTTTTGGATGTTAGTGTTGAATTTGTCATTTGTATGTTTGGGTATAAATTATTGTGCATACATATAAAATTAAAAAAGGGGGTAGGTTGGAGACCAGTGATGTGAGCGTCTGCTAGTCCCTATGGTGATTTTTCGCCACATGTAGGGTATATAGCCATCCTGAGGTCTTCTTTAACCCTTAGTGAATTGTTGGTTGCTAGCCGCTGTTTGAAGTAAGGCGTTCTGAATGAATACATTTTGCCAAGAGATTTTGCTGGTTGGATTAGTTTTGTGTATACCATGACAGCAATGACCCTCACTCCTAAGCCAAGGTATGTGGAGTATGATCTCAGCCTCTCAAATTTACTGCTAATGCTTTCTGTATTACTTGCATTGTGCTGAGTTCATAAGATTTACTTTATTTATTTAGACAGATTTGTATACCACCTTATCCTTCATTCAAAGTGGTCACAACACAATGGAGGGATACATTTAACAGGAGGGGAAACTACTCACATACGTAAATACTATGCTTGTAGGTCAAGAAGGGAGTGGGTAGTAGGGCCAGGTGGTGTAGGGAGCTGTTGGGTCAATTGGGTGGTATCTAGTGGTGGGTACTTAAAGTGGCTGCTCATAGGCCTCGGTAAAAGAGAAGAGTCTTGAGTGCCTTGCGGAAGTCTTTGGTGTCGTTTAGGGTCCTTAAGTTCATAGGGAGGGAGTTCCATAGTGCAGGTGTGACTAGAAATTCCTCCGAATCAGGCCTGTGGTTCCCAATATGATGGGATTCTGCATATTTCTGCCACTGTTTCTTAATAATGCTGTTCTGGTATTTTTCTCCTTTACCACAATGTCACATTTACTCATATCGAGCTTATCGTCTGTCAGAAGGAGTACCCAGGTGATCATTACTTCTTTATTTATTTATATATACATACATCTCTTCTATACCGCCCCTTCCAGAGATCAAGGGCTGTTTACAGTTAACAATTGAACAACTTTTACATGGAACAGTGGTATTAACTATTTACAGGGAACATATTGTACAAACAAACTTGTGAGTCAACTTTCTATTTACATATGTACAGGAGTTAGCCTATTCTTAACTTAGCTTTTTGTTTGGATGGGTGGGGCAAGGCTCTGGGGTTGTTTAAGTAGGGGGCAAGGGAGGGGGAGGTTAGTAGGTTGGTTTTGTATTTGTTGAGAGATTGTTCGTGGGAGGTGGGGGGTTTCAAAGTGTTCAGTGAAAAGGAGTGTTTTGCGTCTTTTTCTGAATAGTTGGAGGACTTTTGTCATGCAAAGAGTTAGTGGAAGTTCATTCCAGAGGGTGGGGGCAGAAAATGAAAAGGCTCTGGAGCTTGTGGTTTTTCTTTGTCCTGCAGATGGTTTTGGGTATGACAAGTGAATGACTTGCATTTTGTCTGTGTAATCTGGATTCTGGTGGGGAGTGTAGGAAGGTGGTTAGGTAGGAGGGGGAGATGTCATTGAGCAGTTTGAATGTTGTAAGTATTTTATATATTATCCGGCTGTTTATTGGGAGCCAGTGTAGTTCATGTAGGATGGGGGTTATGTGATCAGCTAGGCGACCACTCTGGCAGTGATGTTCTGGGCTCTTTGTAGTATATTTGTGTTTTTAAGTGGTAGGTCATTCAGTAGACTATTACAACAGTTGAAGTGGGGGGTAATTAATGAGTTGACTATAGACCTGAAATCATGGGTATCAAGAAGGGGTCTTAGGTGCTGTACGGTTCTTAGTTTAAAGAATGCAGTTTTTACTGTTTGTTTTATGTGGGGGAGCATACAGCGTAGTTACTCACCTGTAACAGGTGTTCTCCAGGAGCAGCAGGAATCAGTCCTCACTTATGGGTGACGTCGGTGCCGACGGAGCCCTCGCGGAGCAATTTTCCCCAGCTTTCAAAGAAAGCCTTTGGGAATTGCAGCGCGCATGCGCGGTCCTCTTCCCGCCCAAGGGTGCCATCTTAGCCAGTCAGATGACATAGCTAAAAAAGACAGCATAAAAATTTGCAAAAAAACTAAAGCAGATGATTGCAACTCCACGGGGAGGAGGGAGGGTTGTGAGGACTGATTCCTGCTGCTCCTGGAGAACACCTGTTACAGGTGAGTAACTACGCTTTCTCCAGGACCAAGCAGGAAGTCAGTCCTCACTTATGGGACTCCCAAGCTCAAGGCTACCGGAGACCCTAAGCACAAAAATGAGCTCCCTCTAGCTCAGCAGCACAGAAGGAAAGAATCTTCGCTGAATTATTACCCACCGGTAGCCCACATCCGGGATGGAGGGTAGGAGTTGCTCAGACCTCGAAGAGATTACGGAGGACTGCCTGTCCGAAAGCACTGTCCCTGCGGGACTCCCTCTCGAGACAGTAATGGACCGCAAAAGTCTGGCTCGAAGACCAAGTAGCGGCCCGGCAGATGTCTGCCAGCGGAACAGAGCGGAGGTAAGCCACTGACGTAGCCTTTGCCCGAACGCAATGAGCCGTGACTCGACCTTCCAAGGAGAGTCCGGCTGCCCCATAAGCCCAAGAGATACAGTCCGCAACCCAGATGGACAGAGTACGCTTGGAGACCGGGAGCCCCAATTTATTGGGGTCAAAAGACACAAAAAGCTGAGCAGCTTTACGGTGCTCCCGCGTACGGTCAAGGTAGAAGTTCAATGCCCTTCTACAGTCCAGGGTATGGAGGACCGTTTCAGCTCGGCTGGAGTGTGGTCTGGGAAAGAAGGTCGGAAGTACCACCTCCTGATTGATGTGAAAAGGGGAGACCACTTTTGGAAGAAATTTTGGGTGAGTCCGTAGGACTACCCTATTTTTGTAGAACCGAGTGTAAGGGGGATCAGACACGAGGGCCTGCAATTCACTTACGCGTCTAGCGGAAGTGAGGGCTATCAAGAACAGTGTTTTCCAAGAAAGAAAACGGAGAGAACAGGTAGCCATAGGTTCAAAAGGCGGACAGGTGATCCGCTGTAAAACCACATTCAGGTCCCAGTCAGGCGCTGGCGGGCGCAGAGGTGGTTTAAGTAGAAGGAGACCTCGGAGAAACCTCGCTACGAGAGGGTCGTTGGAGAGAGGTCTGCCGTCCACCGGCACATGATGTGCTGAAAGAGCACTGAGGTGAACTTTGACGGAGTTGGACTTAAGTCCCAGATCAGAGAGGTATAGCAAGTACTGCAAGACCACCGACACCGGGCAGGAGAAGGGATCCTGAGACTGTTGGGTACACCAAACGGAAAACGACGCCATTTAAGGGCGTAGCATTTGCGGGTAGAAGGTCGTCGCGAAGCTAAGACGACCTCCTCCACCTCTGCCGGCAGGAGAAGGGGAGCAAGGACTACCCTCTCAGCAGCCAGGCCATTAGGTTGAGAGACCTGAGGTTGGGGTGTAGCAGAGACCCCTGATCCTGAGTGAGGAGATCCGGTTTGAAACCCCAGAGGGAATGGATCCTCTACCGCTAATTGCAGCAGGAGTGGAAACCACGGCTGTCTGGGCCAGCGAGGGGGCCACCAGGATCACGAAGGCTTTGTCTCGGAGAACCTTGAAAAGAGTCCGAGAGACTAGCGGGATGGGAGGGAAAGCGTACAAAAGGCTCCCCGACCATGAGAGTAGAAAAGCGTCCGCCGCAACTCGAAGGGGGTGTGGCTGACGAGAGCAGAAGCGAGGAAGTTGCCGGTTGTGAGGACTGGCAAAGAGATCCACCGTGGGGAGGCCCCACTTTAGAAAGAGCTTCTGAACTACCAAGGGATCCAGGCGCCACTCGTGCGGCTGGAGGATCCTGCTGAGTTTGTCCGCCAGGCAATTCTCTTGGCCTGGGAGATAAACTGCCTTGAGGAGAACGCCGTGACTGACGGCCCAAGAGCAGAGCTTCTGTGCTTCCCGGCAGAGAAGGAAGGAGCCCGTGCCCCCCTGCTTGTTCACGTAGAACATGGCAACTTGATTGTCCGTCTGGACAAGGACGGACTGGTGGGAGGTCAGGTGGGAGAAGGCCTTGAGAGCCAGGCAGATCGCTCTGAGCTCCAGGAAGTTGATGTGCTGAGCAGACTCCCACGTGGTCCAAAGGCCCTGAGTACGTGCCCCTTGGCAATGTGCTCCCCAGCCCAGGAGGGATGCATCTGTCGTCAGCACCCGGGTCGGCTGAGGTGGCTGAAAAGGCATGCCGAGCACCAGATTCGGCCGACGAAGCCACCACTGAAGAGACGAGGCCAGCGGCTCGGAGACGCGCACTAGGTCTGCTAGGGCGCCTGTGGCCTGTTGCCACTGCTTGCGGAGACACCATTGAGCAGGTCGCATATTCAGGCGGGCATTGGGGGTCACATGGACGGTGGAAGCCATATGGCCGAGTAGTCTCAGGAAGCGCCTGGCGGAGACCAGGGACTGGCTGCGAAAACGGTCGGCTAGGTCCATGAGCTGTTGAGCCCTGTCGAGCGGTAGGAATGCTCGTGCCTGAGGAGTGTGCAGCCTTGCGCCGATGAACTCGAGATCCTGTGAGGGGAGCAAAGTGGACTTTGCGAAGTTTATAACAAAGCCCAAGTACTGCAGAAGAGTCACCGTGCGGCGCGTGGCGTTGGTGACCTCCGGAGCGGACGCTGCTCTGATGAGCCAGTCGTCGAGGTACGGAAAGACATAGAGGCCGTGAAGCCGGAGATGGGCCGCCACCACCGCGAGACATTTTGTGAAGACTCGCGGTGCGGAGGACAGGCCAAAGGGTAGTACTCTGTACTGGTAATGATTTCCTGCCACCACAAACCTTAGGTACTGGCGGTGGCTTGGGTGGATGAGGATGTGCGTGTAGGCATCCTTTAGATCCAAGGAGCATAGCCAATCTCCCTGCTGGAGGTAGGGCAGAAGGATTCCAAGGGTAAGCATCTTGAACTTCTCCCGCACGAGGAACTTGTTGAGGTTGCGAAAGTCCAGGATGGGTCTGAGGCCTCCTGTCCTTTTTGGTACTAGAAAATACCTGGAATAAAAGCCTTGACCTTTCAGGTGGTGGGGCACCGGTTCCACCGCCTGTTCCTGTAGAAGACCTGCTAACTCCTGAAGGAGTAATTCCCTGTGCAGAGGGGGTCGTGGAGGTTCTCCCGGAAAATAGGAGGGAGGGACCTGGTGGAAGTGGAGAAGATAGCCTTCTCGCACGACTTGAAGCACCCAGGCATCTGAGGTGATGCTGGACCACCTGTGGGCGAAGTGAACCAGCCGGCCTCCGGTGCTGGGAGGAACCAGCGGGGGGGGAGAGGCTATGCTTAAGGAGTCAAAAACCCCCACCCTGCTGAGCAGGGGCTGGTGGTGCAGGCTTGGGGGCTTGCTGCCTACGGGACCCGTTACCCCGTCCCTTGGCCTGCTGGCCCTGTTGGGGAGCTGCAGGGGCCTGATATTGGGGGTATTGTTTGTAGGCAGCCGCCTTCCTCGGGTAAAAGGACTTCTTTCCCGAGCCCTTCTTTTTCTGGGAAGGGGCGGAGGTCTTCCTAGAAAGCCTAGTCCTGGTGAGAGTCTCCGTCTCAATTTGTGCAGCCTTTTCAGCCATGGGCTTGCCAAAGAGGTTTTCGCCTCGGCAGGGGACATCGACCAACTTGTCCTGCACCCAGGGCTCAAGGTCAGACGACTGAAGCCAAGCCTGTCGGCGGGCACCGATGCCGGCTGCGGCCACTCGAGCGATGCTTCAAAGCCATCATAGGCTGCTCGGGATATGAATTTTGAGCATTCCCGAATGCCAGTGGACAAGGCCAGGAACCTCCGCAAGGGTTCCTCGGACAAACCAGCGGAGAATCCGGCTAGCTCTTTAGCCAGGTCTCGGAGATACATGCCCATGTATAGCTGGTAGGTCTGGAACACAGTAGGGGAACGTGATGTGTTCAAGGAAGAACAAACATTGATCTAATATTGAAAAGAGGCGTTTTTATTCACAAACCAAAAAGTTGGTGCCCACCCGACACAGGCCGTGTTTCGTTTAACAAAACTTCATCAGGGGTATAGGGCAACTGAAATCTTTGTTTGCTAGTTGAAAGGTCACTATCCCTATGGCAGTCAAAGTAACTCATAACAGCAAAACACTTTCAGCCACAACTGGTCTTCTTAGTACTTGGCCTTTTTTCTCTGTAAAGTGTTCCGGAGGTATACTTTCTTGACAGATGACAACTCAAATGTTGGCCTGAAAAGGCAGCCTCATTTTTGAAACAGGTATTAACCATGGAGTACTAAATAAGAGCATACCGTAACAGAACTGTTTCCCTTAGGTCGTTTAGACTTTAGGGATTTTTTTCAAGTAATACAGGATTGAGGTTTGGTTTTTCTTGCCTCGAAAGGTTTTCTGAAATGTTATCGTTTAAAATGGCTGGAATTTTAAACGATAACATTTCAGAAAACCTTTCGAGGCAAGAAAAACCAAACCTCAATCCTGTATTACTTGAAAAAAATCCCTAAAGTCTAAACGACCTAAGGGAAACAGTTCTGTTACGGTATGCTCTTATTTAGTACTCCATGGTTAATACCTGTTTCAAAAATGAGGCTGCCTTTTCAGGCCAACATTTGAGTTGTCATCTGTCAAGAAAGTATACCTCCGGAACACTTTACAGAGAAAAAAGGCCAAGTACTAAGAAGACCAGTTGTGGCTGAAAGTGTTTTGCTGTTATGAGTTACTTTGACTGCCATAGGGATAGTGACCTTTCAACTAGCAAACAAAGATTTCAGTTGCCCTATACCCCTGATGAAGTTTTGTTAAACGAAACACGGCCTGTGTCGGGTGGGCACCAACTTTTTGGTTTGTGAATAAAAACGCCTCTTTTCAATATTAGATCAATGTTTGTTCTTCCTTGAACACATCACGTTCCCCTACTGTGTTTTGTGCCTGACGTGGTTGGTTGCTCTTAGTTGGACTTAGCTGGTAGGTCTGGACACGACACTCTAGCATAGAGCCCTGGAAACACTTCTTACCAAGGCCATCCAGGTTACGGGCCTCCCTGCCAGGAGGCACCGAGGAGTGCATCTTCTGGCTCTTAAGACGATGCATGGCCGATTCCACTACCATGGAATGGTGCGGTAGCTGTGCTTTTTGGAAGCCAGGGCTCTTGCGGACTCGATAGATAGAATCGACCCGCTTGCTCAGGACCGGCGAGGTGGCCGGACTCTCCCACATGCGGAAGAGTAGTCGTTCCAGCATGGGAGCAACCGGTACAGTAAAGTGTTCCCTGGCGGGGAGAGTCATACTGGAGGGCGTCCGTCGAGCTCGTCGGCTCGAGGCTCCTCCTCGGGGTCCGCAGGGAAGGCCAAAGCCTTGGCCATATCCCTGACGAAGTCCGAGAACCGGGCATCCTCCGGGGGTGACTGCTTCCGAGGTTCGGACTCAGGTGAGTCCGAGGGGACACACCGAGTCCGAAAAGAATCAGGCGACTCTTCCTCTTCAGACTCCCAGACCGACTCCGACGAGGACTCGGTGGGGTCGGCCCGGGCAGGGCGCGGCGCGGCGCCTGCCGCCCCGACGTCGAGGGAGTCGGCGTCTGCGACCTCGGTCCCGAACGGGAGGCCGAGGGTGACCTCGACCGAGGATCGACTCGAGTTCGCATCGACTCGAGGATCGGCTCGGTCTCCGGGGTCGACTTAGACGTCCCGGCGGTCGGGGCAGCGGCGCCAGCGAAGGCCATCGAGCAGTGCCCGCTGCTGGTCCATGAAGGCAGACAGTCTGCTCTCCAAGGCCGTCAACCTGAGTCCGAGCTCAGGTGACCCAGCAGCCCCCGACTCGGGCCCCGACGGCGTCGGGCCCGACGTCGGCTGTCGCGGAGGCGAGTCCAGGAGGACCACGGGACTTACCCGAGCAGGCAGCTCCGACTCCAGGCGAGGTCGCTTCGTGAGGTGCTCCTTCTCCAAGGACCCGGGACGGCTATCGGGGGCAATGCGACCTGGCCCTCGCGGAGCCAGGAGCGTCCACCGACGCCGCCCTCGCGGGTTTCACCTTCCGTCGATGGTCCCCGGAGGGAGAACCCCTGTCGGAGGAACTCCGGCGACGGTCCGAGCTGGAACCCCTGGACGCGGAGGCCTCCGACGAGGTCCGGGTACGGCTGGGGTCAGCGAAGATCCTATCCCGCTGATGCCGCCGACTTCTCAACGCTTTGGAGGACAGTTTGCCGCAGGGCCCACAGATCATTTCTTCATGATCCGGGCCCAGGCAGCGGAGGCAATGGTCGTGTGTGTCAGTCAGTGACATATTTCGGTCACACTGACCACACCGCTTGAAACCACTGGCAGCCATCGGGGGGAAAAAGGGCCCCGGCGAGGTCAAAGGACCGGGCTGCCAGGGAAAAACCGAAACGAAAACTGACTAAGTCAGAAAAAACCGAAAAAGAAGAAGAGGACTCGTGACCGGCGTCGCGAGTCCGGGCGGGAAAAAGACCGGCGTCGAACCGAAGGAAAAAAAAGAGTAAATTATGAAGAAAATATCAACTTTTTCGCGGGGACACGACGGGTACATCTGTAGGGCTCCGCGGGAAAAAAAAAGAAGACTGGCTAAGATGGCACCCTTGGGCGGGAAGAGGACCGCGCATGCGCGCTGCAATTCCCAAAGGCTTTCTTTGAAAGCTGGGGAAAATTGCTCCGCGAGGGCTCCGTCGGCGCCGACGTCACCCATAAGTGAGGACTGACTTCCTGCTTGGTCCTGGAGAATGAGCGTGTGATCTAATATTATCCCTAGGTATTTTACCTCTTGTTTAACAGGGATGGCTGTGTTGTTGATTATGATGGTTTTTGGATGGACTGCATCGTGGTTTCTTGATACGAACATAGCTTCAGTTTTTTTTTAAGTTAATGCTGAGGTAGATGGTTTCTAGCCAAGATTCTGCCTCTGATGCATTCCGATAGATTGTGGTATGAGGGGTTGCTAGTGTTTATGGGGATAGAGAGCATGATATCGTCAACATAAATGTAATGGTGAATTTTGAATTTTCTAAATATGTTTGTGATGGGTTGTAGGTATAGGTTAAAAAGAAGGGCTGAGAGTGCCAAGCCTTGTGGAATTCCCTGTCCTTGGGGGAATGTTTCTGAGGTGTCTTGGCCTAATTGGACACGTAGCATCCGGTGTGATATATATGACATAAACCATTCTCTTAGGGTTGTGATCCCAGTGCTTTTCCAGAACAGCAATGTTGTAGTGCTTACAGAGTTTCCAGTGGATGAAACTGCCACCTTGTTGTTCTTTCTGTACAAACTTTTCTGCTATCAGAACTTCGCAGCCAGCTAAGAGATGGGCAGCTGTTTCCAGTTCTTTCTTACAGAGTCTGCATATATCTGTTTTACCATTTTTCTGTCTGCTGTGAACCATCTTGTCCATAATCCACTGTCCTGGGTTGCAACTATCAATCTCTCATCCTTAGGTTTCAGTTTGCCTCTTAATCACTCACGATCAACAAATGGCTCCTGGAGTAATGCACACAAATAAAATGGGAAACACAAAGCATTTGCCACTTATTGTTCCTAGTTTGATGATCTAATTCTTTAAAGGGTTTTTTCTCTTGTTTTTCAAATTCCGTTGCATCCTTCCCTGTGTGCGTGGGTGGATTCTCATACATTCCATCTGCTTGATGGAATGCCAGTCCAAGTTTTGATAAAGAAGATGGATTCTAGCCGTTCATTTTCATACTGCAACACGTTTTGTGCATTCAGGTCTGTCAAACAGGCCTGGAGGCATATGATGGACACTCTATACATATAATCAGTTACTATCAGGCCCATTCCTTTTTTTGACTACAGGCATGCACAGTCTTGATATACACTGATTCTTGTAAAACCACTTTGTCAGCATGGAGGAGTTTTCTGGTTTGTACATCCAGTTTTCAAGATATTTCAGAGACCATTCTACAATTCCAAAACTACAAAGATTGCAAGCTTAGTTGATGGCTTGTATCTTATTCTTTGACTCAGTCTTTTCCACTGAAGATTACAGCCAATCCACATATTACAAAACTGCACTTACAGTAAGTAAGGAGGGTAAGCACTCTGCTTATAGGGATCCAAGCCACATCTGATGTCACCAGTTACCAAGAAACCAACTGGACAACAGGAACCTCAGATCAGTCAATACCCACCCCACCTCTCAGCCTGCAGCACAACATGTTACACAACTTTTTTTTTTTTTAGTGCCATCAAGTTAGTGCTGACTCATAGCGACCCAGCTACCTCTGGGTTTTCTTGGCAATGTATCACTGGAAGTAGATTGCCAGCCTTTTCTTCCGAGGCAATGGAGGATAAAGTGACTTGCCCAAAGTCAAAAGGAGTGCCAGTGGGAATTGAACCCTTGATCTTCTGGGTACTAGGCAGTTGCTCTAACCACTAGGCTACTCCTCCACTCCACAACTAGATGAATCAAAACAGCTGCTGTTAGGTAAGCCAATGGAAAAAACTTTTACTTCTGCTATTTCCTATTTGGGGGAGGAGAAAACAGCAATGTTAATTCTTTCTATAGGCTAGAAAGGGGGCTTGCATCTACTTCATCTTTCAAAACACCTCTTCACAATAGTTTTTTGAGGCTCTTCCCAACATGGCTTTAGAACAAGAGTAAATGATTGTTAGCTCTTTTGTTTCTCTTCTTTGTTCAATTGTAAAATTTTCTCTCTCTTTTTGGTCTTTTTTTTTCAAAAATTGTAAACCTCTTTGCAGCATCCCTCTGTTCCTAAAGGCAATATATCAAAAGGAGATTAAACTAAACTTGAGGGAGAGGAAGGAGAAAAAGTTACTCACCTATAGCAGCTGTTCTCCATGGACAGTAGGATAAGTCCTAACATATGGGAGGATATAGATGGAGCACCTATGTGGGAACCTTTCTGCTTCTTCTAGAAGCTTTTAGATTAGTCCTTCCGCACACGTGTCTTCCTGCCTTGCTGCCATGCCTCATCTACTCAGTCTGATCACCAGCTAGAGTCAGAATACAACTCCAAGGGAAGATTGGAGGGTTGTAAATACTTTTCCTGCTGTCCATGCAGAAAGCATAGTTTCTCACCTGTAGCAGGTGTTCTCTGTGAACAGGAATAAATCCTCACGTATGGGTGATGTCCCCCGATGAAACCCCGCATGGGAACACTCCTCAGCTTCCAATCAGAAGTTTTTGGGAGTCTCCATTGTGCATGCACACTTGAACAAGCAGGAAATACGTCCTCACATATGAGACTCCCAAGCTACAGGCTATTGAACCCAAAAAACTAGCCCAACAGGGGCAACAAGGATCGAAAGAAACAGAAGATGTAGTCCCCCCTTCGGGACAAGAAGAGATTGCTCACAAAACACAATAATTGTTCCCACAGACTTTCGTAAAATGAATAGAGCCACAAGCAACAGAGCATTCTCCTATGTCACTCCTACTCTGTGGAATGCCCTACCGGATTCATTAAAGCAAAATTAAACTTACCTACTAATTGATGTTCCTTGAAGAAATCCAGTCCAGTCCAGTCCCGAACCTCTGGGTAGCGCACCTCCTCCAGCAGCTTGGAGACTGAGCATGTCCAAAACTGAAGACACCAGTACAAATACCACTGGCACCACCCACCAGCTTCCAGTATCTATTGACAAAGCAGACTCAAAGAAGCAACATAAAAGGAGATAAACCATAGAAATAATGCATTAAACTATATATATTAGAACAGAACTGCCCGGAACTCCCTCCCCCGAAATGTAGAGGAGGACTCCTAGCCCTCCCCTGAAGGAGAGAGACAGAGGCTAAGCTAAAGGAACTCTTAAAACTGCCAGCCGGACAGGAAGCAAGAACAAATCTCAGATGTGCCCCGGAGCACCGAAACCCCAGACTCAACTCGGGTGGGATCCAGGACTGGACTGGAGTTCCTCAAGGAACAACAATTAGCAGGTAAGTAATTTTGCTTTCCTTATCATCCCCTCCAGTCCAGCCCAAAACCTCTGGGATGTAACAGAGCAGTACACGCACTAATGGGAGGGACCCGCCATACCGGCATGTAGAACCGCTGCCCCAAAACCGGCCTCCCTTACCGCCTGGACATCCAAGCGATAATGTTTAGCAAAGGTATGCAGGGAAGACCAAGTTGCCACCTTGCAAATATCCACAGGCGGCACCAGACTAAATTCAGCCCAGGACGCTGTCTGCACCCTGGTGGAATGGGCACGTAACCCTAGAGGCACCGGACGCCCATTAAGAAGGTACCCAGAAGCAATAGCCTGCCAAATCCAACTAGAAATGGAAGCTTTTGCCGCCGCTGCCCCCAAAAAGTACAAATGCTCCGACTTATGAAATGCCGCCATCTTTGCCAAATAACGCTTGAGCACCTGGCGAACATCTAGCTTGTGGAGATTGTGGTCGACTTCGCCATCTCCAGACCTTCCCTACACTGGCAAGGAGACGGGCTGATTCACATGAAAAAGAGTAGTTACTCACCTGTAACAGGTGTTCTCCAGGAGCAACAGGAATCAGTCCTCACATATGGGTGACGTCGGGGCCGACGGAGCCCCTGTGTGGAGCATTTCCCCAGCTTTCATAGAAAGCCTTTGGGAATGCAGCACGCATGCGCGGTCCCCTTCCCGCCCAAGGGTGCCATCTTATTCAGTCTGATGACAGCTAAAAGACATCAAAAATAGCAAAAATAAATCATATGACGGCAACCTTTGGAAGGAACTTCGGGTGAGTCTGTAAGACTACCCTGTTCCTATAGAACCTAGTATAAGGTGCTTCTGAGACTAGGGCCTGAAGCTCACTCACTCGCCTAGCTGAGGTAAGGGCTACCAGAAATAGCGTTTTCCAGGACAGAAACGCAGAGGGCAAGTAGCCATAGGTTCAAATGGTGGGCAAGTAAGCCGTTGCAAGACCACATTTAAATCCCATTCAGGGGCAGGTGGACGCACTGGAAGCTTAAGCAAAAGCAGGCCTCTGAGGAAGCGAGCCACCAATGGATGACTGGAGAGAGACTGACCCTCCACCTGTGAGTGGTGCGCTGAAAGAGCACTAAGATGAACTCTAACAGAATTGGACTTAAGGCCTAGGTTGGACAGGTGAAGCAATACTGCAGCACCACCGGTACCAGGCATGAGAAGGATTCTCGTTGTGTTGAGTACACCAGGAAGAGAATCTACGCCACTTAAGGGCATAAGACTTTCTGGTGGACTGCCTCCTAGAGGCCAAGACTACGTCCTCCACTTCCCTAGAGAGTAGTAGAGGCGCTAGGACTACCCTTTCAGCAGCCAGGCCATCAAATTGAGGGACTGGAGATTGGGGTGCAAGAGAGATCCCTGATCCTGAGACAGGAGATTGGGTTGCATCCCCAGAGGAAGAGGAGTGTCCACCGCTAGTTGCAACAGTAGTGGGAACCAGAGTTGCCTTGACCACCTGGGGCCACCAGAATCACTGAGGCCTTGTCCCGGATCACCTTGAATAGTGTCTTGGACACTAGAGGCGTGGGAGGAAACGCATATAGGAGGCCTGTAGACCGTGGAATGAGAAACACATCCGCTGCTACTCGGAGAGGATGCGGTTGTCTGGAACAGAACCTGGGAAAGTTGACAGTTCAGAGATCTATGGTAGGAAGACCCCATCTCAGGAAGATCTGTTGAACCACTAAAGGGTTCAACTGCCATTCGTGTGGCTGCAGAATCCTGCTCAATCTGTCCGCCAGGTAATTCTCCTGACCTGGGAGGTAGACTGCTTTGAGAAGAATGCCATGATCGACTGCCCAGGGAGCACAGTTTCTGCGCTTCCTGACAGAGAAGGTTGGGACCCTGTGCCCCCTTGTTTGATAACATATAAAATAGCCACTTTACTGTCAGTCTGAACAAAGACGGACTGGTGAGAGATGAGATGAAAGTTCTCAGGGCTAAGCGGATAGCTCTCAGTTCTAAGAGATTGATCTGCTGTGCGGCCTCCCAAGGAGTCCACAGGCCTTGAGTACATACCCCTTGGCAATGTGCACCCCAACCTTGAAGAGAAGCATCGGTTGTCAGCACCTGAGAGTGTGGAGGTGCCTGAAAAGGAACCCCTTGTACTAGATTCGGAAGATGAAGCCACCATTGCAGAGAAGACTGTAGTAGGCTGGACACCCTCACTGTGTCCGTGAGGCTTCTTGTGGCCTGGCCCCACTGAGCTGGTCTCATGTGTAAACGGGCATTTGGAGTCACATGGACCGTGGATGTCATGTGGCCTAAGAGCCTCAGGAATTGTCTGGTGGAGACCAGAGAATTGCTGTGGAATAGCCTGGCTAGAGCAATCAATCTGTGGGCCCTGTCCACTGGTAGAAAGGCCTTTGCCTGAAAGGTTTCCAGTCGAGCTCCTATGAACTCCATGTTCTGGAGGGATGCAAACTGGACTTTGCGAAGTTTATGACAAACCCCAGTTGCTAAAGCAGAGCGACAGTGCGAAGGGTGGCTTAATTGGCCTCTTGCGGGGACTCACCCTTGATGAGCCAATCGTCCAGATATGGAAAGACAAAGAGGCCTTGAACCCTGAGGTAGGCCGCCACCACCGCCAGGCACTTGGTGAAGACCCTGGGGCGGATGTAAGGCCAAAAGGCAGTACTCTGTACTGATAATGGTTTCCTCCCACTACAAATCTGAGATATTGTCTATGGTCTGGATGAATAAGGACGCGAGTATAAGCATCCTTTAGCTCTAATGAGCACAGCCAATCTCCCTGCTGGAGGTAGGGCAGCAGGATTCCAAGGGTAAGCATCTTGAACTTTTCCCTCTCCAGGAACTTGTTCAGGTTTCACAAGTCTAGGATGGGTCTGAGGCCTCCTGTTCTCTTTGGTACCAGGAAGTACCTGGAATAAAAGCCGTGACCTCTAGGTGGTGGGGCACCGGTTCCACTGCCTGTTCCTTCAGAAGACCTGCCAACTCCTGCAGGAGTAAGTCTCTGTGCAGAGGGAGTCTGGGAGGCTCCCCTGGAAAATAGGAGGGGGGTACCTGGTGGAAGCGGAGGAGATAGCCCTTTTGGACTATACTTTGGGGAAACTGCTAGGTACATATGACCTAGATTGGCCACTGTTGGAAACAGAATATTTTATTTTATTATTTATTTATTACAAGTTCTTATATACCGCACTATTCGGCATCAGCGCGGTTTACATTATAACATAAAGACCATAACAACAAGCTGTTTGGTTTACATCGAACAGGAGTACAAACTTGGAGAACCAGGGTAAACTATATACATGAGATAATTACATAGAACAGAATAGAGTCTTAATAATATAAAGAACGGCATGGTGTGTTCATGAGTGGGTCACTGGGCTTGATGGACCTTGGTCTGACCCAGTATGGCATATCTTATGTTCTTATGTTCAGGTATCCCTTGTGACGGCTGACCACCTGTGGGCGAACAGGGCCAGCCTGCCTCCAGTGCTGATGGGGCCAGCTGAGGAGGAGAGGCTATGCCAATGCAGTCAAAATCCCCCTCCCTGCTGAGCAGGAGCCGGAGTAGGAGGCTTGGGGGCCTTCTGCCTATGGGGCCCATGACCCTGCCCCTTGGCCTGCTGACCCTGTTGGGGAGCTACAGAGTCCTGATAATGAGGGTACTGTTTATAGGCAGATGACTTCCTTGGATAAAAGGTCTTTTTTCCCGAGCCCTTCTTCTTCTGAGAAGGGGCAGAGGTTTTTCTGGACAGCCTTGTCCGGATAAGAGTCTCGGTCTCGGGTTCGGCAGCCTTGTCAGCCATGGGCTTGCCAAAGAGGTTTTCACCTCGGCAGGGGACATCGACCATCTTGTCCTGCACCCATGGCTCGAGGTCCGATGACTGTAGCCAAGCCTGACGGCATCAGTGCATGCCGGCCACGGCTACTCGGGCTGAAGCCTCGAAGCCATCATAAGCTGCTCGAGATATAAACTTCGAGCACTCACGAATCCCGAGGACAGAGCATTGAACCTCTGCAAAGGTTCCTCGGAGAGACCAGCAGAGAACCCAGCAATCTCCTTCGCCAGGTCTCGAAGGTACATGCCCATGTACAGCTGGTAGATCTGGACACGGCAAGCAAACATAGAGCTCTGGAAGCACTTCTTACCGAGGGCATCCAGGTTCCGGGCCTCCCGGCCAGGAGGCACCGAGGAGTGCATCTTCTGACTCTTCAGACGATGCATGGCCAATTCCACAACCATGGAGTGGTGCAGTAATTGTGCCTTTTGGAACCTGGGGCTCTTGCGGACTCGATAGATGGAATCGACCCTCTTGCTCAAAACCGGCGTCGAGGCCGGCGCCTCCCACATGCGGAAGAGCAACTGTTCCAGCATCGGAGGAACCGGAACAGTAAAGGCCTCCTTTGGAGGAGAGTCATACTGTAGAGCCTCGAGCTCCTCGGCTCGAGGCTCCTCCTCGGGATCTGCGGGGAATGCCAAAGCCATGGTCATGTCCCGCACGAAATCCGAGAACCGGGTATCCTCCGGAGGGACCTTCTCTGAGGCTCGGACTCGGGCAAGTCCGAAGGAACGCACCGAGTCCGAAAGGTGTCAGGTGACTCCTCATCCTCCGTCTCCCAGCCGGACTCCTCGGAGGAGGAATTGAGCGGCTCCGGTCGGGCAGGCATCAATGCCATCCGCCCTGACGCCGAAGGTACCGGCGTTGACGATCTTGGTCCCGAACGGGAGGCCGAGGGGGACCTTGGCCGAGGATCGACTCGAGCTCGCATGGACTGGAGGATCGGCTCGGCCTCCAGGGTCGACTTGGATGTTGATGTCCCGGTGGTCGGGGCAGATGCACTGGTGAGACCGGCGATCAGTGCCTGCTGCTGTTCCATGAAGGCAGCCAAGCTGCTCTCCAAGGCCGTCAACCTGAGTCCGAGCTCAGGAGACTCAGCAGCCACCGACTCGCGCCCTGGTGGCACCGGGCCCGACATCGGCTCCCCTGGAGGTGAGTCCACGAGGACTACAGTACTCACGTGACCTGGGGACTCCATCTCCACACGAGGTTGTTTTGCAGGCCTCTCCGACTCCGAAGACCTGGGACGGCGCTCGGGGCTATGCGACTTGGCCCTCGAGGAGCCAAGTGCGTCCACCGATGCCGCCCTCGCGGGTTTTTTCTTCTTACGATGCTCCCACGAGGGAGACCCCCTTTCAGAGGAGCCTCGATGCTGCTCGGGCCGGAGTCCGAGATGTCGAGGCCTCTGACGAGGTCCGGGCCCTACTGGACGGAGTCAGAGAAGATTCTTTCCTTTTGGTGCTGCCGACTCCGTAACGCCTTAGAGGACATTTTCCCACATGGACCAGGGTCATGATCGGGTCCAAGGCACCGGAGGCAGCAGTCATGTGTGTCGGTGAGAGACATTAGTTTCTTACACCGATCACACATTTTAAACCCGCTGTCAGCCATCGGGGGAAAAAGGGCCCCTGCAAGGTCAAAAGACAGGGCTGCCAGTGACTAAGGACAAAAAACGAAAAAGAATTCCAGGCTCGATACAGACGTTATCGGGCCCAGGAGGGAAAGAGAAACTGGGGTCGAACCGAAGAAAAACAGATTAACGCAGAAAAAATCAACTTCTTCCTCTGGTGAAACAAATATACATCCGTCGGGCTCCGTGGAAAAAAGAAGACTGAGCAAGATAGCACCCTTGGGCGGGAAGGGGACCGCGCAGGCGCACTGCATTCCCAAAGGCTTTCTATGAAAGCTGGGGAAATGCTCCGTACGGGGGCTCTGTCGGCGCCGACATCACCCATATGTGATGACTGACTTCCTGCTTGGTCCTGGAGAAACCAAGACTACCTTGGGAAGAAAGGAAGGAACAGACCACAAGACTACCTTCTCTCAAGAGGAGGGGAAAGGCTCCCGGCACAACAGGGCCTGCAGCTCAGAGATCCTATCCTACGCACGGAACATATGGCTACCAAAAAAATGGCTTTTACCGTTAAATCCTTCAGCGAAGCCCGGCTCAAAGGACTCCTTCTCCAACGCCCGCAGAACTAGATTGAGATCCCATGACGGAACCACTGCTCTACACGGGGGGGGGCGCAGCATAGCCACTGCTCTGAGAATTCGCAAGACATCCAGGTGGGACCCCAGAGGAACTTTGCGGACCTTACCCCTATAGCAAGCAATCGCTGCTAGCTGTACTCGCAACGAACTAGCTGCCAGGCCCTTCTCAAAACCAGCCTGCACGGCGGCTAAAACCTCCGGAATGGAAGCCACGCCGGGCCGAACCCGTCGTTCTGCACACCAAGCCTCAAAAATACGCCAGACACGAATGTAGGCAAGCAATGTAGATCTCTTACGCGCCTTCAACAAGGTTGAGATCACCGGACCCTTCTTCCTCAACCTTGCCCTTTCAATAGACAGGCCGTGAGAACCGATCCACCTGAGGCATGCATGCGTGCTGGTCCCTGCGTTAGCAAATCTTCCCGACCTGGAAGGGGCCATGGCCGATCCTCCAAAAGCCGCATCAAGTCAGCATACCACGGACATCGAGACCAGTCCAGAGCAATCAGAATGACGTGCCCCCGGTGCGCCTCTATCCATTGCACCACCTGGCCTATGAGCGCCCAAGGGGGAAAGAGATAAAGGCGGCTCTCTTGAGGGCCAAGATTGCAGTAGCTCATCTAGCCCCTCAGACATCCGTTTTTGCCTTCTGCTGAAGAAACGGCTAGCCTTGGCGTTTTTGACCGTCGCCATCAAATCCATGCTCAGTGTCCCCCACCAACCTGTGCAAAGAACAGGGCTGTCCAGAACTCCCCAGGGTCTACCTGCACCCGACTGAGATAATCCGCTGTCACGTTGTCGACTCCTGCCACGTGAGCTGCTGACAGGGTCTGGAGCCGAGGTTCTACTTATTTGTTGCTCCTTTGAGTCCGCTTTGTCAATAGGTACTGGGAGCTGGTGGGCGGTGCCAGCGGTATTTGTACTGGTGTCTTCAGTTTTGGACATGCTCAATCTCCAAGCTGCTGGAGGAGGTGCACTACCCAGAGGTTCAGGAGTGGACTGGAGGGACGATAAGGAAGAGCTATTAAAGACCTACAAACATTCCGAAAAGTAATAAAAACACATTTATTCACTGAAAACTCTGGTAACACATTTGAAATCAGTGACATTTACCCAACCTAGTTACAATTACACATATCCCTAATTTCACATAGAAGCACATCTAATCAATGAATAATACTGTAACAATGCAAGGTATACCATTATATTTTCGCCTGTAAACAATTACTCTGTAAATAATTTACTTGTAAATATTTAGTGTGTAAATAGTTCACCGACAGTTAATGTATCATTGTTCACTGAGTTTTATGTAATTCAGTTCTGTTTTATTGTAAACCGCCCCTGATCTTGGGAAGGGGTGGTATAGAAAAAAAATTACATATAAAATAAAATAAACGTCCACAGCAGGCATCAACATCAGGACGACTCTTTTGATAGCCTGGACAGACAGAAGGGCCGGTGGGAAGGCGATGAACCTAAGTCTCAAAACAGATGCTGTAGTACGGCTTGGCTGAAGCAGTTTTTTCACAACTTGCCCATCATCTTGACACGACACACTTTCTTCACCCCTGTCAGTCCAGTTTTCGACCAGGCCATAGTGTTGAATTCATCATTACTGTTGTCATGAATGAAATACACTCCGCACACGATCGTGGTGATATCTCGGTGGCGGTGTCTCTGGACCTTTCGGCTGCTTTCGACTTAGTTGATCATTCTCTTCTCCTCTCTAGACTACGTGATGCAGGTGTTCGAGGTACTGTCTATCGCTGGTTCCACTCTTTCTTATATGCTCGCACTTTTGCTGTGTTCTCTGCTTCATCCACCACAGACCACTTTCCTCTCACTTGTGGTGTCCCTCAGGGCTCGGTCCCTAGCACCACTATTATTCAATGTGTTCCTGGCCCCTTTAACATTACTAATTCAGCAATCAGGTATTTCAGGGTATTACTATGCCGATGACATTTTTCCTTTTGCACCATACCCTCCTCTTCCCATCCTGACATCACCCGCTAAATGAGTGCTTATCCCGGGTCTCCACCTGGTTATCCTCAAACTGCCTTGTTCTTAACGTCTCCAAAACTGGTTTCCTCACAGTTCTGTCTGCCCTTCACTTACTCCCTCCTTCTCAGGCTCTCCCATTTCCCTAGTGCCTAAGCTCCGTTATTTAGGTGTTCTGCTTGATAGCGCTCTCACATTCACTGATCACATCTCCCAGGTTTCTCGACATTCTTTCATTTGTCTCCGGAGCATTCGTGCCGTCCGGCCGTTCTTATCCCCTCAAGCCTTGATCACTCTCCTTCTTTCACTTGTCATTAGCAGGTTAGATTTTTGCAAACTCCATATTTGTCGGTATCCCTCAGTATCAGCGTCAACGGCTACAATTCCTACAAAACACTGCGGCCCGGATGATTACCCATGCTTCCCCCCGCGATCATATCACTCCTATTTTGCAACAGCTTCATTGGCTCCCGGTAATATTTCGGACAAAATTTAAGATCCTCACACTAGTTCATCGAGCCATTTATTCCCATAGACCTCAGTACTTAGCTGACCTATTAACATTTCACACACCCACCTGGAGCCTTCGTTCTATTCATATCAACCGCTTACACCTCCCTTCCCCCTCACAAGCACATCTGCAGGTTACTAGACAGTCAGCCTTCTTCTATGTTGGCCCCTCCCTGTGGAACTCCCTGCCCACTGCCTTACGATTGGAAGAGTCCTACCCCAAATTCCGTTCTCTCCTGAAAACCCACCTTTTCTCCTCTGCTTTCAACCTTCCCCCCTAATCCCTTGACTCTCCTTTTCCTTTATTTTTGAATCTCACTACCTCCTTTTCCACTCTCTTTATCTTTCCTTGTTTATAATGATTGTATTTCCTTTCTTTTTTTTTTTGAATTGTAAACCGCCCCGATGTAATGGGGGGCGGTATATCAAATGTTTAATAAACAATAAACTGTGACACCGGGAATCCCCATCCAGACAGTTGTGGGCTGTGAAGGTGTGGAAAGAGGACTAAGTGGCAATCCTGCAAATCTTCTCTGTGAAGACAGTGCAGATTGGTCATGGATGTAGCTATGGCCTGGACACTGTGGGCCGTGACAGGATCCTAGAGGCTCAGTCCTGCCTGAGCAGAGGCAAAAGATAAGCAATCCACCACTCAAATGGACAGTGTGCATTTGGAGACTGCTATGCGCAGCCCTATTGGGGTCATAGGAGATGAACAGATGCATAGAGCGGTGGTGCGAGTGGTTCTGTTCAAGGTAGAAGGCCAGCGCCTGTTTGCAATCCAGTATGTGCTGCTGGACATCTACCCTGTTAGCATGAGGCCTAGAGAAGAAGGTGGGCAGTACCACCAACTGGTTGAGGTGGCAGGCCGAAACTACCTTAGGCAAGAAGCATGGGTGGGTATGTAGCACCACCCAGTTATGGTGGAACCTGAGGTGAGCGCCACCAGAAAGACTACCTTCCGGGTCAGGAATTTCAGCGGACAGGTAGGAGCGGCTTGAAAGGTGCTAACAATTATCCCAAGATCACAATGAGATACCAACATGACTGGTGGGGGCTTAATAGGATTCTCCTCCAAGCCCCGATGGTAGGCCCCACTCACACACTGGTGCGCTTGCACAAGTTAGTCTTGAGGCCCGAATCTGAAAGATGGAGGTACTCCAGAAAATCCTCAACCAGGGAGGAGAAAGGGTCCAACGCCTTTCCTGTACACCAGAGGGAGAACCGGCACCACTTGAAAGCATAGGTGCAGTGGGTGGAATCCTTGAGGGAGGCTAGGAGGACATCTACACCTCCCCCGGTAAGTTGAGCTTGGACAGGACTACCTGCTCAGCATCCACGCTGTGAGGGCCAAGGACAGGACACTTGGGTGTAGAAGAGCCCTGTCTCCTGAGAAATGAGGTTGTGTTCGCAACCCAACCAGAGACGATCCTGGCTGGAAAGCTGGAGCAGCAGGGAGAACTATCTGGGCCAGTATGGGTGATAAGGTTCATGGTCCCTTTGTCTGCCTGAAGCTTGAGAAGCGTCTTCGCCACCAGCAGGATTGGGGAGGTAAGCATAGAGCAAGCCCACCCCTCAGTTGAGAAGGAAGGTGTCTGATGCCAGCTGGCCCTTCGTGGGCATCCAAGAGCAGAAGTGGTCCACCTGCGCTTTGCGCAGAGAGGCAAAGAGGTTCACTGTTGGTGTTCCCCACTCCCGAAAGATGTAGTCCACCATCCTCCTGTTGAGGGTCCAATCGTGGGGGTGGGGGACCTGACTGAGGTGGTCTGCCAGTGTGTTAAGCTCCCCGGGCAGGTAGGATGCCCGCAGCTCCATACCATGGGCCACTGCGAACTTCCAGAGGCATACCATCTCCCAGCACAGGAGGTATGAACCCGTGCCTCCTGTTTGTTAACATAGAACATGGCCAACCTGGTTGTCCATCTGGATGAGAACCACCATGTTGGCCAAGTGTGCCTAGAAGACCCTGAGGGCATTCGCAATCTCCTGGTGCTCCAGAAAGTTCATCTGGTACAAGTTCTCCTGTTTCGACCAAAGGTCTTACATCCGCAGGCCGTCCAAGTGCGTGCCCCATTCCAGTTTGGAAATGTCAGTGGTGAGCATCCTGTGGGGTGGCGTCAGCTGGAAAGGAAAACCTCGGAGCAGTTGTCAGGGCTGCAGCCACTACTTGAGGGCTTTGACGAGGGTCATATGTACTGTGGAGGCCATGTGGCCTAACATGCGCAGCTTCACCCGTGCTGCTTGTGGTAGACGGTGGTGACCACCTCGATGAGTCATTGTACGTTGTCTTTTGGGAGAAAGTCTCGTGCTTGTGTGGTGTCCAAGACGGCCCCAGATGATACTTCAGGTAGTTGACCATGAACAAGAGTTGCTCAAGCACCTGTATTGTCAGGTGCGCAAAGTGCCGCATGCCATCTGGCATGGAGACCTTTATCAGCCAGTCATTTAAGTAGGGGAAGACGAAGACCCGCATCATCCAGAGGTATGCGGCGACAACAGCCAAGACTTGATGAAGACCCTGGGGGCAGACATCAGTCCGAAGGGCAGCACCTGGTACTGGGAGTGCTGGCTGCCCAGCATGAAACACAGGTATTTTCTGTGTAAAAGGTGAATCGGGATATGTGTGTATGCATCCTTTAGATCAAAGGAGCATAGCCAATTGCTCTGCATGAGATATGGGAGCAAGGTTCCTAGGGAGACCATTTTGAACTTTTCCAAGACCAGGAAGCGGTTCGGGTCTCGAAGTCCCCTGTATTCTTGAGGATGAGGAAGTAGTGGGAGTAGAGCCCCCACCCCATCTGAGCGGAGGTACAGGCTCAATGGTTAGATCGGTCAACAGGATGGTGACCTCCTCCTGGAGACCACGCTAACACAATCTGTAGCATCCAGGTGACGGTGGTGATGAGGGACCACCTATGTGCAAAGTGGACGAGCCGACTATCACCTGAGTGGGAACCTACTCTGTGATCGGGTGACTGGCTATGCTCCTGAGGAAGGCGTCAAAAACCCCACACCTGGCTGTGGCTGGTGTGCAGGTTAGGACTTCTGCAGCTTAGCCTTCCATGGTTGCCGCTAGGACTGTGCCTTGGGCTGAGCTCCCTAAGGGTTTTAATAGTTCTGGGCACCCTTGGCATTATATATTAGGACTTCTTCCCTTGATGTTTTTTCTTGGCAGTATCTGCCGACTTGCATGAGAGGTGAGAAATGGTCACCTGCCCGGTCTCTATTTCGGCTGCCTTTTCTTGCATGAGCTTGCTGAAGAGGCTCTCACTGATGCACGGCATGGTCCGCCAGCTTATCCTGGACCCACTGCTTGAGGTTGGAGGACTGGAGCCAGATCCCAGCTGGTGTACACATATACCCACTACTGCCGCCACTGACTCAAATGCATCATATGTGGTACGCACTATGTATTTGGACATGTTCTTTCCATGGCCAACCAAGGTTCAACGAAAAAATTTTCCAAGTGCTCCAAAGAGATAAGGGGCCCCGAGATCAATCAGTTCCCCATGATGTCCTTCAAAAACATAACCTCATATAGAGTGCTGATAGGAGATGGGATCCAGGCGACAAGCATGGAGCCCTGAAAACAGCGCCTCCCAACCAGTCACGTGTCTGCTGCTTCCTACTGAGTGGCACCAACGAGTGTGTCTTGGAACTCCGGACATGCCACATGGCGGACTACATGACCAGCGAATGGTGCGGTAGTTGGGGCTTCTCCTGCTTATATCCTTTTGAAGGTGTGGTCTCCAAAAGTGCACACAATACTCCAAATGAGGTCTCACTAAAGATTTATACAGAGGTACTATCACCGCCTCCTTCCTGCTGGCCATTCCTCTCCCAGTGCACCCAAGCATCATTTTGGCCTTCGCCATTGCCTTCTCTACCTGTTTAGCCTCTTTAAGATAATCAGAAACATTCACGCCCCACATCCCACTCTTCTTCCATGAAGTACTTCTCCCCTATACTGTTACTGCCTCCCTTGGATTTTTGCAGCCCAAGCATGACCCTGCATTTTGTGGCATTAAATCTCTGCTGCCAAAATCTTGACCATTCTTCAAGGTTCACTAGATTACTGCTGTCTCAACCTTTTCCTTGCAAGCCATTCTGGACCCCCTGCAATCTGGTTCCTGGCGAAATCCAATGGTTTTTACTCAATCCTCATCCTTCTTGACCTATCTTCTGCTTTGACATTGATGACTACCAACCACCACCTTTGACACCCTGCTCTCTCCTGGATTTAGGGGCCCTTTTCTGTCTTGGCGTTATTCTTAGCTCTCCCACTGTAGTTTTAGTGTATGTTCTGGAGGATCTTCTCCATTACTATCCAGCTCTCAGTCAGTGTACCTCAGGGCTCTGTCCTAGAACTTCTTTTCTCTCTCTATAGCCATTCCCTTGGGTGTCCTAATCTCCTCCCATGGGTTTCAATACCATCTTTATGCTGATGACTCAAATTTACCTCCCTGCAGCTGAAACTCTCCAGGAATCCAGGCTCATATCGCAGCCTGCCCATCTGACATTGCTACCTGGATGTACTGCCACAGTCTAAAAAAATGACCTGGCCAAGACAGAGTTACTCATCTTTCTCCCTAAACCCACCTTTCAAATTCCTCTTTTCTCTTTCTGTGGACAACACTACCATTCTCCCGGTGTCCTCAACTCACAATCTGGGAGTCATCTTTGACTGCTCTTTCTCTGCACACATCCAACAGAAAGCTAAAATCTGTTGTTTTTTTCTCTAACATCAGTAAAATTCATCCTTTCCTTTCTGAATATACTACCAAGACCCTTATCCACTCTCTAGTCACTTCACATTTAGACTTACTGCGACATCATCCTCACTGATCTCCTGAATCATCTCTCTCCCCTTCAATCCATTCAAAATTCAGCCATATGGCTAATCTTCTGCCAGTGTTGCTAAGCTCATGTAACTCCTCTTCTCAAGTCATTTCACTGGCTCCCTAGCCATTTTCATATCCATTTTGAACTTCCACTGGTCTACAAGTGCATTCATTCTATGGCTCCTCATTACTTCTCTTTTCTCTCCCTACACTCCCCTCCTTGGGAACTTTATATCTGTGCCCTTCTCTTCCACTGCCAATTCACTTTGTTCTACCTTTCTGCATATACCTGGAATGGACTACCTGAGTCAGTACACTAGGCGCAATCTCAAATCCAAGCTAAAATAACCAACCTCTAACATTGCTTTTTGGATCCTAACCCCTTATTTCTCTTGTTTACCACCCATATGTGCTTTAACCATTTCCCCTTTAGCTCTACCCTTGTCCGCCCTGTTTGTTGTATTTGTCCGTCTTGGATAGATTTCTGAGCTCTTTTGAGCAGGACTCTCTCTTACATGTATGTGTACAGTGCTGCATATGCCTTGTAACACTATACAACAAATAAGAACATACATTAAAACTACAATGGGAGAACTAAGAAAAAAGCTAAGACAGAAAAGGGCCCCTAAATACACATAGGCAGAAATGCCCATCTGGACCTGCAATAACATAAATTCCGCTCTCTACATGGATTTGAAACACTCCTGGTCCTCCCTGTTCAACACCCTAATAAAAGGGATTCAACACAAACAACTGATATATCCTAATCTTTCTGGACATCTCTTCCGCATTTGATACAGTTTCCCACAACATTCTGCTCCACAGACTTCAAGCAGCTGGAATCTAGGGTACAGTACTGCAATGGTTCACATCATACTTGACAAACAGGCACCAACAAAACACACCAGATCCGGCATCTCTACCCTTTACACGCCAACCCAGGAAGTGCCTCAAGGCTCCACATAATCAGCCCTTCTGTTCAACATTTATCTGCAACCCCTCTGCTCAATCATAATATCATATAGCATCGACTTCCGCATATCATGCTATATGGACCAATAACCACCGACCATCCCACCAACACCCAACTTATTCAGTGTTTCGACGATGTATCCAGATGGCTCAAGGACAACCTTAAAATAAACTACAAAAAAACAAAAGCACTATTTATAACTAAGGATAAGTCATTCACACCCTCAACCCATCTGACGCTAGACACCACCCAGATAATAATACAACTTCATATAAAGTACCTTGACATCATCCTGGACCGCAACCTATCACTAGAACAACAAACAGCAAAAGACACAAAGGCAATATACTACAAGGCAGAGACCCTGCAATGTCTGCACCCCCTCCTAGACCCACATGACTTCCGCACAGTACTACAAAGCCATTACCCTCCCCCACCCCGACTACTGTAATGCTATCTACCAGGGACTACTCCCCTGCTCCTCACTCCTCCCCCTTCACACAGCCTTGACAACAGCAGCACGCATACAGAAAGCAGCAAAATTCGAACATCACCCCCCCATCCTAAAACAGCTTCACTGGCTCCTCCTGGAAAGCCGCATCAATACAAAACTCTTCTCTCACCCATAAGACTATCCACCACCAGGAACCGTCCCATCTACGGCTCATTTCCTCCAAGAGTTTAAACCCAGCAGAGCCACAAGACAAACAGTCAACACCACACTGGTCATTCCGCATGCCAGAGCGAAACACATCAATCAATCCTATAAATGCTGCTTTGGCCTCTATGCCCAATCCTCATGGAACGAACTCCCAGCCAAAATCAGATCCACCACCGACCTCCTAACCTTTCGGAAGCAACTAAAGATGCACCTCTTCATGCAATACTTTGGCCCCCCTGAAAGCTCATGAGACAAAGTACCAGGACTATACCTCAAATTTATGTCTGCCTCTACTTAAGTTGAAAATTACTCCCTCCCCAGCAACTAGCTCACTCAATTGTAAATAAGTCAACGCTATGGTGAATGTAACTGTTTGTCACTGATTGATGTTAGATGTAAGCCACTTTGACCCAGAGAAGCATACTTACTCCGCTGTAAAGGTGATTCTCCAGGAACAACAGTTTCTGTTCTGTGTTTCTGTTCAATGTAAATGTGATACCGAAGTATACATAATTTGTTAACTTGTTCCATGTAAACCGCCCTTGATCTCTGGAAGGGGCGGTATAGAATAAATAGATAAATAAATAAACAGGAATTTAGTCTTCACATATAGGTGATGTCAGCACTGATGGAACCCGTGCGGGAACACTCCCCAGTGTCCTATAGGAAAGCCTTTGGGAGTACTTCCACTGCGCCCTGCATGACTACCTTCCTGCTCTTCTGACTCCCTCTCCTTGGCTGGGTTTGTAGCCGGAGAAGGAAGAGTAAAAATAACCCAACTCCATAGGAAGGAGGGTAGGGTTGTAAAGACTAAATTCCTGCCGTTCCCAGAGATCACCTGTTACAGGTGAGTAACTACACTATCTCCAGGAAACAAGCAGGAATGTAGTCTTTCACATATGGAACTCTCTAGCTCCCAGATCTATAAGAGTTGGAAACCAGGTCAGAAATGTCGGACTGAGTTCAACAGGACAAAGACAATCCCCACCATGTAGATATGGAAAACAGTGTGGGCGGGAGGTGGAGTTGTAGCTATGTTCCAAAGAGATGCTGGAGGACTGCCTGGCCAAAGGCCCCATCCCGGCAGGAGTCCTTGCCCAAGCAGTAGTGGGCAGCAAAGGTGTGGATAGAGGACCAGGTTGCTGGCCAGCATATTTCGTCAATGGCTACTGAGAGTAGGTTAGCTATAGATGTCGCCATTGCTCGGACCTTGTGAGCTGTGACATCTCCTGTGAGGGAGAGTCCTGCCTTATTATAAGCGAAAGCAATGCAATCTATTATCCATCTGGAAAGCGTTTGCTTAGTTACCGGAAGCCCCAGATGAGTGGAGTCAAATGACACAAAGAGTTGTGAGGACTTGCGGTGATCCCGAGTCCTCTGAAGGTATAGGCCAGGGCCCGTTTACAATGGACCGTGTGCGGGTGGCCTCTGCACAGGAGGAATGAGGTCTTGGGAAGACGTATAATTAATTGATTTATGTGGAATGGCGATACCATCTTTGGTAGGAAGTGGATATGTCCTGAGGACAACCTTGTCAAGATGGAATCGGGGTATGGTGGGTGAACACACCAACACCTATAATTCACTAATGTGCCTGGCTGAGGTCAGGGCCACAAGAAATATAACCTTCCAAGTCAAGTAGCGTAGGTGTGTTGTTCTCAGGGGTTCAAACGGGGTTTTGAGAAGCTGGACCAAGACAACGTTGAGATCCCATGCCACTGGAAGTGGTCGAAAGGGTGGCTTAAAGAGGAGAAGGCTCTCATGAAGTGTGACACTAAAGTGTGCATTGCGATGGGTTGGTCATCAATTGGTTTATGAAAAGCTGCAATGGCACTTAGGTGAACTCGAACAGAATTGGTTTTGAGTCCTGAAGAGGACAAGTGCAGTAGATACTGCAGGATTGCAGATACTGGTGTGTCAAATGGATTGAGATTGTCTTTTGAACACCATGATTCATATCTGCGCCATTTGCAAGGAGTATGTCCGTCTGGTGGAGAGTTTCCTAGAAGCCAGGAAGATGTTTTTTTTTGAACTTCAGTAGATAGTTAAGATGCTGAAAGGCTATGCGTTCAGCAGCTATGGCAGTCAGATGGAGTGATCTCCGACTGGAAGATAGAAACTGTTCCTTCCTCCTGGGATAGAAGGTTCGAACTGCAGCCTAGAGGAGTGGCCTAGTGGTTGGGGCAAGGTACTTCAGGCCGGAAGGTCGGGAGTTCAAATCCCACTAGAGGACAGCAACCTTGGGCCGGAAGGACTGGGGTTTCTAGTCCCACAGGTGCTCCTTGTGGTCTTGGGCAAGCCACTTAATCCTCCATAGCCCATGTTCCCTGTAAAATAGTTATCTCCAAGTTATAATGCCCTGTTCAATGTAATTTCAGTTTGTTCAATGTAAACCGCACTGATGCAGAATAGCGCGGTATATAAGAGAATGTAAATAAATAATTAACTAGACGGATTGGATTCGTCTGTTGTAGTTGTAGTTGAAGAAGGAGGGAAAACCACGGTTGTCGATGCTAGAAAGGGGCTATGAGTATAATAAGAGCCACCATCCAGCTGGAGTTTGAAGAGGGCTTTTGGTATTAGAGTTGTGGAGGGAATGCATATAAGCAATTCTCGACCCCAATGTAGATGGAAGGTGGAAAGCATCGTTTGCTTGGCTGAATTCTGGAGCAGAAGTGTGGAAGTTTAGCATTCTGTGGGGTAGCAAAGAGGTCAATGACCAGTGTTTCCAAGGCTTTGTCTATCTGGGGTTACCTTGTTCGAATGTAGACTCCACTTGTGCGGGTGAAGAATCCGACTGAATCTGTCGGCACGTTGATTTTGCTCGCCCGGAAAGCAACAGTTACTTACCTGTAACAGGTGATCTCTGGGAACAGCAGGAATTAGTCCTCACATATGGGTACGTCGGTACCGACGGAGCCTGCGCGGGAAAGCTCCCCAGCTTCCCAGAAGGAAAGCTTTTGGGGCCTCCCACAGCACATGCGCGCTGCCTTCCCGCCTTCCTGACCAACTCTCCTCAGTTCGAGTTTAAAGCTGAGACAATAGAGAGAGGAAAGGAAAGAGAGAGAGAGATACAACTCCTAGGGGTGGTGGGTGGGTTGTGAGGACTAAGTCCTGCTGTTCCCAGAGATCACCTGTTACAGGTAAGTAACTGTGCTATCTCCAGGAACAAGCAGGAATAAGTCCTCACATATGGGGACTCCCTAGCTAAGATGCCTGGGAGATCCCCAAGGGTATGAGACCCTGAAGGGTTCCTCGTCTTCCTATGGATCTCAGGCATCCATCCAGGGAAGGAGGGTAGGAGTTGTTCAAGAATGGAACAGGTGTCTGAGGACAGCCTGACCAAACAAGGCATCCCGGCGGGAGTCCTTGTCCAAACAGTAATGGGCTGTGAAGGTATGAACCGAGGCCCAGGTGGCTGCTCGACAGATCTGATCGATGGACACAGAATGAAGATGAGCCATAGAGGTGGCCATGGCCCTCACATTGTGAGCTGTGACATGGCCCTCCAGAGAAACGGTCTTACTCTGGTAAGCGAAAGAAATACACTGAGCAATCCAATTGGACAGTGTTCTTTTAGAGACTGGAAGTCCTAAATGAGAAGGATCAAAAGCAACAAAAAGCTGGGAAGACTTTCTATGTTGCTTGTGTCCTGTGTAAGTAAAAAGCAAGAGCTCTTTTACAATCTAGAGTATGAAGGTTCCTCTCTGCACTGGATGCATGAGGAGCTGGAAAAAAGATGGGTAAATATACCTCTTGATTAAGATGAAAAGGGGAGACCACACCCATGCAGTCTTTTGTCGAGTCGACTGCGATCCCATTTAGAGCTGTGTGTTTATTGGTTTTTGGTTTCTTCCCTTCCTTCCTTTTACAATTTTAATTGTAGTTTTATATAATTTATAATTTTGCGATTTTCGAATCTATCTTATTATTGGCTTCATTACCAGCACCTCAATTCACCTATTGGCTGTTTTTACTCTGTCTTAGCCACGCCTCTTTTAGTTTCCCGCTCTACACACGGTTATAAGGCTTGCGCATGTACCGGCGTTTTTTCAGCTAAAACCTTTTTCTTGCGGACTAAACACACATGCTGCTGGCTACGCAAAGTAACATTACTTAGCATAGAATTATATTGGTAAGTGTATAGTGCCTCATATTATCGTTTTTTAGGCAGAATTTAGCACTTTTGTATGCAAACGTCCAGCCCACATTGGTGTTGGCGCTTTTATATATTATATTTATATATTTATATAATATTATGCGGTCCCCCCGATGGAATTCTGGCCATATTATAAATGCATTTATTTTATCTATTTATCGTTTTACACAGTCTTTGGATCCTTTTCATATATTATTATGCGGTACCTCTGATGAAATTCGGCAATACTATAAATACATTGGTTTCATTTATTTATTGTCTTATTCATTTTTAGCATATTCTTTTATACTATTTATTATAGATCCCTTGACCTCTAACTCTGAGTTGAAAATCTTTTTTTACTGAAGTGTATAGCCATGTTGAAATTCGATACATTTTTAAAGATTCCTAATTCACACCAAATACTCCCGAGTCACATTTGTTGCACGTTGAGTTCCTTTTTGGTATTTTGAGCCCGACCTCCTTCCTTCCCAGCTCTAAGATTAGTACCCGTTGCTTGGTATTTATGCAGTCCTCCGTGACTATTTTCAATTGAGTTTTATTTTTAGAATGGTTTTAATTGTCCTTATGTTAATTTTAAATGAATTATAATGTATATCTCCACTGTATGCATATGCCTTACTCTGTTTTCTTTGTTTTAGTGTTGTTGCCTCTTTTTGATGAGTATTTGTTCGTCATATCTAACAACTAAGGTATTAACGTTGTAGCTGAGATGCTCGTCACATCCTTTAGGATTTTGATTTTACTATGTCTGATTTTGTTTGATTTTATTTTATCTTTATGTGTTTTATTTTCTTTTAACTTATTTAATCCCATGGCATTTTTAATGTATTTGCGTATCCACACCATTTAATAATTGGATTTTGTTTTATCCTTTTGATATTTATTTATTTATTGTTCTTATGATTGATTACAATGTACTTATGTTTTTAATTATTTATTTGTTCTTTCCCATTTGTTGGATTTTTTAATTATAACCATTTGTATGTTTCTGCATTTCTAGTACCTACTCCGACAACCCCTGATGAAGGTCTCCGAAACACGGCCTGTGTCGGGTTGTAATAGGTCTTAGATATAAATAAAGTGTTTTTCCACCTACATCACGTTTTGGACTGTGAGTGCTTGTTACCACGTGATTTCTTGCCTCATTTGTTGGACATTCCTGGAAGATATACTGCCAGGAGATGGATTTGATGCTCTCTGGCGAAGGCCCATAATCTTAGAGCTTTGTTGCAAAGCGACAGAGAGCCAGTCCCTCCTTGTTTGTTTATGTAAAACATAGCTACTTGATTGTCCGTATGAATAAGGACTGTCATGTTGCTGAGGAGGGTATGAAAAACTCTGAGAGCTAGAAAGATTGCTCGAAGTTCCAAGTGGTTGATATGAAGGGAGGTCTCCTGTGGGGACCAAGTGCCTTGGATGGATAGGTCCTGTAGATGAGCTCCCCAACCTGTTTGGGAGGCATCGGTTGTGAGGGTTGCTTGGTGCAACTATGGTTGGAAGGGGGCCCCCAACAACAGATTTTGAGTGGACATCCACCATTGGAGAGACCAAAAGAGACGCTTGGAGGTTGCTATTTGGTCTGAGAGAGCTCCTGATGCCTGAGTCCACTGGGTGGACAAAGTCCATTGAGCTGCTCTCATATGTAGGGGAGCATAAGGCACCACATGTACTGTGGAGGCCATATGGCCTAATAGTTGTAGCATCTCCCTGGCAGTCAAGTGGCTTCTGGACTGAGTCTGGGAGGCCAAGTGCACTAGACGTTGGCAACGGGCCTGAGCAAGGTAGGCCCTTGCAGTGGTGGTATCTAACCAGGCCCCTATGAATTCCAGGGACTGAGTAGGGGTGAGTTGAGACTTTGGAAGATTGATCACAAGTCCCAGATACTGCAGAATGCGTCTGGTGCGGTCCAGGGAAGTCTGAGCCTCGGACTGAGATGGAGTTCGGATGAGCCAGTTGTCCAGGTATGGGAAGACAAAAATTCCCAGGGCGCGTAGAAATGCAGCCACTATTGCCATGCATTTGGTAAACACTCATGGAACAGAGGCTAGACCGAAGGGAAATACTCTGTATTGGAAATGTTTTCCCTGGAACAGAAACCGTAGGAATTTTCTGTGGAATGGATGGATGAGTATATGTGTGTACGCATCCTTGAGATCTAGAGAACAAAGCCAATCCTGACTCTGTAGGTATGGAAGGAGAGTACCTAGAGAAAGCATCCTGAATTTCTCCTTGCATAGGAATTTGTTCAATTCTCTCAGATCTAGAATGGGTCTGTACCCCCCTGTTTTCTTGGGAATGAGAAAATAAGGGGAGTAAAACCCTGACCCCTGTTGAAGAAGAGGAACCTCTTCTATTGCCCTTTGGGCGAGAAGAGTGGTCACCTCCTGACCTAACAGGTCCAGGAGAGATGGGGGAGAATTAAAACATCTCACCATGGTATGGGGAGGAAGGCTGGAGAAATGTAGTTTGTAGCCCTCTCTGATGATAGAGAGGGTCCACTGTTCTGATGTGATTTGCTCCCATCTGGGAGCAAAATGAGTTAACCTTCCTGGAATGGTGAGAGGCTCTGGATGTTTTAGAGCCAGAAAGGTTAAGTTCTCTAGTATTAAGTCAAAAACCCTGAGGGGGTTGGGACTGCTGGGCTGTAGCAGCCCCTGCAGGTTTTGCCCTGGCCTGTTTAGGCTGCTGACGCTTAGGAGCAAAGCGAGCTGCAGAAGATTGTTGGCCAGTATTTGTAGCAAATCTGGCTTTCTTGTAGAAAGGTTTCTTGAAAGATTTTTTCTTGACAGGGGTAGAGGTAGACTCAGAAAGTCTATCTAAAGCAGCATTTTCTGCATCCATTTGAGTGGCTTTGATTTGCCACTCCTTACCAAACAGATTCTCACCTGTACAGGGCAGATTTCCCCACCAATCCTGGACCCAGGGTTCTAGGTCAGAGGCCTGGAGTCAAGTAATTCGGCAAGCCGCTATGGCAATACCTGAGGCTCTGCTAGCACCCTCAAAGGAGTCAAAGGCTGCTCTGTTGGAGAACTTTGAAATATCTTGGGTATGCTTTAGCAAAAGCAGGAACTCCTCCTTTCTATCCTCTGGGATAAAGGGGAGAAAATGGCGTATTTTCAATGCAATCTCCTTCAGAAACATGCCCATATAGAGGCTGTATAAATTGATTCTGGCAATAAGCATACTTGCTTGGAAGATTTTTCTACCAAAAGCATCCAAAGTCCTACATTCTCTTCCTGGAGGAGTAGAAGAGTGTCTTTTGGTACTCTTTATCCTTTTCATAGCTGACTGCACCACAATAGAGTGGTGAGGGAGCTGAGTTTTTTGAAAACCAGGAGAAGGAGGGACACGATACATGGTGTCCAAACAACGAGAATGTGGAGATAAGGTGAGAGGAGTCTCCCATAAGTCCATCATGTGTTCTTGAAGAATTTCATGAATGGGCAAGGTGACTGCCTCTTTGGGAACCTTAGAGTATCCTAAAATATCTAATTTTTTCGCTCTAGGTTCTTTTTCAGAGGTTTACTGAAATAGAGAGACCTTTAGCTACTTCAATGATGAAGTCTTGAAAGGACAAATCCTCTGGAGGAGACATTCTCCTCTTTGGAGAAGAGGGCTCTTCAGGTAGAGTAAGGGATACTTCAGCAGAGTCATCTGATGAATCAGAATCATCAGAGGACTCGAAGTATCATCTGTTTGCTTCCAGGGATCGATAAGCGTATTGACCGGTATCGACATCGGGGGTACCCGGAACCGGATCGGTATCGGGAAAAACCCCGGAACCGGGAACCGGAATCGGTATCCTGGTCGATGTGGATGCCCTGGGTACCGGTATCGGCTGTGGTACCGGAACCGGAGTCGGTACCGCTGGCTGCGGTACCGAGGGCGTCGCAGCTCTAATAAAAGCCATTATGGCCTGCTGCATGGATTGAACTGTATGATCCATAGATGCCACGACTGTCTGGATGTCGGTACCGGAAGATTGAGCCGGTACCCCAGAGCAGTCTAACAGGTGATCGGTCGA
Source organism: Ichthyophis bannanicus (assembly GCA_033557465.1). Taxonomy (NCBI): domain Eukaryota; kingdom Metazoa; phylum Chordata; class Amphibia; order Gymnophiona; family Ichthyophiidae; genus Ichthyophis; species Ichthyophis bannanicus. Next base: position 155,661,544 of record CM066044.1, read on the forward strand.
GGCCGTGCCATCGATGTCAACCTGTAACCCCATAGGAGCAGCTTTGGAAGCTGGAGCTTCCCGCCGGGGTTGTTTTGCTGGGGCAGGGTCCTCAGGGTCAAGCCCGGGGGCATCTCGATACTTAGAGGGAGATTTGCCCTTTGAGGACCTGCCAGAGGAATGTTTGGTTACCTGAGATCCATCAGGAGAGGAAGACCTGGAAGATGTCGATGCTGGAGTATCTGTAGAAAACAGCATGTGAAACTTGGCTGCCCGGTTTGTAAGCCACGTTTAGACATCAAAGAACAGGATGGGCAATCCGGAATAGAGTGGTCAGGCCCCAAACATTTAAGACACCATTCATGGGTGTCTGTGACTGATATAGTACCGCTACACTTGGTGCAATTTTTAAAACCAGAGGCTGGTTTCTCCATGAGGGAGAATTCTGTGAAGGCCTAGAGGCCTCACAGGACAAACACACCAAGTGGGGAAAAAAGAAGGTTTTTTTAAAATTTTTTTTTTAAAGAAATAAAGAAAAAAGACCGGCGGTACCGGTCCGGAATCGGGGAAGGCAGACACGCGGCCAAAGAAACAAATTAAAATAACAACTTCTTCAGCGGTGACAGGAACACGACCTGCTGGCTCCGCGGAAAAAGAAGAACTGAGGAGAGTTGGTCAGGAAGGCGGGAAGGCAGCGCGCATGCGCAGTGGGAGGCCCCAAAAGCTTTCCTTCTGGGAAGCTGGGGAGCTTTCCCACGCGGGCTCCGTCGGTACCGACGTACCCATATGTGAGGACTCATTCCTGTTTGTTCCTGGAGATAGGGAAGATCCAGACTAGAGATAGAGGGCCAATGGTAGTCAGGGATCATTCAACTTCTGCTCAGCCATATTCCAATCCCCCCAAACCAGCATCGCAGAAGCAATTTCATTGGACCTGTCATGCTATACAGGTTTGCCTATCTACCATCTGTTGGAGACTACTGGAGAGCAGGCGGGTGCATGGGGTCCAATATAGGGTGATGTCACAGTGCTAATTGTTCTGTCTCCATCTACTGCAGAAGAGCAAAACTCATCCATTGGAGTGGTCTGATGGTATGAAGATTAATTATTTTCCATACAGAAAACAGCTATTATAAAATTGTGCAGCCAAGATTGTACAGACAAGATTGTGCCTAGACAACTCCCTGGGTAAGTATGAGTGCAGCAGGGACACAAAGCACAGTTACTTACCTGTAACAGGTGATCTCTGGGAACAGCAGGAATAAGTCTTCACATATGGGTACATCGGTACCGACGGAGCCTGCGCGGGAACGCTCCCCAGCGTCCAATCAGAAAGCTTTTGGGAGCATCCCTCAGCGCCTGTGTGCTGCCTTCCCGCCTTTCCAACTGTCTCTCCTCAGTTGAGTTTTATAACTGAGACAAAGAGAGAGAAAGAGGAAAGGAAGATAGATAGAGAGATACAACTCCTAGGGGAGGTGGGTGGGTTATGAAGACTTATTCCTGCTGTTCCCAGAGATCACCTGTTACAGGTAAGTAACTGTGCTATCTCCAGGAACAAGCAGGAATGAGTCTTCACATATGGGGACTCCCAAGCTAAGATGCCTGGAGCCTCAGCATGGTGGGGATTGGAACATGCTACACCTCATATGGCCAGGCATCCTGAGGATGGAGGGTAGGAGTTGAAAAGAGAGGAGCTGTAGAAAAACAGCTAACCTAAGGACTACAGGTAAGGAGTCCTTGGTATGTATGATAATTATCATGAAAAATATTGAATGAACAATCACAAAATGGACCTCACCTACTGGATTGCAGGAAGTAGAGAGGCTGATGGAGTCTACTGGAGATCCAGTAGAGGAATCTTCAAGGTGACCTTACGGAAGTGAAGGTGAAGGTCCAAATCTGGAATTGACAGGTGACCAAGGTGTCAACTGGGGTAGTATAAAAACGGCAGGTCTTTAGTGGAAAGCTTTATGGAAAAAGCTGAAAACTCTTTTGGCTACAGAGTTACTAACATTTAGGAGCAAAAGAGGAAGACTGACCGATTTGGACAAACTAGCCCAGTCCTGGAGGGAAGAAGGGGTATGGGAAAAAAAGCCTGTATTCCCAAGGAGGACAGATGTCTGAAGGGCTGAAACCTCAGATCTACTGGAGATCCACCCTATCTTTCCTAACTGGTGAGAGATAGGAAAGATATTGAAGCATGGAGCTTCAGGGATACCTAGACCTAGGGTTAAAGTAGGAGCTGTCAGTACCACAGTAGTGGTTGTGTGCATAATACCCCAGACATACTGAGGGACAGTATGAACATATGCAAGCCCACTGTCTGGAACCTATAGGAAGGTAAAACCTTTATAAGCATAGACAGTTAGAGAGATAAGTATGTAAATGCATATCTACCTATAGGGAAGCATCTCGACAGATATAGATATATATAGGGATATATATATATATATGGATATATATATATATGTCTATAGTGAGATCTGGAGGGGCATAACATATGCACACGCAGCTTACAGACATATGTATCTATAGAGAAGTATATAGAGATATATACATACATGAATATATATGTCTAAAGATAAATGTCTGCAACTAAGCAGATAGAGATATGCCCATAAGAACATTCACATGGGAGATGTGAAGGAGAAAGATTCATCTAATAACAAGAAGGTGGAACCTACTTGAGAAGATATATAGAGAATCTATTCCTCCTGGCTAAGATGGTGCAGGAATGCTATCCAGTGAAATAACCAAGATGGTTGCGTGAAAAAACAGAGGATAATATCAGTCTGTAAACAGCAAGTCCTGAGTCCTGTAGAACTCTCGCATGGTAAATGGACAGAAAACGCATAGGATGAGATACCAGGTTGACCCACTGGAGGGACACAAGGGGTATCATGCGTTATTAGTAAAATATGTGCTGTCCATGAAGGAGTAGGATACCATGAGGACAAGCTGCAAGGAAAAAAGAGCATATTCCTTGTAGGAATTGGAGAACTCTTTTGACGTTCATGTAGAAAAGGCTTATGTCCTGTATTATAACAGGAGATAAAAGGGTGTGGAGAACCCTCACAGTCATGGAAAATGACTGAGGAAGCCTTTCCCAACCATATAGGATAGTTATCAGAGACAAAACCCCATGCTCTCTAGCAAGGGCCCATAGTAGAAAGCTTCTCTGTAAGATTGCAGAGAGCATTATGCAGGAGAATTGGGAAATAAAACTGGCTGTAGGTCAACTATGCTGCCAAATCCAAAGAAATTGGAGATGGCAAGAAAAGAAGATAGTGTGATCAGCCTGAAGTGATTAGGATTATCCAAGATAGATGAAAGCACTATCTTGGAATCACTACTAAGGCCAGACAGAAAGTAGTGGAAGACAGACTGGAAACTTGTGGAAAAGTACCAGTAGTCCAATCACTGGAACTCCTGCATGGGCAGCTGCTGAATAAGACAGCAGAGAGAATCTTTCTGTGTAAAACAGAGAGGAACAGACAGAAGAAGAGGAGAAATTCCTGTCCCTGTCTGATGAGCTGCCCAGAGAAAAGAAGGGAGTTTATTCGAGAGAAAAAACTCCACACTGGAATGAAAGGCTAGAGAAGCCCTGCAGTGGTATGGTACCACTCTTTCAGGGGAAACCCTGGATAAGAGGGTAGAGAAACAGGAGCTGAAGGGTGACTTACCATGTGGTAAGTCTGTGGAAGGAAAAAATTCATGTTGGAACAGAAAACTATCATGGGATAGTTGTTAACTTCTCTTCTTGGTAGGAAGAAGAGGAGAAACCTGTGACCCATAGACATGAATATCCTGACAGCTCAGCATACCTAGGAGCAAATGGATGTCCTGAGAAAAGGAATCCATGTGTAGAATTTTGAATGAAAAAACAGTGAAAAAACTTCTACTGAGAAGAAGTCAACTGCAGGTTGCAAACTTCAGGAGCCTATGGTTGCTGGGTTTGTTCAGCCTGGCTAGAGTTTGGATTCTTTAGACCAGGGCGAGGTTTCCCCTGCTTGGGAACATCTGTATGATGGGCAGGAGAAGAGTGAAACCTTCTTCTCCTAGGGAAAGAAGGTTTGGTAGGGCATTTCCTACCGACTGGGGAAGGAGAAGGCTTAGAATAGCCTTCAGAAACAGGGAAGTCAGTGGACCACTGAGCAACCTGATGTAAAGACTCCTTATTGAAGAGATTTTCCCCAGTGCAAGGAGTATTACCCAGTCTTTGTTGTGCCCATCTGCTTAAGTCTGAAGCTTGGAGCCAGGCTCTACGTCGTGCCCCTATGGCTATAGCAGACGTTCTGCTAACAGACTCAAAGGAGTCTAGGGAAGCACGAGTAAGAAACCAAGAGATACTTTGAATATGACTAAGTAGTAAGGAATAGTCTGCAGTCTTGGGCTCTGAAAGAAAAGGAGTCAAAAGATATAATTTCTTTGTGACCTCCTGAAGGGATAGACTCATATAAAAAATATATGAGAGAATCCTTGTTGACAGCATGGATGTCTGGAAGGTTTGACGTCCAAAGGCATCTAGTGTCCTAGACTCACGACCTGGTGGGTAAGAAGAGTGCTTCTTCTTACTTTTCACCTTCCTCATTGCTGATTCCACTACAATGGAATGATGGGGAAGTTGAGTCTTTTGAAACCCTGGAGAGGGGGGCACCTGATACAGAAGATCAGTTGCTCTAGAAGGTGAGGGAACCCTTAAAGGTGCTTCCCACATTCTTAGAAGATCCTGCAAGGAATGATGTAAAGGAAGCATTATATTTTCCTTTTCTCCAGTAGAAAGAGAGCCTTGTGTAGGATCATAGCCAGGGATAGAAACAGCAAGAGACGTTACCATATTCAGGAGAAAATTCTGAAAAGAAGGATCTCCAAAGAGAACCGTCCCTGGGCAGGCTAGCCCTGAAGAACTAGCCTGGGCACCGGAGGATCTACTTGAGCATATAGGAATATAAGATCCTGCATGGTGCAAGAAAGGATCCTTAAGGGATGGATGCTGGTACTGGAGGTCATGACCTGAGACAGTCAGTACTGCATCGTCCATGCCAGGTATCGACTCCAAACTTGGTATAGAAAGGAGCGATCCTGGTGAAAGAAGCATGAAAGGAGCTGGCCCCGATGTTACTGCGGGTACCGGCACCGATACCGATACCGGTAGCTGTGTCGGAATCGAAGGTGACACAGACATCGAAGCAGTCATCGGTGGCTGCTCAAGCGGTACCGAGGTAACCGAAAGCCTTTGGTAATCACACTCGGTACCGAGCATCCGGAACCGGTAAGCGTCGGTACCGAGACGTGTCGGTACCCAGTCTTCCAGACTAGAGATCGATTCCAGACTCGGCATCGAAGGAAGCGAGTCTATCGATGCATGTCTAGAGGGTACCGACGTCGGTGGTAGTATTGGCGTTGATGCCGATACTGGAAAGTCAATCTGGGGCGTATCGACCGGTCCCGAAGGTACCGAGAAAGCCAGATGACGATCCCTGGTGAGGAGTGAATCGCTCAACACCAGTGCCGATGCCGGGGTATCGGTACCGCTCAAAGCGGATGCCACCACCGAGCATGGCTCAGGTATGTTCTGTGAGGGGTGAGCCCCAGGAACAACCTGAAACCCCTGAAAGGCTTTGGAGGCCGAAGACTCCCGCCGGGGTTTTGAAGCCAATGGATCCTTGAGGGCAAGGCCGGAGCTGTCATCATGCTGTGCATGAGACATACCACTCAAGGGTTGGCTAGTCTTAACAGACTGTTTGTGGGTTACCTGATCTTGTGGAGAAGAAGAAATAGTCGGTGCCCTGACACTGGAAGGGAACTCGGTATCGAGGGAAACTCGAAATGGAAAATCTCTTCTCACCATATTGTAGCCTAATGGCTCCGGAGGAAAATGGTCAGGACCCAAACAGGTTAGACACCAGTTTTTGGAGTCTAAAAACAAAACTGTACCGCCACAGCTTAGACACTTCTTAGGAAAAGAAGGAGGCGGCTCCATGCTGGAGAGGCCTAGAAGGCCCAAAAAATTTAAGACAGAAACTGAGGGAAAAAAATTCCCTGAATTTAAGGAAAAGAAAAAAACACCGGTGGTACCGGTGAAGTCGGGGAGACAGCTGCGACCACAAGAAAAACAAGAATTAAAGAATTAAAACTTTTCTGCGGTGACAGGACGACGTCCTGCCGGCTCCGCGGAAAAACGAAAACTGAGGAGAGACAGTTGGAAAGGCGGGAAGGCAGCACGCAGGCGCTGAGGGATGCTCCCAAAATCTTTCTGATTGGATGCTGGGGAGCGTTCCCGCGCAGGCTCCGTCGGTACCGACGTACCCATATGTGAAGACTCATTCCTGCTTGTTCCTGGAGATATGCATTTACACTTTCAGAGCAGATGTAAATTAGTGTGCTAAGGGAAAATTAGACTTACCTGCTAATTGTTGTTCCTTAAGGAACTCTAGTCCAGTCCCGGAACCATAGAGTTGTGAACCTCCACCAGCAGCTTTGGAGACTGAAAGATGTCATCGCTTTGATGTCACTGGTATATCTAGGCAAACACCGCCCCTTTCCACCAGTACCTATTGACAAAGCAGACTCAGCAGAGCAACCATTAAGTAGCTACCGAATTAAGCATAACGGAACAGAAGTAGTTAAAACTGCCCAGGAACAATACGTCCCCGTAACTCAGCCAAAAACGTCTAGCTCCTAAAGACGGAATAACCACGCTCCAGAGCCTATAGGGCACTGCTGCGCAAAAAAGGGTCACCTGGTGACTTTCCCGTGTACCTCCAGAACAGGACAAATTCTCTTCGAAAACCTGTCTCTCAATCCATCTCCCTGTCGTCCAGATTTCTGTAGTCCTTTTCCTTTCCTTTTTTTTTTTTTTTTAAACTTCAGGCTGCACGCCGTGTAATATACTGGGAGGGATCCGGGACTGGACTAGATTTCCTTAAGGAACAACAATTAGCAGGTAAGTCTAATTTTCCCTTCCTTTGCGTCCCTCTAGTCCAGTCCCGGAACCATAGAGGATGTAACAGAGCAGTGAATATCAACGGGAGGGACCTTGAAGCCCAGCCTGAAGTACTGCTGAACCCAAAACGTCCATCCACTCGCGCCCGCACATCAAACTGAAAGTGCCGCGCAAAGGAATGCAGCGAGTACCAAGTCGCCGCCCAACAACCTACAAATCTCCTCGAACGGCACTAAACGGAACTCCGCCCAAGACACCGCCTGCACCCTGGTGGAATGCGCACACAAACCAACCGGAACCACCTTACCCTTCTACCGGTAGGCCGATGCAATAGACTCCTTTAGCCACCGCGAAAAATGAGGGCTTCGTCGCCGCCTCTCCCTTCCGCGGGCCTCCAAAGGCGACAAACAACCTGTCGGACTTCCTGAAAGACGCCGTTCTACAGAGATACTTCTTAAGCACCCGAACGTTCAAAGATGTAACCGAAAACCCCGGAAGAGACACCATCTGGAGACGTGAAAAACCAAAACCACCTTTGCCCAAAAAGCTGGGATCGTGCGCAACACTACCTTGCGACTGAAAAAGGACAAATACGGCTCCTTACCAGACAGCGTCTGCAACTCTGAACTCCTCCAAGCGGAGCAAAAGGCTACCAGCGGGGGAAAGGACAAGACAAAGACTACTAACTGGGAGCTTACTGAGCCTTGACTTGGACGAACCGTCAGCCGCCCCATTCCCCCACCAGAGAGACCTCCGGGAGAACCCCAAAGAAGCCAATTATATTCGCCAGCACTCGAATCACACCATAATGCACATTTGCCACATAAAGCAAAACAGACTCTAGTCACTTCAACTCCCTGATCCTTTCCTGTTCCAGGCGAGTAGACTGCCGTAAATACTGCGACCACCGGAAGCATGCTCTCGTCCCCCCAGACTCCCCCAATGGGAGCCTGTAAGGACAGAGCAGTGCCCCCAACGATCGATTCAGTGAACCACCTACTCTATCGCGCGCTAAAGAAGATCGCTAGGGCTCTCTTCCAGACAGTGAGTCCACACCTCCTGGAAGTGCAAGGTGTGCACCCACCCACGTAGTACCGAGGCCTGCGCCTGCCTAGTCTCAAAATGTCAATCAAGAACAGGCCAATTCAGGACAGCTGAATACGTTTTTTTTTTTTTTTTTTTTACAAAGACATCTCTTAACCAAAAATTCCTTCAGTCGATGTTGAGAAGCTATTTCCGCGCCAACACAATGCAGCAGAAAGAACTCGCTATGACAGGCATAGAAATCCACAGCCTTCCCGCTAGAGGAACGCCCCATTCCGTCTGCCTGCACCAAGCTGGACATTCCATTTTTTTTTAAGGTCAACTAGCCCCTGGTGTTAGAAAATACAGCTTTCCCATTCCACAGTGGCAATTGAGTCAGCAAAGAAGAAGCCGAGAACCTGCAGCGAAGTTACCATTATACCACCTGGTAAAGACTACACTTCTAGACCAATGAAGCAAAATAGCATGCAAGAGTGCATTGTGTCCTGCCAGTAGCTGATCGAACTTATCATGTATGTCAGTACGGTTTCTTTCGGGATTTAAGGAATGCTCCGGGAGAATTCTTTGGGCAGACACCGATTCACCCTTTTAAAATTCAGAATCGGGCGAAACGAGCCTTCCTTCTTCGGAACCACAAAGTAAAGGGAGTATCAACCGTATTGGGCTGCCGGCACCGGCACCACCGCTTTAAGTTGAAGCAGCTGCTGGAGCGTTCCTGCGACCGCCTGAAACTTTTGCGGAGCTCTGCAGGAGGACTGGACAAAGGAATCTAATACAGGCCGATGGAGCTCCAAGGCTGATGCCAAGCAACGGGCAAGCCATCCCGCAAACACAGCATATGATGTATGCCTTCCAGAATCTGAGCTGCTGCTAGTGCTGCGAGAGAACTAGCCTGGCTGCGCGCTTCTGGCCCCCATTAAGACAGGCGCTGAACACTAGCAGATACGCTCCGTACTGGAGAACCTCTGATAAATGGAATGGGAGCCAAAATAGCCTCAAAGGCCAGAGTCCTATTCAGCGACCTCTCTCCCCTGAGCCGCCTTTTACAGAAGGAAAAGAAACCACATATAGCCAAAATGAAGACATTACAAATCTACCTCCAAACCTTATAAATCAGACAAAGCCAAACTAAACGGGAATATTGTCCCTCAAGAAACCACAGAACTATAAAACCCCTCTCATAACATAATGCGTATGGCAGAGCATTCCACACCTGGGGCCTGGCCAAGGTGCTCACCCAAGCACCTTTACAGCAACAGGATAAAAGCAAAATAAACGGTACCATCTAACTTCTGAACTATCTAGCGTCTGAACAAATAAGGGTGTCCTAACATGGAGTGGTGGGGGTTCACCCCTAAACAGAAACAAAAACATGGGGAGGGGTGGCCTGCACAGAGCGACAGGTGCACCTACTCTTGCCATCTTGCTGGGCAGACTAGATGGACCATGCTGGTCTTTATCTGCTGTCACTTACTATGTTACTATGTTTAGAACTGTCCAAGAGAGCTACCACCATAATTCCTTTTGACTTGAATATGTGTACAGCGGATCATAGCGCTATATCACAGCAGCTAAGCCCAAATATTACCCTGCCATATCAACCGACTAACGCCTTATAGGACCTGCTATGGACAGCGGAAGGAAATTCTTGTAAACCAACATAGCTAGGCCCCTTTTTTTTTTTTTTTTTTGCACATTTCAGGAAATTGCACCCATCCTATGCACTCTGTTCTAATAGTGATTTTCCGTCTGCTATGTTCACTTACTAACTACCATTTGATAGGAATATGTAGTCAGAAGTTGGGATCCCGAGAGTTTTGGGCACGGCCGGGAAAGGATGTATAGGACTCCAAAAATCAAGCTCCGGCCACCTCCAATGAAATCAAAGCAGATCAGCTAAAATTACCCGAACTGCTGTTTATAGCTTTGCAAAAGCTACCAGGCCCCACTGCACCCTGCTTTCCTTCCCCCCCTTATCCTGAGGGATTCACCGTTGCAGGAGGCGTTGCTCACCCCCTGCCAGCCTGCTACGTCTGCCAGGGAGCTGAAGAGCGAAATAAAGAGCAGAACTCCTGGAAGTAAACAAATAGCGTCCAGCTCGTGGGGTTCAGGGCACCAAAAGCCCCCGAATAAATCAACCGTGTTCGCTCAAAATGAACAAGGCTCTCTTTCACTAGAGAGTTTCTTTTTCCTTTTGAAATCCTGCTCTAGAAATAGATGAGAACTTCCGGGGAAGGGCACGATAAGTGATCCCCCCTTAAGCTAGGAAACACCCAGGCACCTTGCAAATGGAGGTCTTAGAGGTTGCTGCCTGTGTGAATCTAAGGAGTAACACAATTTTGTATTCTACCCCCTCCCCCCCCAGGGATGGGGGCCCTGAATACTATATGTGAAGCATGAGCAGCTGTGGCTGTTAGGGCAACAGAGACCAACAAACGATACAGAAGTTAAGAGCTGCAATTTTGGTTATATAAACAGGAGTTGCAGCATTACAGAGAATAAGCAATCAAACTGCTGCATACACACAATCAGAGAAAGGCCCCATTGAGTGCATCCGCTGCCCTCTGGTGGCCATAGACCTTAGCCCAGGCACTCCTTGATTGACAGGTAACTACTATATACTTCTTTATATCCTAAGGATTCCTAAACCTGTCCCTGTGAAACACAGGCCTTTGGGCCTGTCCTTCCTTACAAATACCAGTTAGGGCTCTGCTCTGGAACCTAAAACTGGCAATTTGCCTAACATCCTGGGACTTAACAGATGCTCCTCAGAGACATGATTAGCAGGGAAAGAACACGTGGAATCAATGCCAGAACTGCTGTCCTATAAACTAAGAACAAACTCAAAAATAAAGAGGTCTGACAACAGTCCCCTGAAAGCTGAGGAATCCCCACGAGCCTCAAAAAAACTACCAACAAAAGAAAGAAACACTAGGCCCAAAAAACTAGCTATTCTGCCTGTTGTCTTCCTCACACAGGCATCTCACTGCAACTCGCCATGCGGTCCAAACATCCAGAGAGAAAATGGCCCCAAAAAAAGGAGGCCTCAGCAGACCGACAGAGCCCGAAGGCCTTACCTGCAGGGCAGAAAGCCACACAGCCTGCTCCTACCACCTTGAAGTGCTCCGATCCTCAAACCGCGCTGATGCGCCTGGCAGCTGCGGCGAGGACCGCTCAGCCGGTTCCACAGTGTAAAATTAAATCCCGCAGCAGATGTACGGGTCCCGGAGCTCTCTCCCGTAGTCAAGGGAGAGAGATCCGCACCGGCAAATGCCTGCAGCAAGCAAAAATAATTGAGGGAAGGTGAGAGTTGCTACAAACTTAAAGAGGCCGGCTCAAATTTAAAATCACTGTAAATAAGGATATTTGCTCCTAACTAAAAGGAACTAATCCCCGGTTGCCAATTAGTCAAAGGCAACTGAATCAAAAATAAAGTTAAAGTAAATTAAAGGCAAAAATCAAAATCAGACTAGAATTTGCACACTAAATGCTCCTTATCTGCTCCCCCCAAGTGAGCCCAGGAGCAAGGCTGTCTACCAAACCAAATAAATCCTGCTGTTGAAAACGCGGCCCTCAAAATGGCCGCTGTCAGCATTCCCGCTCAAAAAAGCACACTCTCTCACCCCCCGCGGCAAGGCCCCGAGCACCCTGCAACCCTGGGAGCCGCCGCAAAGCCTCCCCTCCCAGTTTAAACCAGCTCCCCAAAGCAGATCTGCGTGGGTACTTACCACCACCGCCGAACCCGGGGGGGGGGGGGGGGGGAAGGGGGGGGGGAGGGGTGTGAGGGAAAGGACCCAACAGGGCACCGGAGCACCGCCTTTTTAACGGCTTCAGCACCAGCGGCTCTCTGCTCTGATTGATCTGGGCACAACCTTCACAGGCTTTCTCTCAGCCCCTGCATCGCTGCTGCTGCAACTGCCCGCCTTCCACCTGCTCCTCACCCCTTCAACGTGGGTTCGGGAGCAGGGAGGCCACGGATCAGCACTGTCTTCCCTTGTGCTTGTTTAGACACTTGGGCAATGCAGAGAGGGAGGGGGAAGAACTCCCTGATCCTTTAGAAACAAAAAATAAAGGTCCACAGACACAGGAACCCTTACAGCAGCAGCAGATCTGACATAAAAGAAAACGAAGTAACCAAATCAAACAGGGAAAATAAACCAAAAGGAGTAAATTTCAAAAACCCAAGCTCTGCTTATTTGTTCTCACTGAGCCCAGTCCTGGGCTCAGAACCTCCAAGCTGCTTGGAGACTGAAAGTACTGGTGGAAAGGGGCGGTGTTTGCCTAGATATACCAGTGACATCAAAGCGATGACATCTTTCAGTCTCCAAAGCTGCTGGTGGAGGTTCACAACTCTATGGTTCCGGGACTGGACTAGAGGGACGCAAAGGAATTAGGCACTGTTTCAAGAGCATAATATAAAGGACACAAAGGTGTCTATGTTGCCTTTATAAAACAGACCTTTTCATGAAAACTTTAAGAGATGCCATATTATGAAATTACTCTTCATATATGTATTTATCTATCTCATGCATACCCACTGTGGATATCCTGAAAACCTGACTGGCTGTGTGCTTTGTAAGAATTGTTAAAGAAACCGATTCAAAGTGAGTAGTACCCAAAAGAATAGGAAGATAATTGCAGTGTAAAAATTCTTAACTACAACTAGGTTTCCTTGTAAAAGACATTATTATATATAAAGGTTAACCATTAGACTGGATGAGATGAAATTATACTTTCTTGGACTAACATAAGAATTATGCAAATGTGTAACATGCTTTCAAGACCATATAAGGTATCCTACGGAAAAAAAATTAACTCTTACCAGATGGATCTGAAAGATGCTCCTCAAACTGAATGAGGTCAGTAGACTCTAAAATTACAGGACTGGGTCTCAGTTGTGGGGATGGGAGACAGGAAGGAACAGGACCACACAGCAGATCCACTGGAGAAGCATTCCTAAGACAAAGGAGTTCTTCCTCCATTTGTCGAGTACCTGCAAGAAATTAATACAAGCTGAACTGTGAAAACAGCAGAAGAGTTATAGTAATAGTAAACGTGCATACACACAAAATTACCAGTGCCACATGTTTCTAGATCACCATGTTCCACAGATGCACAATCCCCTGCTCTCTGCCCTCTAGGATTATCAGTCATCAAGTGATCACTCCCATAATCTTCCAGAGGATCAGCTGGGGAAGAACTGGATGAAGAAACACGAGCTGTAAGACAATAAACTATTTCAGAAATTTTCAGTGTTCATTGACATCATATGACTTTTGATGACTGTGTTAAAATAAATGCTCTCAATGTATCATACTTTTAAATTTCAGTACCCATTCTAGACATGCAAATTACCTCAAGTATTCTTAAAAGTAGCTAAATTGATTCATGCTACGGTTTACTTACTTTACATGTCATTTTTTAGTACTACAATTCTCTTATGTCCATGCCCTTTTATCCACACCACCTATTCACAAAACATATAATGAGAGTCAAATTTTGCAGTAAAAAGTATACTGTATTTAACACATTATATACCAGGCTAGCCACAAGACACAGCCAGATATTAATGAATCTACTGCTCCCATACAACAGTGCTTCTGAACCTGGCTTCTCCAAGTTTACCCAAAGGGTCCAAGATGATGTTGGCTCTTCTCCTGAACAGCTGTTCCCCTTTTAGCACTGTACTCCTCTCATTAATATTTGACCCATGGTGCCCAAACTCCTGCAAGTTTGAACAGCACAGGAGTTTGGGCACAAGCATAGCTCAAGCTCACAATGGGACCAGTAATGTACCTTGGGAGAAGATTCGGGCCAACTGAGGCTGCAGACAACACTGAGGAGGTATAGAGGCTGATGGGATGCTGCAGTCTGATAAGGACCCTCCCCCTTCTCAGAGCTTCAAGGGGAATGCAAAAAGGTTGAAAACCACTGTGGCAGAAAAACATTCATTTAGGTCTGTTTATCTTCAAAGTAAAGCCTTTAAAGATGGTCACATCCTGGCCCAAATTTAAACTTCTATTTGGTCACATATCAGTGGTTTACATGGGATTTTATAAGGAGGAACAACTGCGAGCTTGTTTTTCACAAAATAAGATCCCTTCAGTGGCTGATGTATGCTCTGGAAAAAAAAATGTCAGCCAGGTCTCCTGTATTTACTCCCTCTCTCCAGCCACTGCTAAACGTTCTATTATCTTGTAAGCAGCTTTGGGGACAAGGAGGGGTGAGCAGGAATGGAGAATGAAGATGGGTAGGGACAACAGTTCTCTCTCTTAAGGAGATTCAACAGAGTAAACTTAAAGCATAAAGATAGAGAAAAATCACCTTTAAAACATCTCTTGTTTATGGGTAGAGCTAACTTCCAAGGTCATGAACAGCTGGGTTAGCTAAAAGCAAATACTAGTTTCCTCCATCTAAATTTTTTGATACTTGCACAAGGAAAGGTGTCTCGGGAAAGGATGACTGCAGGAAACAGAATCTTAAAATGCTGCTGGCTTGCTGAGGAGTCTCTTTTGGAAAAATGTTTGGCTAACAAGGCTTGCAGAATCCCACTCCCTCCCCCTCAACTATAAGCAAATATACCAAAGTAAATACCTGAGGTATTGCTCCTAAAATTTCCTCCAGGCTATTATAGCCATATGATTTGGGATGTAGTACTTCTCCAACATATTTGCTATAAGCTGTGGGGAACTCATGTAGGAATATCTGCTGGTAGTGGTAGGTGTGAAGCAGAGATCGCACGTTCTTTGCAAAAAAATACAAGGTGGTGAGCTTCACACATTCCTCAACTGTATCACTGTAAAAAACCTGCACAGGAGCAAAAACACCAAACCTCTGCTTTAATTACAGAACTTACCACAAACATCTACCACCTCCCATACTGCAGAGTATACCTTGGCCTTTACTAATAAAGCAGCTGAAATTTCTATACAGTTCTAAGGACAACATGTCTCTTGACATGGCCAGCTACCATGAAACATAGAAACAGACTAAATCAGACTGAGGCTCATTTTTAACATTTTACTGCTATTTACTTCTCACCACTGCACTGCAATTTCTGCAAGATCACTATCCTAATTGTTTTCCAGGCCTGCCTCCCCACAATAAAATTTTTAAAGACCAATGGTTTTCTTTGGGTATCTCACCTTTCTTTAGTCTGCTTGCAACAGCTAGGAACAGAATTATAAACCCAGTTAGAACAATTTACCAAACAGAAAGCACCATTATCCTAAGAGTATGTCTCATGCTAAATGAGATGGTCAGCGAGTGGCCAGAGAATGGAAATTTCAATCTGGGACAATGACAAATACAAACAAAAGCTTCCTTCTGCACTCTTCTGCAAGGTTTATAAAAGGGTATTAATGGGCCCAACCAGATAATGGTTAATGGTAAAAGATTCATCTTTATCTAGACAATTATCAAACCTCCCTCCCCCTTCCCGAACTACAAGGCAATAATCTGCCCAGGCAGTTCCAAAATGATCTGACATCTGCAACCTAGGATTCCAGATGGTTCCAAAAAGCTGCTACCGTGGTTTCTCAACAAACCAGAACTTGCTTTCAATCCTCACACTCACTTTTAGATGGCAGAATCTGTCACCTTTGACCATAAAATGGTCTAGCATAATACTCCCATCTGAGCACTGTGCTGTGCAGGCACTCCCATCATGGGATAATGCCTGATTTTACAACTGTTCACTTTATTCGTAGATGCTATTGGGAGACCTCCACACGACTATCTACACAATTCACCCTATGACTACAACTCTAAAAAGGAAAAAAAAAGAAGTGCCTTAAACACATTACATACATACTTCAACCAAGTAAGGCAAACTCTTCAAGAGTTCTGTCAAGGACATGAACCCATATTCACAAGGATTGAGGGGAACCTTGTGGATTTCTTCATAATGCCTTCTAAGCTGGTCAACAGTGAGAGAGTCTGTTCCATCCAAAGACATTAATAGCACCAGGAGCTGTGCAGTTAGAGAACGTAAAGACTTCCTGTTTATCAGCTGAATCTGTTTGCCGGACTCCCTATCTGCCACCTACAGAAAATAAAAAAAATTGAGTTACTTAAGCTTAGATGATTTTTCCTATGCCTGTTAGATGACAAATCAGGAGGTGAACACTGTGGTGGAATATTTTCAAGGCAATCATTTAACATGATTTGTGATTTAATTTACCGAGAAGTATAATAAAAATAGCTCACAACATTAGGAAAAATCCAATCATTCAAAAAATAAATTTTAAAGAGTAGCAATAAATTATCAAGCATATCTAATGCTGAATATCAAGGCACACTGATTACAGAAGCTAAAATGCAAAAGATGCTTACCTGTATACTGTGTTCTCTATATACAGCAGACTAAATAGAACACAGTGGGCAACATTATCCAATAGTGCTGAGAAAAGGACTGGCTCTCCTTAAGAGCACACCTTTTCCCATGAGCTGAACCTCGTGAAAGAACTTCAGACCAAAGTTTAACACCAACTCTCAGGAAAGCGTAGTCACTCACCTGTAACAGGCGTTCTCCGGGGACAGCAGGAATCAGTCCTCACATATATGGGTGACGTTGACGCCGATGGAGCCCGCGCGGAGCAAATCCCCAGCTTTCAAAGAAAGCCTTTGGGAATTGCTACCACGCATGCGTGGTCCCCTTCCTGCCCAAGGGTGCAATCTTGCTTAGTCAAATGACATAGCTAAAAAGACCAAACCCAAAAATATATCCCCTAATTGAAAAATATGGGGACAATTTGGACACTTCACTGAAACACTTTATAAGTTAAGTACAGCGTTGTAATTCAAATAATTAAAAGGGACAGGGCTGTCTGGTATGACTGGGTTTCATTTCAGTCACCTCCAGCCTTCTCCGACAAAAAGAATATTTTTCAATTAGGGGATATATTTTTGGGTTTGGTTTTGTTTATGGTGGATATTTATATTTAACCGGACCAAGGATTGGGCTTTTGTGTATATAGCTAAAAAGACGGCAAAACAAATGAAAAATAATTGGACTAACTCCAAGGGGAGGAGGGAGGGTTGTGAGGCTGGATTCCTGCTGTCCCCGGAGAACACCTGTTACAGGTGAGTAACTACGCTTTCTCCAGGAACAAGCAGGAAGTCAGTCCTCACATATGGGACTCCCCAGCTACAGGCTACCCTGAATCTATAGCCAAAAAAGGCTCCCTCATCAAGAGGCGCAAGCAGCCGCAATGAAAACCCTAACCAGGGAAGTAGCACTCCGGTAGCCTGAACAGAGAAGGGTCGGAGGGTAGGAGTTGCCTAGACCCCAAAAAGGTTATGGAGTAAAGCCTGGCCAAAGGCACTGTCCCGTTGGGACTCCCTATCCAGGCAGTAATGAGCTGCGAAGGTATGAACCGAAGACCAGGAGGCGGCCTGGCAGATGTCTGCCAGATGAACAAAGCGCAGGTGAGCCACTGATGCCGCCATGGCCCTCCAACGGAAGCCTCGCTTCCTCATAAGCCCGGGCAATACAGACCGCCACTCACGTGGACAGCATACGCTTGGTCACCGCTTCCCCCAGCTTACTGGGGTCGTAGGAAATGAAAAGCTGTGAAGCTTTCTGGTGACCCTGAATATGTTGAATGTAGAAGGACAGAGCCCTCTTACAGTCCAGGGTATGGAGGACCGCCTCTGCCCGACTGGCATGCAGCCTGGGGAAGATGGTAGGAAGAACCACCTCCTGATCGAGATGGAACAAGGAGATCACTTTCGGAAGAAACTTGGTGTGCATGCGAAGCACCACCCTATTCTTGTTGAACCTGGTATAAGTCCTCTCTGCCATGAGGGCTTGGAGCTCACTCACCCTCCGGGCAGAAGTGAGCACAACCAAGAAAACCACCTTCCAGGAGAGATAACGGAGGTGGCACGTGGCCAACGGTTTGAAGGGCAGCCAGGTGAGCTGCCCCAACACCACACAGAGATCCCATTCGGTCGCTGGAGGGCGAACCAGGGGCTTCAACAGGAGTAGGCCCTTTAAAAACCGGGACACCACTGGGTGAACTTAGAGGGGCTTCCCATCCACAGGGTAGTGGTTCGCCGCTAGGGCACTGAGATGCACTCTTGACGGAGTTAGATTTCAGCCCCGTCTGGGAGGGGTGGAGAAGGTATTGTACCACCACAACTACCGGGCAAGAGAAGGGGTCTACCCCTTGCCCAGTGCACCAAAGCGCAAATCTGCACCACTTAAAAGGCGTACGCCCGTCTGGTAGACATTCTGCACGAAGCCAGTAAGACCTCCTCTATGTCTTTTGGAAGGAGGCGTGGGGCGAGAGTCACCCTCTCAGCAGCCACGTCATCAGCGAAAAGGAGCTGAGGTTGGGATGCAAAAGAGAACCCCCCTCCTGGGAATGAAGCTGTGGAGACAATCTCAAAGGAATGGGGATCTCCATCGCTAGCTGCAGGAGAAGCAGGAAAGAGTAGTTACTCACCTGTAACAGGTGTTCTCTAGGAGCAGCAGGAATCAGTCCTCACATATGGGTGTCATCGGCGCCGATGAAGCCCCAGCGGAGCATTTCCCCAGCTTTCTATGAAAGCCTTTGGGAATGCAGGCACGCATGCGCGGTTCCCTTCCCGCCTAAAGGTGCCTTCTTACCTCAGTCAAATGACATAGCTAAGAACAGCACACAAAAATATAAAAAATAAACTATGTACAACTGCAACTCCCAGGGGAGGAGGGAGGGTTGTGAGGACTGATTCCTGCTGCTCCTGGAGAACACCTGTTACAGGTGAGTAACTACTCTTTCTCCAGGACCAAGCAGGAAGTCAGTCCTCACAAATGGGTGACTCCCAAGCTCTGGGCTACCGAGGAACCCAGGCTGAACAAGAGAACTCCCTCTAGTCTCAGCAGCAAAGAAAGGCCTTTCAAGGACACAACCTCCACCGGTAGCCCAACAGAGGGCAGGAGTTAACTAAACCTCAAAGAGATTCCGGAGTACTGCTTGGCTAAAAGCACTGTCCCTACGGGACTCCCTCTCCAGCCAGTAATGGGCCGCAAAAGTCTGGCTTGAAGACCAAGTTGCAGCCCTGCAGATGTCTACCAAGGGCACATAGCGGAGATGAGCCACTGAGGAAGCCATTGCCCTGACACGATGGGCCGTGACCCTACCCTGCAAAGGAAGGTCAGCCGCCCTGTAAGCCCAGGTGATACAGTCAGCCACCCAGACGGACAAGGTACGCTTGGACACAGCCAACCCCAACTTATTGGGGTCAAAGGATACAAAGAGCTGAGTAGCCCTTCTATGCCCCTGTGTATGGTCAAGGTAGAAGGATAAGGCCCTCCTACAGTCCAGGGTATGGAGGACTGCTTCAGCCTGGCTTGCATGAGGCCAAGGGAAGAATGTTGGAAGAACCACCTCCTGATTGAGGTGGAAAGAGGAGACAACCTTTGGGAGGAACTTTGGATGAGTCCTGAGGACTACCCTGTTCCTATAAATCCTGGTGTAAGGCCTGTCACAGACCAGGGCCTGAAGCTCACTTACTTGCCTAGCCGAGGTAAGGGCTATTAGAAAGAGTGTCTTCCAGGAGAGGAAGCGTAGAGGACAAGTAGCCATCGGCTCAAAAGGTGGGCGAGTCAGTTGCTGCAAGACCACATTCAGCTCTCACTCAGGGGTAGGACGACGGATGGGAGGCTTGAGCAAAAGCAAGCCCCTGAGAAAGCGGGACATCAAGGGGTGACCAGATAGAGATTGCTCCTCTACCAATGAGTGGTGAGCTGCTAGAGCTGAGAGGTGGATCCGAACAGAATTGGACTTAAGTCCCTGATTGGATAAGTGCAGTAAGTACTGAAGAACTACTGGCACAGTACAGGAGAAAGGATCCTCTGTACGTAGGTGACACCACACAGAAAACCTCTTCCACTTGAGAGCATAGGTTTTCCTAGTGGACTGTTTCCTAGAGGCTAGGACAACCTCCTCAACTTCCAGAGGTAGGCCCCAGGGAGCCAAAACTACCCTTGCAGCCTCCAGGCCATCAAATTGAGAGATTTGAGATTGGGGTGCAGAAGGGAACCCTGGTCCTGTGTGAGAAGGTCGGGTTGCAACCCCAGAGGCAGTGGAGGATCTACCGCCAGTTGAAGCAGAAGAGGAAACAAAGGCTGTCTCGGCCACCTGGGAGCTACCAGCAGGACCAAGGCCTTGTCCTGGAGAATCTTGAATAGGGTTCGGGCCACCAAGGGCGTGGGAGGAAACGCATAGATGAGGCCCTGAGATCAAGATATCAGAAAAGCATCCGCTGCTATCCGCAGAGGATGTGGTTGCCTGGAGCAGAACTTTAAGACAAAAATGAATCTATTACTCTATCATTATGAGAATACCAAATACTAAATTTAACTCAGAACTCTTTTGTGTGTAGAAATCGGGTCTCAGACTTAAGGGAGCTATGGCATTTGCTTTTTAACCAGAATGCTCCGTTTTTGCATCAACGACCCTTTTTTGAAAAAGTGCTTAATTAAATAATATAGCCATTTAAAATCAACTTCTTTCAAAAGCAACAAGTCAGGCTTATCTTAGATGGAAAATCCCAACGCCAATCCCAGCGCTGCCGTGTTTCACGAAGAAATCGTTTCATCAGGGGTTGTGCACTGACTTCAAAAGTTATCAATATAAACTTTTATCATATATCACGGACTGTCCCCGCTGTCAGGTTCCTTTGACAATGTGAAAAGACGCCGCGGCTTAACGGTGGTATTACTCTAAAAAACCGAGACCATTTTAGTTGTTGTATACAAGAATGGAGCAGAACTTTGGCAGTTGCTTGTTCATGGGGCTGGCAAAGAGATCCATCAAAGGGAGACCCCATTTCAGGAAGATCTTCTGAACTACTGAAGGATGCAGCTGCCACTCGTGGGGCTGCAGTATCCTGCTTAACCTGTCTGCTAGGTAGTTGTCCTGGCCTGGAAGGTACACAGCCCTGAGGAGCATGTTGTGCTTGAGGGCAAAAGCACAAAGGTCCTGAGCTTCCCGACAAAGGATCCTGGACCCAGTTCCGCCCTGTTTGTTCACATAAAACATGGCAACTTGGTTGTCTGTCTGAATCAGGACAGACTGTTGAGCCAGGGTAGGAGTGAAAGCTTTGAGTGCTAATCGAATAGCTCTGAGTTCGAGGAGATTGATCTGCTGTACAGCTTCCCAGGGAGACCAGAGGCCCTGGGTGCACTTGCCCAGACAATGCCCTTCCCAGCCTTGCAGGGAGGCATCTGTTAGCATCAACTGTGTAACCTGGAATCTGACAGGGCACCCCTTTCAGCAGATTGGGTGGGTGTAGCCACCAGTTGAGGGAGTGCAGAAATGGTCTGGACACCCTTATCTTGTCTCTGAGGCTGCCTGTGGCCTGTGACCACTGAGTCTGAAGGCACCACTGTGCAGGCCTCATATGGAGCCTACAACCTATTGGGTCTACTTAATTGAACGTTTCTACTACAGTTCCAATTAATCGTTCAATTTCAAATTCAATGCAAGTTAGAAGAATACTTTAAAGCACTTCAAAAGGTCTCAAAATCAGTTGCCGTTCTTCTTATACTTATTTTCCATCTTCTTTATATTAAAAAATTTTTTTTTCCTCCACCGACCCCAGTGCTCAGGAATTTCATATTATTAAAAAATAACATCTCATATGGAGCCTGGCATTGGGGGTCACATGTACTGTCGAAGCCATGTGGCCTAGAAGCCGCAGGCAGAGTCTGGCGGAGACCAGGGACCTGCTGAGAAACTGATTTGCTAAGGCCATCAACCTTCGGGATCTGTTTTCTGGCAAGAATGCCTTTGCCAGGAGAGAGTCCAACCTTGCCCCTATGAACTCCAAGTTCTGGGAAGGGAGCAAAGTGGACTTTGCGAAGTTTATGACAAACCCCAAGCGTTGTAGAAGAGCAATGGTCCTGAGGGTGGCTTCATTGGCCTCCTGACCTGTTTGACCCCTGATGAGCCAGTCGTCCAGATAGGGGAAGACCAAGATGCCCTGATTTCTCAGGTAGGCCGCCACCACTGCTAAGCACTTTGTAAAGACTCTGGGGGCGGAGGTGAGGCCGAAAGGCAGCACTCTGTACTGATAATGGTTTCCCTCCCACGATGAACCTTAGGTACTTTCTGTGGTCTGGATGAATGAGGATGTGAGTGTACGCATCCTTTAGATCTAAGGAGCATAGCCAATCTCCCTGCTGGAGGTAGGGCAGAAGGGTTCCAAGAGTAAGCATCTTGAACTTTTCTTTCACTAGGAACTTGAGGTTCCTGAGGTCCAGAATGGGACGAAGGCCACCGGTCCTTTTGGGCACCAGGAAATACCTGGAGTAGAATCCGTGACCTTGCAAGTGGGGAGGCACAGGCTCCACCGCCCTGTCCACCAACAGACCCTGAAGCTCCTGACGGAGAAGGTCTGTGTGCAGAGGAGGCCTTGGAGGCTCCCCTGGAAAATATAGGGGGTGGCAGTTGGTGGAAATGGAGGGCATATCCCTTGTGGATTATCTCCAGCACCCAACTGTCGCCGGTGATAAGGGGCCACTGGTGGGCAAAGAGGGCGAGACGACCTCCTGTGCAGGGTTGGGAGAGCAGTGGAGGAGAGGCTATGCTCAAGGAGTCAAAAGCCCCCACCCTGCTGAGTGGTAGCAGGGGCCGGAGGCTTGGGGGTCCTCTGCCTACGAGGCCCATTACCCTGGCCCTTGGCTTGCTGACCCTGGGGGGCAGCTTGGGCAGCCAGATATTGTGGGTACTGTTTGTAGGCAGTGCCCTTCCTCGGGTAAAAGGGCTTTTTACCCGAGCCCTTCTTTTTATGAGAAGGGGCAGAGGTCTTCCTCGACAGCCTTGTCCGGGTGAGGTGCTCGGTCTCGAGCTGAGCAGCCTTCTCGGTCATGGGCTTGCCAAAAAGGTTTTCACCTCGGCAAGGGACATCGACCAACTTGTCCTGAACCCATGGCTCGAGGTCCGATGACTGCAGCCATGCCTGGCGTCGAGCCGCAATGCCGGCTGCCGCAACTCGGGCCGAAGCCTCGAAGCCATCGTAGGCGGCGCGGGACATGAACTTCGAGCAGTCCCGAATCTCCGAGGACAAGGACTTAAATCTCTGCAAGGATTCCCCGAAGAGACCAGCAGAGAATCCGGCCAACTCCTTGGCCAGATCCCGCAAGTACATGCCCATCTACAGCTGGTAAGACTGGACACGGCAAGCAAGCATCGAGCCCTGAAAACACTTTCTACCGACGCCATCTAGGTTTCGGGCCTCCCTTGAGTGCATCTTCTGACTCTTCAGACGATGTATGGCCGATTCCACAACCATGGAATGGTGTGGTAGCTGTGCCTTCTGAAAACCAGGGCTCTTACGGAGCCAACAGATCGAATCGACTCGCATGCTAAGAACCGGCGCCGAGGCCGGTGCCTCCAGCATCGGAGGAACCGGGACAGTAAAGGTCTCCTTCGGAGGAGAGTCATACTGCAGCGCCTCGAGCTCTTCAGCTCAAGGCTCTTCCTCGGGATCCGCCGGAATAGCCAAGGCAGTGGCCATATCCCGGACGAACTCCGAGAACCGGGTGTCCTCCGGGGAGGACCTACTTCGGGGCTCAGACTGCGGTGAATCCAAAGGGACACACCGAGTCTTAAAGGTGTCAGGAGACTCCTCGTCCTCAGTCTCCCAAGCCGACTCATCCGAGGAAGAGTTGGGGTCCGACCCTGCGGGGCCCTGGAGCACCCGTCCCGACGCCGGAAGCACCGGCGTCGATACCCTCGGTCCCGAACGGGAGGTCGAGGGGGACCGCGACCGAGGTCGACTCCGAGCCACGATGGACTCGAGTATCGGCTTGGTCACTGGGGTCGACGTCGATGTCCCGGTGGTCGGGGCAGATGCACCAGACAGGCTGGCCATCAGTGCCCGCTGCTGCTCCATGAAGGCAGACATCCTGCTCTCCAAGGCTGTCATCCTGAGACTCAGCTCGGGAGACGCAGCAGCCACCGACTCAGGCCCCGGTGGTGCCGGGCCCGACGTCGGCTCCCTGGGAGGAGAGTCCACGAGGACTACGGGGCTTACGTATCCAGCAGACTCCGGCTCCACATGAGGAACTTTGACAGGCTTCTCCGGTTCCACAGGCCCGGGGCGACGGTTGGGGGTCTTAGACCTGGCCCTCGAGGAGCCAGGGACCTCTTCCGACAACGCCCTCGCGAGCCGTTTCTTCCTCTTGCGTTCCCGGTCGGGGGACCCCCTGTCCGAGGAGCTTCGATGGCGCTCGGGATCGGAATCCCGAGATGTCGAGGCCTCAGATGAGGTCCGGGCCTGGCCGGAGGCTGAGTCCGAGAAAAGCCTTTCCTTTTGCTGCTGGCGACTTCGTAGTGCCTTGGAAGACATTTTCCCACAGGCCCCGCATGACTTAGGATCATGGTTGGGGCCCAGGCACCGAAGGCAGCAGTCATGTGTGTCGGTGAGAGACATGAGTTTCTTACACCGATCACGCTGCTTAAAACCACTGGAAGCCATCGGGGAAAAAAAAAAGAGTCCCCACGAGGTCAAAAGACTGGCCTTCTAGGGAAAAAGAGAAAAAAGGGTGCGAACGCCAGCCACGAAGGGCAAAAACCGAAAAAGAGGAATCGGTCTCGATACCGGTGTACCGAACCCGGCGGGAGGGGAACCGGCGTCGAACCGGTAGAAAAAGAGCCAAAAAAATCACTGAAAAATCTAATTTTAACCGGGAAAACTGGACACATGTCCGGTGGGCTTCACGGAAAAAAAGAGACTGAGGTAAGATGGCACCTTTAGGCGGGAAGGGAACCGCGCATGCGTGCCTGCATTCCCAAAGGCTTTCATAGAAAGCTGGGGAAATGCTCAGCTGGGGCTTCATCGGCGCCGATGACACCCATATGTGAGGACTGACTTCCTGCTTGGTCCTGGAGAAACACGGTTGCCTGGGCCACCGTGGGGCTATCAGGATGACTGAGGCTTTGTCTTGAAGGATTTTGAACAGAGTCTTGGCGATCAGAGGCGTCGGGGGAAAAGAATACAGAAGACCCACCGACCATGAGATTAGAAAAGCGTTGGCTGCCACCCTGGCTGGGTGTGGCTGCCTTGAGCAGAAACGGGGCAACTGGTGATTGTCCAGGCTTGCAAACAGGTCCATCACTGGTTCCCCCCAGGTCTGGAAAAGCCTGCAGGCTACTACCCTGTCAAGCTGCCATTCGTGCAGCTGGAGCATCCTGCTGAGCCTGTCGGCCAGCCAGGTGTCCTGGCCCGGCAGGTATACTGCCCTGAGGAGAATCCCCTGCTGGACTGTGTAAGAGCACAGATCTAGGGCTTCCTGGCAAAGAGCACGGGACCCCGTGCCCCCCTGTTTGTTCACACAGAACATGGCAATGTGGTTGTCCGTTTGAACTAGAACAGACCTGTGGCCCAGGCACTGCCTGAAAGCCTTCAGGGCGAGATGGATTGCACGCAACTCCAACAGGTTGATATGTTGGGCACTCTCGTCCTGGGACCAAACTCCCTGTGTGGGGTACCCCTGGCAATGGGCTCCCCAGCCCAGCAGGGAGGCATCTGTGGTGAGGACCAATGTTCCCTCTAATTTTCTGTAGGCTGTGTGCGCATAAAATATCAGCTGTGCAACTTTTGAAGGAAGGTTAAATTTTTGTGCGCCACATAACGACACTCGCGTTATATACTTTAAAATTTGACTACACATCAGAATACAGTATGTACACCACATTGATTTTAATCAAATTAAATGAAAATAAACAATTACTAAATGAAGGGGAACATTTCTAGTAATTACAATCACAAATTTTAAATTTTAAGATGTCTGTGTTGTTTTCTATTAGAATCAGAACCGTAACTTTTGTGCGCTCTGTTGTAAAGTATGTGCGCTCACTCGGCAAGCTGTGTGCGCGCGCACACGTGCACAGCTTAGAGGGAACAGTGGTGAGGACCCTCGAACGGTGAGGGACCTGGAAGGGCATCCCCGCCTCCAGGTGATGGGGCAAGAGCCACCAGGTCAAGGACTGTACCAGATGCCCAGTCACTCTGACCCTGTCCTGGAGGTGTCCCGTGGTCTGGGACCACTGGTCCCTGAGGCACCACTGCGCTGTTCGGATGTGGAGGCGGGCATCCGGAGTGACATGGACCGTGGAGGCTGTGTGCCCGAGGAGGTGCAGTAGATGCCTTGCTGGCATTGAGGAACGGTGCTTTATGTCCTTGGCAAGGGCCATGAGTCTGCTTGCCCTGTCTGCAGACAGGAAGGCCTTTGACTGAAGGGTGATCCTTGTCCCAATGAATTCCAGTTATTGTGCCGGGCAAAGTTGGGGTTTGTTATCAACTACCCCAAGTCCAAGTGTTGCAGGACCTAAGTGGTGCGAGTTGTGGCCTGCTGCACCTCAGAGGCTGAAGTGTCCCTGATGAGCCAGTCGTCGAGATAAGGGAAGACAAAGATCCCTCGAAGCCTGAGAAAGGCAGCGACTACCGCCAGGCACTTTGTGAATACCCTGGGGGCCGAGGCAAGGCCAAAGGGGAGCACTCTGTATTGGTAATGATTGCCCCCTACCACAAAGCGTAGGTATTGCCTGTGGCTTGGGTGGATTAGGATGTCAGTGTAAGCATCCTTTAAGTCCAAGGAGCACAGCCAGTCTCCCTGGCGGAGGTAAGGCAGCAATATTCCAAGGGAGAGCATCTTGAAATTCTCCCTCACCAGGAATTTGTTGAGGTTGCGCAGGTTGAGGATGGGCCCTAGGCCCCCTGTCCTCTTTGGCACAAGGAAGTACCTGGAGTAGAATCCCTTGCCCTTGAGGTTGTGGGGCACCGGTTCCACCGCCTGATCCTCGAGAAGACCTGCCAACTCCTTCAGAAGAAGGTCCCGGTAAAGTGGAGATCTGATAGGCTCTCCTGGAAAATAATGTGGAGGCACTTGGGCTAGATGGAGAAGGTATCCCTCCCTGACCACTTGTAAGGCCCAGGAATTGGTGGTGATGGCTCCCCACCTGTGGGCATACAAGGCGAGCCGACCTCCTGTGGGTTGCCCAGATCCGGCTGGAAGAGAGGCCATGCTTCAGGAGTCAAAAACCCCACCAGAGCCAGAGCCTGGGGTTTGGGGGCCTTTTGCTTATGCAGGCCATGCCCCTGTCCCTTGGCCTGCTGCCCCTGGGGGGGGGGGGGAGCTGGGGAGGCCTGGTAAGGGGGTAGTTTTGGTAAGAAGTGGACTTTCTCGGTTAAAAGGGCTTTTTATCTGAGCCCTTCTTACGAGAAGGGGCAGAAGTCTTCTTAGAGAGCCGTGTCCTCATCATGAACTCGGTCTCCAGCTCTGCGGCCTTGTCGGTCATGGGTTTGCCGAAGAGATTCTCCCCTTGGCATGGGACATCAACCAACTTGTCCTGAACCCATTGCTCGAGGTCAGATGACTGTAGCCAAGCTTGGCGGCGTGCACTGATGCCCGTTGCGGCTAACTGGGCCACCGACTTAAACCCGTCATAGGCCGCCCGAGACAAACTTGGAGCATTCACAGACAGCCGAGAACCCGGCGAGCTTCTTCGCCGGGTCTCTCAGGTACATCCCATGTACAGCCTGTATGCCTGGATCCAACAATTCAGCATCACGTCCTGGAAACATTCCCTGCCAAGGGCAACCAAGGTGCGGGCCTCCATACCGGTGGGCACCAAGAAGTGCGTCTTCTGACTCTTCAGCCGACGCATGGCCGGCTCCACAACCATGGAGTTGTGCGGCAGTTGCGATTTTTGGAACCCAGGGCTCTGGCGGACTCGATACATCTAGTCAAGCCATTTGCTGATTACCGGCGTCGACGCCAGCATCTCCCACATGTGGAGCATAAGTCGTTCCAGGATCGGAGGAGCGGGTATCGTGAGGGTCTCCCGAGGGGGAGCCTCATACTGGAGGATCTCGAGCTCGTTGGCTCGAGGATCCTCCTTGGACTCCATGGGGAAAGCCAAAGCCTTGGACATATCCCGCACGAAGTCCAAAAACCCCATATTCTCCGGTGGGGACCTTCTCTGAGGTTCAGATACCGGGGAATCAGAAGGGACATCCCGATGCATTGGGTGTCCGGGGACTCCTCGTCCTCAGTCTCCCAAGGCAGAGGCCTCCAAGGAGGACTCGTGGAGCTCCTCGGGCATCGAGGCCCCCGGTGCCGTCCACCCTGATGCTTGCAGGCTCAGCGGCGATGACATCGGCCCCGACGGGCGGGAAGCCGAGTGTGACCTCGGCCGAAGATCGACTCGAGCCTGGAAGGTCTCGAGGATCGGCTCGGCCTCCGGGGTCGACTTCAACGTCAAGAGCTCAGTGGTCGGGACGGAGGAACTGGACATGCCAGATATCAGCGCCCGCTGCTGTTCGATGAAGGCAGTAAAACTGCGCTCCAAAACCGCCATCCTGGACTCCAGTCCGGGAGGCTCCACAGCCTCCAACCCGGGTGCCGACCTGCTCGGCTCCGCAGTTGGTTCCCCTGGAGAAGAGTCTTTGAGAAGGACAGTCGGTACTTGTTTAGGCTACTCCGTTTCCCTACAAGGAACTTTGGCAGGGCGCTCCTTCTCTGACGCCCCGGGCAGGTGCTCGGGGCTCTGTGACCGGCCCCAAGGGAGCCTGGTCGCTCGGAACCATCCAGAGACGTCGCCATCGAGGGTTTCTTCCTTCTCTTGTGTTCCCTCGAGGGAGATCCCCGTTCTGAGGAACCTCGATGACGCTCGGGATCGGAGTGCTCCTCCCGAGACGTGGAGGCCTTAGACGAGGTCCTGGCTCTCGGAGGCCTGGGGAGGTCATAAAAAATCTTGTCCTGCTGCTGATGGTGGCTCCTCAAGGCTTTAGAGGACATCCTCTTCAACAGACCGTCGGGTGTGGTCCGGGCCGAGGCACCGGAGGCAACAGTCATGGGTATCGTGAGGGACATTATTTTCCCACATCGATCGCATTTCTTGAACCCGCTGGTAGCCACTGGGGGAAAAAGGACCCCAGCAAGGTCGAAGACCCTTCGGGCTGCCAGTGAGGGGAAAAAAAAGGCACGAAGACGCCTCATAAAAGAAAAAGTGAAACAAAACTCAAAGGGACCAACCCGAGGCCGGAAGAATACTGGTGTCGGACCGGTGAAGCCAAAAGGCACGAAGAAAAAAAAAAATCAAGTTTTCCCGGGACATTGCGGACTATGTCCGATGGGCTCTGCGGAAAAAAGGGGACTGAGCAAGATGGCACTCTTGGGTGGGAAGGGGACCACGCATGCGTGGTAGCAATTCCCAAAGGTTTTCCTTCAAAGCTGGGGATTTGCTCCGCGCGGGCTTCATTGGCATTGACATCACCCATATATGAGGACTGACTTCCTGCTTGTTCGAACCGGTCGAAGAGAGAAATTCTTCTGAAGTTTTGACGCACTTTTTCCACGAGGAATTAGGGACAACGTCCGTTGGGCTCCATGGAAAAAGGGAGACTGAGCAAGATGGCACCCTTGTGCGGGAAGGGGACCGCGCATGCGCGATGCAATACCAAAGGCTTTCTTTGAAAGCTGGGGATTTGCTCTGCGTGGGCTTCAATCGGCATTGACATCACCCATATGCGAGGACTGACTTCCTGCTTGTTCCCGGAGAAAGCATTATAGAAAGCATTTATAAAAAGTAAGCAACTTTGCTTTCGCCATTGACAAGTAAGATAAATTAGTAGGTTCTCCTCAGCTAAAATTGACTTTAGTATGTCTTCACATTAGTCTTTAAGTAATAATTTTCTGGACATGGAACATGCTACTATTGTCAGATTTTTCACAACTCAACATTTTTAGATATGGCACAGCTGATGCCACCAAAGCAAAATTCTTGAAAACTGCTTGCTGCACTGGACTATCTGTTCTGGAAACATGATTCGGGCAACAGACATAATGTAACAGCATGCAGCAAGGACCATGTGGCAGTTCTAGAGTTCCCACATGTCTTAAATGGCTATATATACCAACATGATGCATCAAGCTAGGGCTTTTACTTTGTTTTATTTTATTTTATTTATTTGATTACATATTTATACTGCTCCTTCCAGAGAATCCAACTTGCTGGTAGACAAACAGAATTTGGGCTACTAAGCAGTTATGGTTCTAACAGTCATTTGCAACTTATTTGATCATGTGAAACAGAAAATTGCATCAGTTTAGTTGCTTTCTGTATGTTTTAGCTAAAATGTTAGAGCTCTTGCCATCTAGAATATGAGGAGCATTTAATTCTGGATGAGAATAAAGTTTAGATTAAGAGATTGATATTTATGAAACAGCAATATTCCTTTTGAAAAAAAACTTAGGTTAGGTTTTATGCTGAACTTAAAAAAAAATAAAAAAAACCCAAGACAAAACAAAACAAAAAAACAAACTTTGTAAAATGGGTGCAACACAAGGTCTTGAAGTTTACAGACCTCTCGCCAAGGTGATTGCTCGTTCAAAAAAGGTGTTTTAAAAGATGAAGCCATTGGTTCAAATGATGGTTTTATCCATTGCATTAAAAATATGTTGAGATTCCATAGAACTGGGGCTTTTAGAATGGGAAGTTTCTGCATGGGAGATCTAGTGTAAAGCCTTCAAGTTTCGAAATGATGGGGGTATCTTGCAATTATAGCTTTATAGTTTATTTAAACTTGATATACTGCCTTAGCATCATCAAAGTGGTTTACAACAGAAGCTCCATTTCTCATTTTCACAATAGCATGAAGATATATACTTCAACTGAGGAAGTCACAAGACCTTTCTAGGGAAGGTGAATAAAAGCTAGTGAAGTAATGCTAATAGGGAACAGGTACAAAGCAGCTATTCACCAGTAGCAGGTGCTCTCTCTGGAATGCAGGATAAGTCCCCACACATGAGTGATGTCACCACCAGAGTCTTCATGCGGAAACACCTCTCAGCATCTTCCAGGTGGCTTTTTGAAGGGATCTAGCATGCATGCGTCTTCCTGCTTGCATGTTAATTTCCTCAGTTGGTAAGCTAGAAGACAACTCCAGGGGAAAAGGAAGGTTTGTGAGGACTTATCCTGCTCTCCACTGAGAACATCTAATACATATGTAACTCTGTTTTCTCTGTGAAGAAGCAAAGTGCGTGTTCATTTGGGACTCCCTAGCTAATGGCCGCCTCACTACAAAAAAAAAAAGGGAAGAAAGGTGCTGCAAGAGGCAGATGCCACAACATCAAAATGAACTAGACTGTAAAAACGAAGGAAAGCATATTCCATCCTTTATTTCAGTCTTTTTCTTTCTTTATTTTAAGTGAGGCAAAATGGAACAGAAAAAAAAAAAAACAGAACAGGGCCTAGATCGAATGGAGTTGAATTCTAGTCCTCAAACAGATTCTGAATGTACATAAGAACTTAAGATATGTCATACTGGGTCAGACCAAGGTCCATCAAGCCCAGTATCCTGTTTCCAACAGTGGCCAATCTAGGTCACAAGTACCTAGCAGTTTTCCTGGGCAAACAGTGGATTTCCCGGGTCACCTTTAATAATGGTGTATGGACCTTTCCTCCAGGAACTTGTCCAAACCTTTTTTAAACGTAGCTACACTAACAGCTTTTACTATATCCTCCAGTAACAAATTTCAGAGTTTGATTACACGTTGAATGAAAAAATATTTTCTCTTATTAGTCTTAAATAGGTTACACTGTAGCTTCATTGCATGTCCCTTAGTCTACCTATATTTTGATGGTGTAAACAATCGATCTACGTTTACCCGTTTCACTCCATTCATTAATTTATAGACCTCTATCATATCTCCCCTCAGTCGACTCTTTTCAGGGTTGAAGAGCCCTAACCTTTTTAGCCTCTCCTCATAGGGGTATTCCTTCCATTCCCTTTACCATTTTGGTGGCTCTTCTCTATACCATTTCTAATAATGCTATATCCTTTTTGAGAAATGGCAATTAGAATTGCATGCAATATTCAAGATGTGGTCGCACTATGGAATGATACAGAGTCATTACAATATACTTTGTTTTATTCTCCATTCATTTCCTTATGATTCCTAGCATACCATTTGCTTTCTTGGTTGCCGCTGCACACTGGGCGGAGGGGTTTCAACATGTTATCCACGATGATGCCTAAATCTTTTTCCTGGGTGATGGTTCCTAATACCTTGCATCGTGTAACCATAGTCTGGATTGTTCTTTCCTAGATGCATAACTTTGCACTTGTCCACTTGACATCTGAAATCCAGTCTTCTAATTAATCAAGGTCCTCTTGCAATTTTTTTACAATCCTCTTGGGTTTTTAACAACTTTGAATAATTTTCTGTTATCTGAAAATTTGATTACCTCACTCTTTATTCCCATTTCCAGGCTATTTACGAATATGTTAAAAAGAAGCGGACCCAGCACAGATACCTGGGGTACTCCACTATTCACCTTTCTCCATTGGGAAAATTGGCCATTTAGCCCTACCCTCTGCTTTCTATCTAACCAGTTCCTGATCCACAGTAGTACACTGCTTCCTATCCCATTACTTTTCAATTTCGCCAAAAGTCTCTCATGAGGGATCTTGTTAAAGGCTTTCTGAAAATCCAGATACACTATATCAACTGACTCACCTTTGACAACCTGTTTATTTACAGCTTCAAAAAAACAAAACAGATTAGTAAGACTGGCTGTCTCCCATCAAGCCACGACTATCTACATGTTCAGTAATTTTGTTCTTTATAATGGTTTCTACCATTTTTCCCGGTACTGACGTCATGCTCTCTAGTCTGTAGTTTCCCGGATCACCCCTGGAACCCTTTTTAAAAATTGGCGTTACATTGGTCATCCTCCAGTCTTCAGGTATTACAGATGATTTTAATGATAGTTCACAGATTACTAATAGTAGGTCTGCAATCTCATATTTCAGTTTTTTCAATGCCCTTGGATGTATACCATCCGGTCCAGGTGATTTGCTACTCTTTAGTTTATCAAATAGCTGTAATACATCTTCCCGGTGTAACGATATTTCTTTCAATTCTTCTACAGCACCACCTTCAAATATCATTTCAGTCATGGATAACATCCCTACATCTTCCTCAGTAAAGGTTGAAGCAAAAAATTCATTCAGTCTCTTTGCTATGGCCTTGTCCCCTCTTAGTGCCCCTTTTACCCCTCTATCATGTAATGGTCCAACTGACTCACAGGTTTTTTTGCTATGAATATACTTGAAAAAGTCTTTATTATGTGTTTTTGCTTCCACAGCAAGCTTCTTCTCAAATTCTCTCTTTGCTTGCCTTAATGCCTTGCATCTAACTTGCCAGTGCTGATGTTGTTTCCAGTTTTTGTCATATGGCTCCTTTTTCCATTTCCTGAAAGATGCTTTTTTGGCAACAGCCTCTCTGACCTCACCTTTAAACCATGCTAATAGTTTTTTGGACTTCCTTCCACTTTTCTTAAAGTGTGGAATACAGCTGGTCTGGGCTTCCAAGATAGTATTTTTAAACAACATTCAAGCTTGATATAAATCTTTAACCTTTGCAACTGCTCCTTTTAGTTTTTCCTTAACTATTTTCCTCATTTTATCATAGTTTCCCTTTTGAAAGTTAAAAGGTAGTACTGTGGATTTCCTTGCCGTCCTTCCTCCATTTATTAAATCAAACGTGATAATGCTATGATCACTATTGCCAAGTGGCCCCAATACCCTTATCTCTTGCACCACATCTTGTGTTCCACTAAGGACTAAGTCCAAAATGGCTTCCCCTCTAGTCGGTTCATGAACCAGCTGCTCCAAGAAGCAGTCATTTATTTCATCTAGAAACTATCTCCCTAGCACATCCTGCCATGACAATGACCCAGTCGATACCGGGGTAATTGAAATCACCCATTATTATTACTGTGCTGTAACATTTGTTAACTTCCCTGATTTCTTTGAGCATTTTATCATCCATTTGTTCATTCTGGCCAGGCAGTCGATAGTACACCCTCCACTGCCATCGCTTTCCCTTTCTACATGGAATTTCAATCCATAGAGATGAAAACATGGATGCCTGGAAGGTTTGGCGTCCAAAGGCATCTAAGGTCTTAGCCTCACGACCTGGTGGATAAGAAGAGTGCTTCTTAGTACTCTTAACACGCCTCATTGCTGATTCTACAACAACAGAATGATGAGGGAGTTGAGGCTTTTGAAACCCTGGAGGAGGGGGCACCATGTAAAGAAGATCAGTTGCCCTAGAAGGTGGGGATACCGTTAAAGGAGCTTCCCACGTTCTAAATAGGAGATCCTGCAAGGTCTGATGTAAAGGAAACATAATGACTTCCTTTGGATTGCAGGGGATCTGCAGAGGTTCTGGATCCCCTGGTGCAGGATATTGACCAGGTATAGAAATGGCAAGTAACTTTGCCATGTCAAGCAAGACTGCTTGAAAAGAAATCTCCCCAGAGGGGAGTCCTTTAGAAAGAGGAGTAAGAACTAAATCTGTTGAAAAACTAGCTCTAGTACCCACCGGTTCATTCAGATTCTCTAGAATAGAAGATCTGAAGGGGTGGAGCATCAGATTGTTCTTGAAGGATAGTTGTCGGTACCGCTGGAAGCCGGTACCGCAACCAGTCGGTAACAAATCGTCCATGCTAGGGATCGATTCCAAACTCGGTATGAAAGGAAGCGAGCCGGCTGAAACGAGCTTGGGAGGTACCGACACCGATGCTGATGTCGATACCGGTACCGAGACCGGTACCGTCGTTAATACCGATACATGAAGATCAGTCTGTGATAGCTGTATCGGTACCGAAGTAACCGAACGTAGCAGACCTTGATCATCGGTAGAATGTCGTCGGTACCGAGACGAGTCGGTACCCAGTCATCCAGACTAGAGATCGATTCCAGACTCGGCATCGAAGGAAGCGAGTCTATCGATGCATATCTGGAGGGTACCGACATAGATACCAGTACCGGTATCGATACCGATACTGGAAGATCGGTCAGCAGCGGCTCAGTCGGCCCCGAAGGAACCGAGAGTGCTAGACTGCGATCTTTGGTGAGGAATGTTTCATCCAACACCATTGCCGATGCCAGGGTATCGGTACTGCACCAAGTGGATGCCGCCACCGAGCATGGCTCAGGTATGTTCGTAGAGGTGAGAACCCCCGAAATAACCTGAACCCCATAAAGGCTTTGGAGGCCGAAGACTCCCACCGGGGTTTTAATGCCAAGGTGTTCTCGAGGCTTAGCTTTCACAAGAAAATACGTTCAAGTATAACTGGATGCTTACTTTAGCTTCAAAGATTATACCAAAAAATATATCTACTTATGTTAACTATTGAGGTCTCAGACTTATTGTAGCTCTGCCATAAGGACTAAACGTCCGTTATCGTGGCAGCGAGCCCTTTTGCATCAACGACCTCGTGAGTGGGTTAAAAAAGCACAGCCCTAAAGACCCAAATCAATCATTTAAAATTCCAAAACTCGTGTTCTTATCTGTGCTATAAAACAGCCCACTCTCATGGATTTGAGCATTGATCCCGACGCCTCCCTTTGGTACCAGTCTAGCGTTTCACAACGCTAACTTTCATCAGGGGATCTGTCCACTACTCCGATCCAACTCTGCAGTTCCTAATAAACCAAACATAAAGATAATAATCAACCCTCTATTAAAAACACCCTAAATTTAAAACTTATTTATACTGCTAACCACCCTAAAACCTATATTCCAGCTACTAAAAAGAACTAAACCCACCTTTTAAAACTCCATAGCTGCCCACGTTTCACCAAGAAATCTCCGAATCAATGAAATGGTAACACGAAACGCCGCGCATGCGGACTAACGAACGTATCTCCTATCTTATAGGAGCCACTCCTACTCATACAGCCAATCAACTATCTCCACATCACCATTGGCTACACCTACTCACAAAATGTGTCTCAGGCAAAATGCACTACAGCTACCAATCCCACGTTTAACTCCCGACACACAAAAACCCAGGAATCCCCCTCTATTAGCACCATACTCACAGCAAACAATCTCTGAAAAACCATTCCTAAAAAATGATGGCAATACCCGTTATTACATCAAATACCAAGGGGTCTCTCACTCGAAACCTATCCGTGGATATGTCCCATCCCCCATTCAATCCATTATCAGAGACATCGAGCCCATTCCACCTGGGCATTCTCGAGGTGTTCTTGAGGGCAACGCCGGAGGCATCTCTATGCTGAGCATGAGATCTACCACTCGAGGCCTGGCTAGTCTTAACAGACTGTTTTTGGGTTACCTAATCCTGTGAAGAAGGAGCGTTGGCTGGTACCGTGAAGTTTAATGGGGACCGTGTATCGAGACATGCTCGATGCTGAAGACTTCTTCTGGATATACCGCTGCAGAAGGAACACTCCAGCGGATGGTGGTCAGGACCCAAACAGGGTAGACACCAATTATGAGTGTCTACAATTAATTTAGTACCGCCACAGTTTAAACATTTCTTAGGGTTAGTGGCTGGTATTTCCATGAAGGAGAGTGAGTAGGCCTAGCAGGCCTAAAAAACTGTCAGGCACTAACAGAGAAAAAATATTCCTCAGAAAGGAAATTTTGTAAGAAAAAAGAAAGAAACACCGGCGGTACCGGTGGCGTCGGGGAAGGCAGACGCGACCACAAGAAAACAAAAAAATAAAAGAAGAATTTTCTGCGGTGACAGGAGTACGTCCTGCCGGCTCCGGGGAAAAACAAAAACTGAGGAGAGGCAGTTGGGAAAGGCAGCACGCAGGCGTGGTGGGATGCTCCCAAAAGCGTTCTGATTGGATGCTGGGGAGCGTTCCCGCACGGGCTCCGTCGGTACCGACGTACCCATATGTGAAGACTAATTTCTGCTTGTTCCTGGAGATTACCCTTATCTCTTGCACCACATCTTGTGTTCCACTAAGGACTAAGTCAAAATGGCTTCCCCTCTAATCGGTTCATGAACCAGCTGCTCCAAGCAGTAGTCATTTATTTCATCTAGAAACTATCTCCCTAGCACATCCTGCCATGACAATGACCCAGTCGATACTGGGGTAATTGAAATCACCCATTATTATTACTGTGCTGTTACATTTGTTAACTTCCCTGATTTCTTTGAGCATTTTATCATCCATTTGTTCATTCTGGCCAAGCGGTCGATAGTACACCCTCCACTGCCATCGCTTTCCCTTTCTACATGGAATTTCAATCCATAGAGATTCTACAGTGTATTTTGTTTCCTGCAAAACTTTGGTCCTTTGTGATTCAATTTGATCTGCTCTATCATTACGATATAGTTTGTACCCAAGTATCAGTGTCTCACTGGTTGCCTCCTTCCACCATGTCTCTGAGATACCAATCATATCTAACCTCTCATTTAGTGCTATATATTCTAATTCTCCCATCTTATTTTTTAAGACTTCTAGCATTTGCATACAAGCATTTTAGAGGTTGTATTTTATTCATATTAATCTGGTTAACGGTAGGCGGGAGTAATTTGGAATCTTTAAGCTCTGTATTTAAGGGCATTTGGGTTACTTTTGTTTTTATTGGAACCTCTCTATCGAAATGCCCTAACTTCAATTTTTTGCTAGAATCCTTCAAGGATACACTGTTCCGAACCATGCGCTCTTGGGCAACTGTCGGCTTTTCCCTATTATCTAGTTTAAAAGTTGTTTTATCTTCTTTATAAAGGTTAATATCAGCAGTCTGAATCCATCTCGGTTAAGGTGGAGGCCATCTCTTCAGAAAAGCCCCTCCTTTCCCCAGAATGTTGCCCAGTGCCTAACAAATCCAAAACCCTCTTCCTTGCACCATTGACTCATCCACACACTGAGAAGACTGCGGAGCTCTGCCTGCCTTTTCGGTCCTGCGCGTGGAACAGGAAGCATCTCGGAGAATGCTACCCTGAAAGTTCTGGATTTGATCTCCAGAACTTCCCTACTACTCTTTCCTATGTCACAGGTATCAACATGTACCATGACAGCAGACTCCTCCCCAGCACTATCTAAGACCTTGTCTAGGTGGCACATGAGGTCCGCTATCTTCGCACCAGGCAGGCATGTTACCAGGCAATCCTCATGTCCACCAGCCACCCAGTTATCTACATGCCTAATGTTCGAATCACCAATTGTAACGGCTGACCTAACCCTTCCCTCATGGGCACATGGTCCTGGAGAAACCTCCTTGGTGCGAGAGGATTTTACATCACCTGGAGGACAGATCTTAGCTATAGGATCACTTCTTGCCACACCAGAGTGATGCTCTCCTGCCACATGACCTCTCTCTTCCATGGCAACTGGAATGCTACCAGACAAAGGGGCTAGAAGGGGGACCAGGGTCTCATGGAGAAAGGTTCAGAAGTATAGAGAATAAAAAACAGCCTGGAATGTGCTGGCAATATTACAGAGAATGTTTGTGGAAATGTGCGAGACAGCCAAGGTCATATCTTCCATAAGCAAGATGATAATACGGCAAAATTGTTCAATGTGACAGTTTTTGTAAATAAAAAGAAGTGCAGCGGACAGCAGACAGGAGAGAGTTATGGGTGACTGCTCAAGTTTGCAGCCCCATGACTGCTTCCCTAAAGCTTTAGCAGAACTTATTGTATAACTGTGTGATATGTTTTTATTTCTTCTCACTTGCACCGGGTCCAGAGCAAGGAGACAAGAGCAGAGGAAGGATTCTTGTGTTGTTGTCCTCGGCTAGGAACTCTAACCCGCAGCAATTGGTGTCATGCCCAGGATTCTTTCTCTAGGTTTGAGGCAAGTCAGAAGTGAATCAAGAGACCTGTAAGTATGATGGGTAATTTGTTTAGTCACTGGCAGAGTAAAAAGTAAGTTTCATGAATGGTAAGAAAAGGCGTGGGCTATAGAGTTTATGTATGGTGATACTGCTATAGACCCTTTAGCATGACTGCACTTAATGACTAGGAAATACTTAAGTTTTTGTTGTAAGGCAGCTAGTTAAGGAGAACAGATAAGGTAGGACTGTGTGTTTAGAATAACTCTGTTAGAGAGAGATAACTGCACGGAATTCTCAAGGGCATTCTTGCCAGATACCAACATGCCTTGTTAGAGGTTTTTTTTTTTTTAGGGAGGATGTCTTAGCTGTTGCTATGTATTAATTAGTGAAGCAGAAGGGGATTGTACTTTGTTTCCAATTTACTTGACAGCTAAAACTAAAGTAATTTAATATCAAATTATAACAGTTAAAAGTATAGCGTAAATGTTGCTAATTCTTTCCCCATAGATATATAAAAAGAGCAACCTCTAGGTCCAATTCGAAGTAGTGTTATTAAAAGAGAAATACGCATGCTCGTGATTTCATTAGAGCATATTTAAGTTAATTTTACAGGGATCCTGGATGTGACAATTGTGATGAAGGGCGGACAAACATGAGGGAAAAAGCCCCAAAAAAAGATTAACCATCCATTACTTGTGTTTGTAAAAAGTAGTTACTCACCTGTAACAGGTGTTCTCCAGGAGCAGCAGGAATCAATCTTCACATATGGGTGACGTCGGCGCCGACGGAGCCCCCGTGTGGAGCATTTCCCCAGCTTTCAAAGAAAGCCTTTGGGAATGCAGTGCGCATGCGTGGTCCCCTTCCCACCCCCAAGGGTGCCATCTTGCTCAGTCTGATGACATAGCTAAAAGACAGCAAAAATAGCAAAATAAAACATATGACTGCAACGCCAAAGGGAGGAGGGAGGGTTGTGAGGACTGATTCCTGCTGCTCCTGGAGAACACCTGTTACAGGTGAGTAACTACTCTTTCTCCAGGACCAAGCAGGAAGTCAGTCCTCACATATGGGACTCCCCAGCTTAGGGCTACCAGAGGCCCCAAACCGAAACAATGAGCTCCCTCTAGAGCCTCAGCATGCAAGAACAGAATCTTCTCTGATAATGCCCCCGAACAGTAGCCCAACACCAGGGCCGGAGTTGCCTAGACCCCAAAGAGATTAT
This sequence comes from Ichthyophis bannanicus, assembly GCA_033557465.1. NCBI lineage: Eukaryota > Metazoa > Chordata > Amphibia > Gymnophiona > Ichthyophiidae > Ichthyophis > Ichthyophis bannanicus. The sequence continues at coordinate 155,701,351 of CM066044.1, forward strand.
GGAGTACCGCTTGCCCGAAAGCACTGTCCTTGCGGGACTCCCTCTCAAGGCAGTAGTGGGCCGCAAAAGTCTGGCTTGAAGACCAAGTAGCGGCCCGGCAGATGTCTGCCAACGGAACAGAGCGGAGATGAGCCACTGACGCAGCCTTCGCCCTGACAAGATGAGCCGTAACTCGACCCTGCAGAGAGAAGCCGGCTGCCCTGTAAGCCCAGGCGATGCAGTCAGCTACCCATATGGATAAAGTACGCTTGGAGACAGCCAACCCAACTTATTGGGGTCAAAAGAGACAAAGAGCTGAACCGTCCTCCGGTGCTCCCGCGTACAGTCAAGGTAGAAGGACAACGCCCTCCTACAGTCCAGGGTATGTAAGACCATCTCAGCCCGGCTGGCATGAGGCCTGGGAAAGAAAGTCGGAAGAACCACCTCCTGATTGAGGTGGAAGGAGGAGACAACCTTTGGAAGGAACTTAGGGTGAGGAGTCCGTAAGACTACTCTGTTCCTATAGAACCTAGTATATGGTGCTTCTGATACTAGGGCCTGAAGCTCACTCACTTGCCTTGCTGAGGTAGGGCTACCAGAAACAACGCTTTCCAGGAGAGAAAACGCAGAGGGCAAGTAGCCATAGGTTCAAATGGCGGGCAAGTAAGCCACTGCAAGACCACATTTAAATACCATTCAGGGGCAGGTGGACACACTGGAGGTTTAAGCAAAAGTAGGCCTCTGAGGAAGCGAGCCACCAAAGGATGGCTGGATAGAGACTGACCCTCCACCTGTGAGTGGTGTGCTGAAAGAGCACTAAGATGAACTCAAACAGAATTGGACTTAAGGCCTAGGTTGGACAGGTGAAGCAAATATTGCAGCACCACTGGTACCAGGCATGAGAAAGGATTCTCGTGTTGAGTACACCAGGTAGAGAATCTACGCCACTTAAGGGCATAAGACTTTCTGGTGGACTGCCTTCTAGAGGCCAAGACTACGTCCTCCACTTCCCTAGGCAATAGTAAAGGCGCTAGAACTCCCCTTTCAGCAGCCAGGCCATCAAATTGAGGGACTGGAGATTGGGGTGTAAGAGAGACCCCTGCTCCTGAGACAGGAGATCGGGTTGCGTCCCCAGAGGAAGAGGAGCGTCCACCGCTAGTTGCAAAAGCAGTGGGAACCAGGGTTGCCTTGGCCACCTGGGGGCCACCAGGATCAGCGAGGCCTTGTCCCGGAGCACCTTGAATAGCGTCTGGGACACCAAAGGCGTGGGAGGAAATGCATATAGAAGGCCTGTAGACCATGGAATGAGAAACGCGTCCGCTGAAACTCTGAGAGGATGCGGCTGCCTGGAACAGAATCTGGGAAGTTGATGGTTCAGAGAACTAGCAAAGATCTCCATGGTTGGAAGACCCCATCTCAGGAAGATCTGTTGAACCACTAGAGGATTCAACTGCCACTCGTGCGGCTGCAGGATCCTGCTCAATCTGTCCGCCAGGTAATTTTCCTGACCTGGGAGATAGACTGCTTTGAGAAGAATGCCGTGAGTGACTGCCCAGGAGCACAGTTTCTGTGCTTCCTGACACAGAAGGCGGGACCCTGTGCCCCCTTGTTTGTTCACAGAGAACATAGCAACTTGATTGTCCGTCTGAACCAAGACGGACTTGGTGAGAGATGAGATGGGAGAAAGTTCTCAGGGCTAAGCGGATAGCTCTGAGTTCCAAGAAATTGATCTACTGTGCAGCCTCCCAAGGAGACCACAGGCCTTGAGTACATGCTCCTTGGCAATGTGCCCCCCCAACCTTGAAGAGAAGCATCGGTTGTCAGCACCTGAGAGTGTGGAGGTGTTTGAAAAGGCACCCCTTGCAGCAGATTCAGAAGATGAAGCCACCACTGCAGAGAAGACTGTAGTAGGCTGGACACCCTCACTTTGTCCGCAAGGCTTCCTGTGGCTTGGTGCCACCGAGTCCTGAGTCCCCATTGAGCTGGCCTCATGTGTAGACGGGCATTTGGAGTTACATGGACCGTGGCTGCCATGTGGCCTAAGAGCCTCAGGAATTGTGCTGTGGAATAGCCTGGCTAGATCCATCAATCTGTGGGCCCTGTCCACTGGTAGAAAGGCCTTTGCCTGAAAGGTGTCTAGTCGAGCTCCTATGAACTCCATGTTCTGGGAGGGGCGCAAACTGAACTTTGCGAAGTTTATAACAAACCCCAGGTGCTGAAGCAGAGCGACAGTGCGAAGGGTGGCTTGATTGGCCTCTTGCGGGGATTGACCCCTGATGAGCCAATCATCCAGGTATGGAAAGACAAAGAGGCCTTGAACCCTGAGTTAGGCCGCCACCACTGCCAGGCACTTGGTGAATACCCAGGGGGCGGATGTAAGGCCAAAAGGCAGTACTCTGTACTGATAGTGGTTTCCTACCACTACAAATCTGAGATATTGTCTGTGGTCTGGATGAATGAGGATGTGAGTATAAGCATCCTTTAGGTCTAAGGAGCATAGCCAATCTCCCTGCTGGAGGTAGGGAAGCAGAATTCCAAGGGTAAGCATCTTGAACTTTTCCCTCTCCAGGAACTTGTTCAGATTTCACAAGTCTAGGATGGGCCTGAGACCTCTTGTTATTTTTGGTACCAGGAAGTACCTGGAATAGAAGCCATGACCTCTCAGGTGGTGGGGCACCGGGTTCCACTGCCTGTTCCTTTAGAAGACTTGCCAACTCCTGCAGGAGTAAGTCCCTGTGCAGAGGAAGTCTGGGAGGCTCCCCTGGAAAATAGGAGGGGGGTACTTGGTGGAAGTGGAATTGATAGCCCTTCTGGACTATACTTAGTACCCAGGTATCCCTTGTGATGGCTGTCCACCTGTGGACGTACAGGGCCAGCCGGCCTCCAGTGCTGATAGGGGCCAGCTGAGGAGGAGAGGCTATGCCATTGGAGTCAAAACCCCGCTTCTTGCTGTGCAGGAGCCGGAGCTGGTGGCTTTGGGGTTTTCTGCCTACGGGGCCCATGTCCCTGCCCCTTGGCCTGCTGACCCTGTTGGGGAGCTACAGAGGCCTGAAAATGAGGGTACTGTTTATAGGCAGATGACTTCCTCGGGTAAAAGGTCTTTTTCCCCGAGCCCTCCTTCTTCTGAGAAGGGGCAGAGGATTTTCTAGACAGCCTTGTCCGAGGTCCGATGACTGTAGCCAGGCCTGACGGCGTGCACCGATGCCGACCGCGGTTACTCGGGCCGAAGCCTCGAAGCCATCATAGGCTGCTCAAGAGATAAACTTCGAGCACTCACGAATACCCGAGGACAGAGCATTGAACCTCTGCAAAGGTTCCTCGGAGAGACCAGCAGAGAAACCGGCAATCTCCTTTGCCAAGTCTCGAAGGTACATGCCCATGTACAGCTGGTAGGTCTGGACACGGCAAGCAAGCATAGAGCCCAGGAAGCACTTCTTACCGAGGGCACCCAGGTTCCGGGCCTCCCGGCCGGGAGGCACCAAGAAGTGCATCTTCTGACTCTTCAGACGATGCATGGTCGATTCCACAACCATGGAGTAGTGCGGTAATTGCGCCTTTTGGAACCCGGGTCTCTTGCGGACTCGATAGATGGAATCGACCCGCTTGATTAAAACTGGCGTGGACGCCGGCGCCTCCCAGATGCGGAAAAGCAACCGTTCCAGCATCGGAGGAACCGGAACAGTAAAGGCCTCCTTCGGAGGCGAGTCATACTGTAGGGCCTCGAGCTCCTCGGCTTGAGGCTCCTCCTCGGGATCCGCGGGGAATGCCAAAGCCTTGGCCATATCCCACACGAAGTCCGAGAACCGGGTATCCTCCGGTGGGGACCTTCTCCAAGGCTCGGACTCGGGTGAGTCTGAAAGGTGTCAGGTGACTCCTCATCCTCCATCTCCCAGCCAGACTCCTTGGAGGAGGAATCAAGCGGCTCCGGTCGGGCAGGCATCGATGCCATCCGCCCCGACGCCAAGGGTACCGGCGTCGACGACCTCGGTCCCGAACGGGAGGCCGAGGGAGACCTTGGCCGAGGGAGACCTTGGCCGAGGATCGGCTCGGCCTCCGGGGACGACTTGGACGTTGATGTCCCGGTGGTCGGGGCAGATGCACCGATGAGACCGGCGATCAGTGCCCGCTGCTGTTCCATGAAGGCAGCCAAGCTGCTCTTCAAGGCCGTCAACCTCAGTCTGAGCTCAGGAGACTCAGCAGCCCCCGACTCGAGCCCCGGCGGTGCCGGGCCCGACGTCGGCTCCCCTGGAGGTGAGTCCACAAGGACTACAGTACTCATGTGACCCGGGGACTCCATCTCCACACGAGGTTGTTTTGCAGGCCTCTCCGACTTCGAAGACCCGGGACGGCGCTCGGGGTTATGCGACTTGGCCCTCGAGGAGCCAAGTGCGTCCACTGACGCCGCCCTCGCAGGTTTTTTCTTCTTGCGATGCTCCCACGAGGGAGACCCCCTTTCAGAGGAGCCTTGACGCTGCTCGGGGCCGGAGTCCTGAGATGTCGAGGCCTCTGACGAGGTCCGGGCCTGACTGGACGCGGAGTCAGAGAAGATTCTTTCCTTTTGGTGCTGCCGACTCCTTAATGACTTAAGAGGACATTTTCCCACACGGACCACAGATCATCGGGTCATGATCGGGTCCGAGGCACTGGAGGCAGCAGACATGTGTGTCGGTGAGAGACATGAGTTTCTTACACCGATCACACTTTTTAAACTCGCTGGCAGCCATCGGGGGAAAAAGGGCCCCTGCGAGGTCAAAAGACAGGGCTGCCAGTGAAAACAGAAAAAATGGTGCGTACGCTAGTCACTAAGGACAAAAACCAAAAAAAGAGGTCCGGGCTCGATACCGATGTATCGGGCCCAGGCGGGAAAGGGTAACCGGCGACGAACCGAAGAAGAATAAGTTCACGCAGAATAAAATTGACTTTTTCCGTCGGGCTCCATGGAAAAAAGAAGACTGACAAGATGGCATCCTTGGGCGGGAAGGGGACCACGCATGCGCGCTGCATTCACATAGGCTTTCTTTGAAAGCTGGGGAAATGCTCCGCATGGGGGCTCCGTCGGCGCCGACGTCACCCATATGTGAGGACTGACTTCCTGCTTGGTCCTGGAGAAATAAGCTTAATCCACGACATGCAAGTTTTGTTTTCTAGGCATATGGGCCCAACCTTATCCCCAGGTAAGAGAATTTGTCTGCTAATTTCATTCCCTGTGTAAAATGCAAATGGTGAGATGTTCACTGTAAACAGTACCTCTCAGAGCATATATTCTTCTGTTTTATCTATGATTAATTTGTAGTTCTGCATGAATGAATGGGAAGATATTCCATGTATGGTTGCTTTGGTGTTCCTTAGGTATCTTAAATGTTGCGTGAATTTGCATGATATAACAAAGACTAAGAAGAAAATGCTAAGGAATGGAATGGCTAAAGAAAATTATGAAGGTGTTTAAAAACAGATGCATTTTCAAGTTAGCAGCTTTGCTGAAAATTGAATTGCTTGTCAAAGTCAAAGCAAGTTTAGATATTTAGCTAACATATTTTACAAATCACAAATAACAAATAATACTTCATTCTAAGAAGTAAAGTAAGCAATTAAACCAAGGTGGTAAACATATGTTACAATATTTTATTCTCTGTTTAGCAGATTAACAGAAAGTCTCGGACTACCATGGTACATAACACATCCATGAAAGTGTATGACACTACAGAGCAGCAATGTCTGCAGAGAAAATGATGACAGCTCTCCCAGTCTATTTTAAACTACCCTGTAAGAGTCTATTGGAGCAGCAACCTTAAAGTCTAATGTTGTGTATTTCAGTTATTGTGGAATGACCTCTGCAGAACTGACATTACTGATTGGAATGTGAAGCAAATGTCTTATTGCTAGTGAAATAGGTAAAGCGAAGATACTGCCTCCTAACACCACAAATAGCAAGGCTGATTAGCCATATTAGTATCAATAATTGAAGTAGATTCAAGATATAAATAAATTTACCCTGTGCAAGAGATCAATTGATTCTTTATTACTATGCTGTTTTGTGCTGAAAACAGTATACCAAAGAGAAATATTAAGTTGTTACCAATGACAATTGATGTTCTAATTGACTTAAGATGTATTGTAATTAATTAGCATTAGGTAAGACAATTCTGTTCAACAATTCTATATTGCCATCAAGGTATAAATACTTATGCTTGTTTGCAAATGTGTGGAATCAGAGGGTTGTTGCAATGGTGAGTTTTAGTTCTGCAAATTATATATTGCATGCAGTAGACTCCTATGGGCCGAAGACGACGACTACTATGAATGAAAAGAAATCTGCAATGCTACTGAATGTGTGGACTTCAAGTAGGAGCAAAGATCAGTGATTTCAGCAGGACTACTCATATATGCAGCCACGAAGTTTGAGTGGACAATCACAAACTCTATCCAAGATGTGCATAGGCGCAGCCCATAATGAAAAGAGATGCTGCTGAAGAATTTATGTTTATGTCTGTCTATTTAATATGCCACATATCTGGTACCAAACTACGTGGTTTACAATAAAAAAAACCCATAAGAGAGTCAGAAAGGAACGCCAATGATTCTGACAGGAAAGAAAACAGCCAAACAATAACATCAATACAGAGGTATTTAAGAAGGGGAATTGGAAGAGAAGGAAGTCTTGAAGGGTAGGGGAGACTAGGCCATCCCAACATGGAGAATCCCAAGTTGATACCATAGGAATCCCATATGCTGATTCAGAGATGAGTTTTCAAAACTTTTTATAATGTACTTAATTCAGTTTCCATCCGAACCATAGATGGCAGGGAATTCCATAGAGCTGGTGCTGCCATCGAAAAGGCAGATTTGTGTGTTTCATATTTAATCTGTGAGGGAGTAGGGATGCACAGGCAGAGTCCATGAATCCATGTAAGAAATGAAGGACCCTTGCTGGCGCGTAAGGAGTAACCAAATTAGCCAAAAGGTCAGGGGACAACTCATGGACTGCTTTTAAAGTGAACATTATTGCCTTATACAGAATGTGGGATGCCACCGGTAGCTAATGATATTGTATAAGAAGTGGTGTCACATGACTAAATCTTCTTGAATGAGAAAGTATAAGTACGGCAGTGTTTTGTATTATTTGTAAGCTCTATTTGATAATGAGGAAGTCCCAAATAAGCAATGCTTAGTTGATATGAGATATAACCATATGAAGAATAACTGAAATTTGTGTTGCCATCTAGGAAGGGTTGTATAGCCCGAAACAGAAGGTGCACAATGAACAAGGTTTGGGAAACTCGAGCCAAATGCAGGGAAAACGACAGGCGGTAATCAAACAACGCTAAGACGAAAGGTGGGCTGTAATGTTACTGGTACTCCTTTAATCATAGGGGCCAATGTGGGCACCTGAGGAGAGTTGACAAACCAAGTAGCCACAGTCTTAAACGGGTTGAGTTTTAAAGAATGGCTTTGTAGCCAGTTGGCCACTTGATCCAAACAAGAGCCAATCCTGGAAATATCTGGTTGTAGTTCATCAGCCGTGAATACTAATAAAATATCATCTGCATATATGAAGCTGGAAACCCCAATACTTTGGAGAAGTGTTGCTAATGGGCTAAAAAAACAACATTGAATAATATGGGCGACAGAGTAGATCCTTGAGGGACCCCCACATAGGAGATCATGTGAGCATGGGATCTTGGGAAAATGTTGGTAGGATGATTGACTGATTAAGGTGAAAGTCCGACATCACCTTAGGAAGGAATTTAGGATGCGTCTACAAAATCATCCCACTTTGTGCGGGGTGGATCAGCTGCTAGGGCCTGGTGCTCACAAACTCTGCATACTGAGCAACAAGCCCATGCCTCCCAGCTTGTTGATATGGAACATGGCTACTTGGTTGTATGTTAGAATGAACACACTTTGGTTGGCTAGCTGATCTCTGAAAGTCCTTAGAGAGTGTTCAATATTGCTCTCCATTTCAAGAAATTGATCTGGTAGAGACTTTCTTGGTCAGATCATGTTTCCCGATTGTGGAACCCATCTAAATAAGCTTCTCAACCCAGCTTGGATATGTCTGTCATGAGGTTTTGTTTTTTTTTAAGGGAGGAATTAGGAAAGGGAAACTTTTGGCCAGAGTGCAATGAGCCACCCATCAGGACAGTCCCCAAGAGATGAAGAGTGACAGATATGTCATAAAGCTTGTCCATGGTCTATGTCCACTGAGTGCTCAGGGTTCGCTGAACCTGCCTAATATGGAGATGTGCCATGTGACCCAACATAATCAACATGGTTCTTGCTGATGTCTGCTGACTCTTTGTACATCCTCCACTAATTGCTATCAATCTTCATACCCACCTTCCTGTCACAAACTGAATACTTTATGAATACTGTCTTTGGGCATACTGAGAAGCACAGCCAAATTAAACTCAATAGTATAAGGAAAACACCTTTCAAAAAAAGGGTCTTTTATTGACAGAAAAACAAGAAATAGTCGCTAAAAATCCTAAGAGAAAAAATTAAAATGAAGACTTCTGGGGTAAGGGAGTTACTTGAACATGTCCATTTGACTGAGTGGAAAAAAATTGTGCACCTCTGCAAGGGCACATGTGTGAAGGGGCTGTGCATGCTCAGAAACTTTCTGGATGTTTGAGTTCGGATAGCTATTCCATTTCAGCACCATATAAATGTTTTAAGCACAATGACTGTTTGCACAAGGTTACATTTGATCACATTTTAAAATGTAAAATCCACAAGAAGATTTTTATAAAAATCTTGGATAAGTCTTTGTTAGGTTTATTACAGGCCTTGAAAAATGTTCTTAGGGTCTAGGAGCCAGTCCAAAAATCTAAGACCTAGACTTACAAACAACTGAAATATTTATGCACACCTCAGCAGCTTCAGTCTCTGGCCAATCGCCCAACCCCACTCTCTGGTCTGCTTCAACACCCCCCCGCACCCATGAATCCCAGAAGCCTTAGCCTTAGTCCATCATTCATCCACCCATCCCAGAAGCCTCAGCTTCTGACATTGCCTACTCACCTTTCCACTCCCCTCCACCCCCAACATACCCTAGTCCCATCCTTCAAGTCCCAGCATTAGAGCTATTTCCAAGCCCCAACCATTATCTTCCCCCTTATCGGACACTAGTCTCTAATTCCATCCTCTTGTCCCCAGTCCCTTTCTCCTAGGCTCAGCATTAGAGCCTCTCTCCCTACCTCATCCACTACATTAGCTTAGAGCCTCCTTCTCCCACCTGCCCCAAACATCAGCCCCGTTCTGCTGCCCCTACAATCTACCAGTGAGCACTCCCTTCTGCCATCCCCAGGCCATTCTCCTAGCCCCACCCCTTAGCATTTTCTTCTTTATCCCATCCCCAAACCCCATATTGTATGCCAGAGGTTCCCAACTCCAGTCCTCAGGGAACCCTAGGCCAGTCAGGTTTTCAGGATTCCTGCAATGAATATGCATAAGATAGATTTGCATACAATGAAGGCAGCTACACCAGAAAAGATTCCTAACTATATGTAGCCCCTAAGAAAACTATTTTTGTTGGAGCTAGTCGACACAGTGAATAGTGGACATTCTATGCACCACTGCGACTTCTTTTTATTTTTGAAGTTATAAAACACTTAGCTTTTGCTGGTTTGTTGAGACAGCAATAAAAGCTTGATTAGAAAACGCCAGAAGTTCAAGAAAGACGACGTGCAACACGTTTCGGGTTGGTTTCCAAAGTTCTTCAACCCTGCTTCAGGTCAACCGTGTACTAGCTAATCTAGAGCTTGTTTCATTATGTAACTGAAGGGGCAAAGTCGTTTCTTATTCACTTCGGCGTCTGACGTCACACAGATCAGATGACAGCTAGCTTACAATCAAACGAACCATTGCATCCAATAGGAGGGATCCATAGTTAAGGAAAGCTCCTGTGGAGTATCAATGGAAGATTTTAAAGAATAGTGTGCCAATCCACTTGGGCATTCAAACCCAAAGGGATGACTGTGTTAAGTTGATAAATCCATTGGATTGGATAAATCAAAGCTATGACGTGGATCAGTCTCCAAGCTGCTGGAAGACGATCACAACCCCAGAGTTTCCGGGACTACACTGGAGTTCCTCCAGGAACTACAATTAGCAGGTAAGTCTAATTTCAATTTCCTGTTCGTCCCTCCAGTCTAGTCCCGGAAACTCTGGGGATGTAACAGAGCAGTAAAAGACCTCAATGGGAGGGACCTGAAAGACCAGCCTGAAGCACCGCTGATCCAAAACAGGTATCCCTACTCGCCTGAATATCCAGACGATAATGCTTGACAAAGGAATTTAATGACGACCACGTCGCTGCTCTACAAATTTCCACTGGAGGAACAAATTTGTACTCAGCCCACGATGCTGCCTGCGCTCTTGTAGAATGCGCTCTTAAACCTTCAGGAACTCGCCTACCCTTCAGAAGGTACGCTGACGCTATTGCCGCCTTTATCCATCTGACAATCAAAGCTTTTCAAGCTGCTTCCCCTTTGCGAGGACCTCTGAACAACACGAACAGCCTATCGGACTTCCTGAACTCCACCGTCCTCCTGAGATACCTCTTCAAAGCTCTCCGGATGTTCAACTGATGCAACTGTTGCGCAGAGGACTCCTGTGAATCTGCCCGGAACACCGGAAGGGAAACCACCTGATTCACGTGAAACGGAGATAGCACCTTTGGCAAAAAGGACGGCACCGGCCACAAGTCTACCTTAGACTCAAAAAAGGACAGAAACGGCTCCCTACACGATAAAGCTTGTAATTCTGAAATTCTCCTCGCCGACGCAATTGCCACCAAGACCACCACCTTCAGCATCAGATCTTTCAACGCTGCCTTAGCCAAAGGTTTAAACGGCCCCCTTCCTAATGCCTCCAACACCACCTGCAAATCCCAAGTAGAAACAACTTGCCTGCACGGAGGCCTCAAGATACCAACCGCTCTCAAAAATCGCTTAATATCCGGGTTAACGCCCAGCGCTCGGCCCTTGATCTTTCCCCTATAACAGGAAACTGCGGCCACCTGCACCTTTAGAGACGAGGCTGCTAAGCCTCTCTGAAAACCATCCTGCAGAAAAGCTAATATTTGCGGCACTGAGGCCCGTAACGTCACACACTTCTTGTCCACACACCAAGCCTCAAAAATGCGCCATACTCGAACATATGCTAGGGAAGTAGATCTTCTACGAGCCCCTAGAAGGGTGGATATTACCGCTTCCGAATAGCCCTTAGCTCTTAACCTTGCCCTTTCAAGAGCCATGCCGTAAGCGAGAATCAAGCTACCTGAGGCATGCACAACGGGCCTTGCATCAATAGATCTTCTCTGACCAGTAGTCGCAGTGACTCCTCCACCACCAGTCTTCTGAGATCTGCATACCATGGCCTTCTCGGCCAGTCCGGGGCGATCAGAATCACTAAACTGCTGTGCCTTTCGATGCGTCGCACTACACGTGCTATTATCACCCAGGGCGGAAACACATACAACAGCTTCCCCCTCGGCCACTCCTGGATGAGAGCATCCAGACCTTCTGACATTCTCTCCTTCCTTCTGCTGAAAAACCAACTTTCGCCGACTTGAACGTTGCCATGAGATCCATTATTGGCACACCCCAGCACTGAACCACCATCTTGAACACCTCCGGATGAAGTGTCCACTCCTCAGGGTCTATCTGCACTTGACTCAAAAAGTCAGCCGTTACATTGTCTACCCCTGCCACATGAGCTGCCGACAGACCGAGAAGATTTTGCTCCACCCATTGGAACAACTGCTCTGCCTCCAACGCGACACTGTTGGTGCCCCCTTGCTTGTTGATGTAAGCCCCCGCGGTCGCGTTGTCTGAAAACACCCGGATCGCTATCCGTCCTAGATACAGCTGAAACTTCTCTAAAGCCAATAACACCGCTTGCAACTCCAACCTGTTGATCGACCAAGTCTTCTCCTGTTCCGTCCACCAACCCTGCGCGAACCTGCCCTGAAAATGCGCTCCCCAACCGAGGAGGCTGGCATCCGTAGTCAGTGGAACCCAGTTCGGTGCCTCCAAGGGCATCCCCCTTGTTAAGGACTCCGGAAGCAACCACCAACGCAATGCTTCCCGTGTCTCCTCCGGACAGACAAGACACCGATACAGCGGATCGTTCTGATGAGACCATCTTCTGAGTAACACCCTCTGCAACGGCCTCATATGCGCCCTTGCCCAGGGCACCAAGTCTATTGCCGCCGCCATCGTTCCCAGGAGCTGTACATAATGCCATGCTGTCAGCTGCGACTTGGCGAGGAACCCCCAAACTAAGCTTTGAAGGGCCTCCGCTCGATGTGGAGGCAGGAAGACCTCGCCTGCCGCTGTATCGAAGCGTGCCCCCAGATAGTCTAGAGTCTGAGACAGCACTAGACTGCTTTTGGCTATATTTACCACCCAACCTAACCTCTGAAGGCAGTTGACGACCTTGGCTGTAGCCTCCTCGCTTTCCATTCTCGATTTCGCCCGAATCAACCAGTCATTGAGATACGGATGCACGAGAATACCCTTCTTTCTTAACTCCGCCGCCACGACCGCCATAACCTTGGTAAAGGTCCGAGGCGCTGTTGCCAGCCCAAAAGGTAACGCTCAAAACTGAAAATGGCCTATCAGCACCGCAAACCGGAGAAACCTTTGGTGTTCCAGACGAATAGGTATGTGAAGATAAGCCTCGGACAGATCGAGGGACGTCAGAAATTCGCCCTTCTGGACTGCCATGATCAACGATCTTAGCGTCTCCATTTGAAAATGAGACACCTTAAGACACCTGTTCACCCTTTTAAAATCCAAAATCGGCCGATAGATTCCCTCTTTCTTTGGAACTACAAAATAAATGGAGTATCGACCTATACCGCATTGGTCTCCAGGTACCGGTACTACCACCTTGAGATTTAGCAATCTGATCAATGTCTGACGGACCGCATCGCGTTTGCGATGTGCCTTGCAAGGGGACTGTACGAACGAGTCGGTTACCGGTTTCTGAAACTCTAATGTATAGCCTTCCCGAATCACCTCCAACACCCATTGATCGGACGTAATTTCGACCCAAGTAGTGTAAAACTCTTGCAGCCGGCCTCCTACTGCCACGTCCACCTGGGTCTCCCTGACTTCATTGTGGCTTTTTGGCCAAAGTTGTGGCCACAAAACCTCTACTCGCCCCTCGGAAACCTCGAAACCCCTGGTTCCTGTAGGGAAACCGTCCTCTCTGAGTCTGGGGAAACCTGGACGCACGAAAACGCTGATACTCCCTTTGCGGCAGTCTAGCAGCTGACGGAAACCTCCTCTGCTTCTGCTTATCCTCCGGAAGCCTTCCGCCCTTGGATTCCCCCAGATCCTTCACTATCTTGTCCAAATCTTCACCGAACAGTAGCTTACCCTTAAAAGGCAGCTTACTTAACCTGGCCTTCGAAGATGCATCCGCTGCCCAATTGTGCAGCCAAAGGTATCTCCTTGCTGCTACCACCGACGCCATACTGTTCGAGAGCCCCCGAATGAGGTCATAATGGATATCCGTGAGATACGCTGCCCCTGACTCCAAACGAGCAGCTTCACCTACTGAGTCCTCGGTTCGCTCTCCCTGGACCCGCTGAGCCCAACGCAAACAGGCTCTTGCCACCCAAGCTCCACAAATGGAAGCTTGAATGGAAAGTGCATTAACCTCAAATACCTGCCGCAACAAGGCATCCAGTTTCCTGTCCTGACCATCCTTGAGAGCCGCACTCCCCTCCACCGGAATGGTCGTCTTCTTAGTCACCGCCGACACAGCCGCATCTACTCTCGGTGACTTAAAAATATCTGTCTTGCTCCACCAGCGGATATAGACGAGACATTACTCTAGTACCCTTGAGAGACGACTCGGGCATGTCCCACTCACCTTGAATCATTTCTTTTACTACCCTATGCATAGGAAAAGCTTTTTGTGTCTTCCTAAAGGTCTGTAAGAGCAGATCTTCTAACGCCGGCTCTTCTTCCGGCCCCGACACCTTGAGAGCCTTAAGTGTCTCTGCAATGAGCGCGGGTAACTCCTCTCTCTGAAAGATCCTGATCAGCAACAAACTGAAAACAAAGCTCTAGATTGGAGCTACACCCGATTGTTTCCCCGCTCGCGGTTCCGGCGTTTCCCGCCAAAAACCATGAGGCGCGGGCCTACTACCATCTCTAACCCGAAAAAAACAAAACAAGAAAAAACGGCCTGAGGAAAATGGCAGCCCGCCCCTGACTGCTGCTTCACTCACCAGCTCCCAACTCTGCCAGTTAGTCCACCGCTTCCCTCAGTCGGCTCACTTTCTCTCCCCCGATGCCGGGAAGCCAGCAGCACTTGTATCTCCTCGGCTGTTTCCTGCCCGGCTCCCAGGCAGCAACAGACAGCCGGCTCCTTTCTGCCCATTCCCCCCTAAGCGCAAAACAGGCAACTACCTCTCTGTAGCGCCGGGGGAGGGCTCCTTCCTTCCAACAGCCCCGCAAACTTGTTGAACTGTCTCCAGGATCCCCGCTAACTCCTCCACCCGTTCCCTGCTACTGAGAGAGAGGCAGAGAGAGAGCGAGGCCCTTAGCAGTATGAAATTTAAAGGTATAATGTCCAAATTTACCAAACTCCCACTAGGCAGAATATAAATCAAAAAATCCCAAAAATTAACTTAACACACTAGAAAAAAAAATCCTTAATTGTCCCTCTAGTGAGCCGGAACTCCGGCTCACATCCTCCAGCTGCTTGGAGACTGATCTAAACTGGAGTGAGGAGGCGGTGCCTGAGTCCTTATACCAGTCTCATCAAAGCTATGACGTGGATCAGTCTCCAAGCTGCTGGAAGAGGATCACAACCCCAGAGTTTCTGGGACTAGACTGGAGGGACGATCAGGAAGTCCCTTTACTCACTCTGCCAAATCTGATCTGTGTGCCCCCTTCTTTCTTCCTCAGCTTTGACCACCTTGATTCTCTTGATCTCCCGTCTAGACTACTGTAATGTCAACTATGCAGGATTTCCCCATTATCAGCACCACAGGCTTCAGCTTATTCAGAATACTGCCGTCTGCCTTCTCACTCATGCCTCCCACTATGATCACGTCACCTCCCTTCTGGTACAATTTCACTGGCTCCCTATAGAGTACAGGATTCAGTTCAAAATTCTCACACTGGTTTACAAGATCCTTCACAAAGGTAACTCCTTACTTCGCCTCTTCCATTATCCTCCATATCCCACATCGCTCTCTCTGCTCACTCCAGTCCAACCATATACAACTTTCATCTGCTTCCCAGGCCAGATATGACTCCATCCGACATGCTGCCTTTTACTTCCTTGGCCCATACCTTTGGAATAACCTTCCCCTCAGACTGGAACCTTCGTACACCGCTTTCAAATCCCAACTCAAAACCAGTTTCACACCACTTATGACATTCCCCATTCTGATGACAACTGCTTGCCCTGACCTCTCCCCCCCTCCTCACCTAGAATGTTTGCGTTCCTCTGTCCTATAATTTTATGGAGTTCTTTTCTCCCTTTTAAAAAACATTTTTATTCTAAACCGCTCTGCCATCCTTTTGAAGGGCATATATGAAATTTTAATAAACAAACAGGAGTGAGGCTGCAAGCATTTTCCTCTAAAAAAGCACACTCTGTTGCTCTTTTGGAGACTAAAGAATCCCCACGTACCTACAAAATGGGAATAAAATAGTTCTCCCAAAACTGAAAGTCAGGCCTTCCAGTGGATCCAGCTGCTGAAAAACTGAATGTTTCCAAACGCTTCTCCTGCCTTGCCTTGCAAAGCTAGGTAACTCAAAGGAGGACTAAGAACTCCTCCCCCCATGTAGGGAGACCACTGTTACTATCCTGTTAGACCAAATTGAGAGTCTGAAGCTGTCAGAGACCTAGAACTGCCATTCCGAGAACCATTTGGGGTAATCTCTGAAAGGAACCTATAAAGCCCAGGGCCATGAAAAATCTCTCCCTATCTTGATATACTCAACCTATCACAGCAACTTCTATCCCAATTGACTTACACAGATAAAACCATTTTCAAACAGAAAACACGGCTACAAACTTGAAGATGAAATTACCACTGCAGTTAATCTTATGGGCGACAAAGATTCTGTGAGAAGCGTCATAAAAGCCAGTAATGAAGGTTTCCTGGTGTTGTCATGAAAGAAAATGGTAAGAACTTAAGACATACTTTCCACAGAAGGCAACTATTCCTAAGTCCAGAAGGAAACAGTTTAATAAGACCAAATGTGCAGCTACCCTCATTTTGTAGAGTTCAAGAACTTTGGCCTTAATTCTTGTGGCTCTGTCTGCACTAGAACAGGGCTAAACCAATAAGGCATCCGGCCAAGTAACATCTCAGCATTACTTACCTCCACCATGGGTTCATCTAGGAGGAGCTACTTCATTGAAGGTCAAGCCATCCAACCTCTGCAAACTGTTAGCTGAAAGAACCTTGTGGTAACATCTGGAGGTTGTTGGATCTAATACAAGGCTTGAGTTTCCCCAATCACTGCATGTTGTTGCCTGGAGAAAGGAACTGAAAAAACTAAAAACCTGATTAAGCAGAGATCCAGCCCAGTTATCAGTGGAGGTCTCTGCATGCTGTGGTTCCCAGCACCAGGGCTGTTTAATTTGAAATTGCTTAACTTCTTCCTGTGCAGTAGATACAGCTTTCTTTCCATCTTGGCCTGAAGGAGTGGGAAGCAATGAGGCCAACCAGGCTAACAAAGAGTGAGTTCATCTTTTCAGAAGTCTACAAAAGAAATCAGACAAGACTTCTTCAGAGAGGAAATTTCTTCACTACTCAATCTTGCTAGGGAGCTTAATAGCCCAGCCTCCTCGTCCTCTCTTTGCAAACACCCTTGTGTGAACTGAAGAAGGAAACTCTTCTAACCAGAACAAACCTGCCCTGGACTGTCTATGCCACCTGGGAGATGAGTGAGTGGGTGTGGGGAACAGGTACATTTGAGAAAAGACATCCAGGAAAGATCTGATCCAAAGTGTTAACAGCGCCCAAAATGTGTTTTCAATTTAGAGTAGGTCTAGTACATTTATCAGGCAAAAGAGCCGCTAGGAAGGAGGAAGAACCAACCAACCAAGATCCCTTGGGATATTTCTTGCTCAGGTGACCAAAAAAAAGCCACAGGGCCCAAAGAGAAGGAAGAAAGGCTGGGAGAAGAGGAAAAGGTTTTGTCAGGAGCCTGTGATCCCTACTGCCCGGCTGGGAATGTGGAAGTATACCTCCAACAGGTCTAGAGGCAAAAGGAATTCTCCTTTCCTCACAGCAATGTTCACCAAATGGGAGCATTTCCATGTGGGAGCAAGGAACTCAAAAGCACTGGGTTGAGCTCCCTTGAGATCAAGAATAGGTCAGAAGGATCTGTTTGCCTCTGGAGTTACAAAATAGATGGAATAGTGTCCACTGCCCTATTTTCAGGGAGGACCTGGAAAGCATAGTTACTCACCTGTAACAGGTGATCTCCGGGAACAGGAGGAATCAGATTTCACATATGGGTGTCGTCGGCACAGACTAAGCCTGGTGTGGGAACACTCCCCAGCATTCCTCCATGCATGCGTGGCTGCCTTTCTGCTTTCCCTCCTGGTCTCCTCAGTCAGGTAAATAGTGGAGAAATAAAAATCTTTGTATACCAGGAATGAGAAAAAAAGGGTACAACTTGATGAGGAGGTGGGCGGGTTGTGAAGACTGATTCCTGCTGTTCCCAGAGATCACCTGCTACAGGTGAGTATCTACGCTATCTCCAGGAATAAGCAGGAAGTCAGCCTTCACATATGGGACTCCCTAGCCTAAGACAACTGAGTGAGAGAAGAATCCAGGTGCAGCTAGAGGCTGCAGCAGGGATCCGACAGACTCAGCTCGTTCAGAGTACTCCTCGCGAGGTAGTCAGATGGACGGTGGGGCAAGTTGTCTAAATCTGAAAAAGGTTACGCAGAACAGCTTGTCCGAATTAAGCATCAGCTCTGGAGTCCTTGTCCAGGTAATAGTGTGCTGTGAAGGTATGCAGGGAAGACCACATTGCCGCTTGGCAGATCTCAATTTAGAGTAGGTCTAGTACATTTATCAGGCAAAAGAGCCGCTAGGAAGGAGGAAGAACCAACCAACCAAGATCCCTTGGGATATTTCTTGCTCAGGTGACCAAAAAAAAAAACCACAGGGCCCAAAGAGAAGGAAGAAAGGCTGGGAGAAGACCAACCGATGTTCTCCCCAATAATCAATTGTTTCGGAGCGGTAGCTGATTGGCTACTGACACAAAACCTTCGGATCAATCATAGTAAAACTGATGTCCTTTTTGTTACAAAGAACCGTAAATTCACACCCCCATCGCTACTTGTCAACGATGTAGAATTGAAGTCCAACCCTACAATCAGATATCTTGGCATCACATTGGACCAGCACCTAGATATGACCACACATGTGAAGAACGTTACAAAGTCTATATATCACAAGATCAGAACATTACGTCACCTCCGCCCCCTACTGGAATCCAATGACTACCGGACAACCTTTCAGGCATTAGTCCTCCCACACCTGGACTTTGCGAACATCGTCCTCCACGGCCTCCCTCAATCAACTTTAAATCCGCTCCGCCTGGCTATGAATGCAGCCGCAAGAGTTCTCTCTGGATCATCAAGAACTGACCACATAACACCAATCATGAAAAATCTGCATTGGCTACCGTTACACGCCAGACTCCAATATAAGTCATTAGTCCTTACTTTCAAAGCCCTGAATAACTACCCACCTACACCGATTAGCAAACTAATTCACAGCACCCTGGAAAACAGACAGGAGATCCACTGCAATGAACACCTTAATAGTCCCCAAGATGATGACGTCATCCAACAGGGCTTTCTCTATATTCGCTCCCCTAAATTGGAATGCCCTTCCACATGAAATCCGTGGCATCAAAAGCTTAATCCTATTCCGTAAAGCTTTGAAACACCACCTATTCACAATATGCTACCCTGACACCAACCCTGACACCCACACATCGGGTAAACTTCCATCATGTCTCAGCTACCACAGCACCTTATTACAACCAGAAAATGGCTAGCCTATACTATTGCCCACCCACCACTTTTTAACGCCTGTCCCTCCCACACAAATGAAGATGATACCAAATTAGCTTAAAGTACTGGTGATAATACTAATGTAACCTGTAAATAGTTTACCCTGTGAATAGTTACCCCGGTTGTCCTATGTTTCTTTCCCTGTTCTATGTAAAACTCAATGTTGCTTGTATGCATTGTAGTATGTTTTGTTCGATGTACACCGCACTGATTTTAATAGCGCGGTATAAAAGAAATGTTAAATAAAATAAATAAATAAATAAAATAAAATAAATCTCAGAGATAGGGACAGACCAGAGATTAGCTACAGTAGTAGCCATGGCTCTGACATTATCAGCTGTCACACGGTATGGAAGAGATAGTTCAAGCCAGCGAATAAGCAAAGGATATGCAATCTGCTAGCCAGTTTGAAAGTGTTCTTTTGGATACCGGTGTCCCTAGATGACTTTGGTCAAAAGAGACAAACAGAGGACGGTCTAGATAAAACATTGACGCCCTCTTGAAATCTAGGATATGAAGTCTGGCCTCAGCCGGGGAGGTGTGAGACCTTGGAAAGAATGTTGGTAGCGAGACAGATTGGTTCAGGTGGAAGGAGGTGATGACTTTCAGCAATAACCTAGGATGTGTGCGAAGGACCACCTTGTCATGGTGAAAAGTGGTATAGGGATCATGGCTCACCAAAGCTTGCAGTTCAATGACTCTTCGAGCTGAAGAGACTGCTATGAGAAAAAGCAGCTTCCATGTTACAAACTTTAAAGGAGCTGAAACCATTGGTTCATAAGGATTGTGCATTAGCTGTGCAAGAACAACATTTAGATCCCATAGTGCGGGAGATGGACAGAGATGGCTTGGTCAGGAGAAGACCACGCATAAATCTGGCTACTAAGGGGGTGAGCCGATATGGGGCAGTTCTCTAAAGTATGGTGAGGGGCCGCAATGGCAGATAAATATACTCACACCGAATTGGTCTTAAAGCCAGAGGAGGACAAATGGAGCAAGTACTAGAGTAAGTCTGGAATGGGACATGTGAAAGGATCTAGTGTTTTATGAGAATACCAGATGGAAAACCTGTGCCATTTAAAAGCGTAAGAATGTCTGGTTGAATCTTTTCTTGAAGATAGGAACACCTGCAATACATCCTCTTGGAAATCTAAGTGCGACAGGATAAAGCACTCAGCCTCCACGCCATCAAGCGGAGTGTCTTGAGGCTTGGGTGCAGAAGGGCCCCCTGTTCCTGAGAGAGTAGGGCTGGTGAATAACCAAGCCTGAGGGGAGGTGCTTGAGCTAGTTGAAGAAGCAGAAGCAGCCACAGTTGTCAGGGCCAGTAAGGGGCAATCAGAATCATTTGTTCGCGGTCGGCCTAGATTTTGAAGAGCATTTTTGCTATGAGTGGAAGCAGAGGGAAAGCAGAAGAGATTCTGTCCCCAAAGGATGAAGAACGCATCAGACATCTCCCTGTGAGGGAATCCTCGAGCAGAAATGAGGTATTTGGGCATTGAGGGGAGAAGCAAAGAGGTCGAGTAGTAGTATCCCCCAGAGGTGGAACAAGTATTGCGCTACTTGAGATTCCAGCATCCACTTGTGCGGATGGAGGATCTGGCTTAGTCTGTCAGCTAAGTGATTCTCTTTTCCTGGAAGGTATACTGCATGAAGGTGAATTCCTTGAGGAATTGCCCAGTTCTAAAGGCAAATGGCTTCCATACATAGGGTCCGAGAGCCTGGTCCGAGAGCCTGTTCCCCCTTGCTTGTTTATATAAAACATAGCCACCTGGTGTCCATCTGTATGAGAAGAGACTGCCCCTGACGGCATTGAAGACTACCCCGAGTTCTAGGAGACTGATCTGGAGAAGCACTTCAGTGTGCACCACCACTGAAGGGCCATTTTCATTTGCGGAGTGATGTTGATGAGGTCCGAAAGGTGACCTGTGGACTGCTTCCTTTGTTGTGAGAGAGTCCACTGCCCGATCCTCATGTTGAGATGGGCATGGGGCATGACAGACTGTGGAAGCTATGTGGCCTAAGAGGCGTAGAAATGTTCTGGCTGTAACTGATGATTGTTGCTGGATCTGTGTGACTAAGGCAATGAGACGGAAGTGTCTGTCCTGTGGCAGGAATGCCCTGCTTTTTACCATGTCTAATTGTGCTCCTATGAATCCGAGGACCTGGGTTGGCGTGATGTGATTTTAGATAGTATATCACAAAACCTAACTCCTGGAGGACATGAATGGTTTGATTTAGGGCAGAGGTGACTGCTGAAGCGGTATCTGCCCTTAGGAACAGAAAGATCCCCAGAGTTCGAAGGTAGGCTGTGACAACAGCCAAACACTTTGTGAAGACTCTGGGTGCCGAGGCCAGTCTGAATGGGAGGACTCTGTACTGGTAGTACTTCTGAAAAATGAACCCGAGAAACTTTCTTAATCTGGGTGGATGAGGATGTGTGTATAAGTATCTTTTAAATTCAGAGAGCATAGCCAACCATTTTGTTGGAGGTATGGCAGAAGAGTGCTTAGAGAAATCATCTTGAATTTCTCCTTGACAAGAAATTTGTTGAGATTTCGGAGATCTAATATAGGTCTGCGACCTCCCATCTTTTTTGGAATTAGAAAGTATCAGGAATAGAATCCCAGGCCTGCTGAGATGGGGGAACCTCCTCTATAGCCCCTTATATCTCAGCAGTGAGAGAATTTCCTGCTGAAGCAAGGAGGAGTGAAGGAGATCCAAGGAGGGTTGTCCCACAAAGTGAGTGGGAGGAAGATCCTGGAATTAAAGTCCAGGGCTTGGAAGTGATGTTGATCCAACAGTGTGCAAAATGCACCAGTCTTCCTGGGATCACAGGAGGAATAGGAAAGATTATGGGAGAATTGGCTATGCTCTTTTTGAAGCAGTCAAAAACTCTGAGGAGGTTGAGTAGCTGCAGGCTGTGGTTTGGCAACCTTGGGTTTCCTAACCTGTTTCTGGCCCTGCTGTCTCTGTTGCTGTTATGGGGCAGAGTAGCCAGAATAGGAATGATATGGAGGATAAAACCTTTTCTTCTTAGGGAAGGAAGGTTTCTTAGTGGTAGTCTTCCTTTTAGAAGAGTCTGTCTTCCTTGAAAGTCTCTTCATGGTGAGGTCATCAGTTTCTATCTCACTGGCCTTCTTCACTCCACTTCTGACCAAAGAGGTCTTTCACCATTACAGGGTATGTTGATTAACTTGTCCTGGACCCACTGATCCAGGTCAGATTCTAGCCCCAATGCAAGCTGCAGCAGATCTGCTATTGGCCTCAAATGCTGCTCTTGTTAAAAACTGATGTATTCTGGGCATGTGTTATCAAGACCTGATGAGCCGCCTGCTTCTCAAGGAGCAGCAGGGTGGTAAATTCGGACAAGTCTCTTGAGACATCTTTGAGAAACATGCCCATATATACTGTAGCATATAGGAATCTATCCTACAGGATAGCATGGTAGCTTGGAATGCCTTTCTTCCAAATGCATCCAAGGTCCTGGCCTCTCCCCCAGGAGGCACTGAGGAGTGATTTTTCTGGCTTTTTATCCTCCTCATGGCAGACTCCACAACCATGGAGTGGTGGGGGAGTTGTGGATTCTGGAAACCTGGGGAGGGAGGGAGGGACCCTATAGAGCAGGGGTCACCAACCTGCGGCCCACGAGGTCCCTTCGTGCGGCCCGCGAGGCTCTACCCCGGTTAACATTACGTGCGGCCCGCCAAGGATTCCCGCCATTGTATCCACGCGCTCGCAGCTCACCGACGACCACCTGCAAGCGTCCCTTCTCCTGTCAGTGTCATCTGTGAAGCCGGACTTTAAGCATTTGTCTGCTAGCATGAATCATCAGCCATCTCATTAAATTCAATAAAGGTGATCAGCCATTGTTTTCATAATTTTGCGTTTGTTTTTTTTCGCGGGGGCGGGGAGAAGGGGGGTGCGGCCCGCGAGGCTCCCGGTAGTCGGCTGTGCGGCCCGCGGCCCTCTGGAGGTTGGTGACCCCAGCTATAGAGGGTATCAAGCCTCTTACTCACACATCCCACATCTATGCCATTAGATTCTTTAAGATGTTATGCACTGGGGGAGAGTAGCAACCTCCTTCGGTGCAGATGGGTATTGGAGAATATCTAGCTCCTCAGCTCTCGGTTCAATTTCAGTAGTCACTGAAACATCGAGAGCTGCTGCCATGTCCTCAGGCGGCAATATTCATAAGGTGGCGATGGATCAAACAGTACCCTCCCTATGGGTATTGGAATTGATGGATTCCACTGAAGGCCTCTTCGGAACTGGAGTCCAGAAGGAAGTCAAAATAATCCTTATGAGATGTTAGATACCTTCGCTGCTCAGAGCTTCGCTGTTTCAATGTAGAGGGTATTGGACACGGTGGTGCAGACGGCCTTGATATCGACTGCTCCGTGGAGCTATGTGAGGCAGGGGATGCCTGTATAAGCATGCTGAGCTCTGTGGCTGTCGTCAGCATCCGCAGAACCGGTGCTGGCTGTGGAACACTCTATATCATCGGCGTTACTGCAGCTAAGAACTTAGCTATGCTGCACTCGATGGCAATGACAGTTCTGGGGGAGATATGGCTCCCGACACAGCTGTGTGGGCCACAACTCCCGATGCCACAGAGGACTGGACTTCGGGGGCATCCCCGAACCCTTGTGTGGCTTTGGAGGGTGAAACCTCCTGCCGGGATTGCTTTGATGGACAGTTTGCATCAGAATGCGATGAATGACTGTGCCAACGCCAATGTTCAGTGTCCAACCTGGAAGTCAAGGACCTCGATGCCGAAGCCGATGTCTTCTTTTCCTTAAGCACTGGTGACTCCGAGCGATGCTTTTCCTTTGCTGGTGAGGACTTAGATGCATGGGAAGACTTTGAAGGAGTTGACACCCCTGAGAAGTGTACCAAAAGAGCCAAGTCTGTGGGAAACAGCTTAGCCTTCTGTTGGTCCCGGTTCTTTATCTTGATTAATCATGTGGCAACAGGATGGACAAGAATCAACATTGTGGCCTGGGCCTAAATATATTAGGCACCAAGAATGCTCATCAGCAATAGAAATTGTGCTGGAACACTTGGAGAATTTTTTTTAAACCACTTCGGAGTTTCTTCATATTAGGAATAATACGGAGGCAAAATCGAACTGGGCAATGGTGCCTGATGAGGCCGTAGGCCCCAAACAAAGTTTGTGAGAAAACTGAAAATAAAGTAAAAATTATGTAAAATAAAAATAAAAAAAAAGGGGAACTGGAATCGACGGGAAGACAAGTTGGTCGATGGGAAGGCACCTAAGTACTTAGTGGTACTAGTGAAAAAATTATTGAAGTCTCTAGATGCGGCTGACAGGGACAAGGTCCCAATGGCTCCGCAGAAAAAAGATGACTGAGGAGACCAGGAGGGAAGACGGGAAGGCAGCCATGCATGCGTGGAGGAATGCTCCCAAAAACATTCCTACTGAATTGTTCCCGCGCCAGGCTCCGTTGGTGCAGACATAGTAACATAGTAAATGACAGAAGATAAAGACCAGTATGGTCCATCTAGTCTGCCCAGTAAGATGGCAGGAGTAGGTGCACCTGCCACTCTGTGCAGGCCACCCCTCCCCATATCTTTGTTTAGGGGTGAACCCACCGCTCCATGTAGGACACCCCTATTGAGAAATTAGATGGCTCAGTTTATTTATTTTATTTATTTTTTATTTCAATCCTTTCATACAGGAAATACATAAGAAATATAAAGCAATAATACATAAACCAAAGCAATTTAAACAAATATTAACTCCCAGCCCACAATATGGAGTGTGAAAGCAAAAAGAATAATAATAAATCCAAAGCTGAGATTGAGTCATTTTAAACTAAACCCCTATATACTAAGCAAAAAGCCACCAAAGAATCAACCAACATTTTGTAAAAAGGTTTCCAGTTGAGTTGAATCAAGAAAAATATAGGATTTACCCCGATACGTGACTACACATTTACAAGGATATTTAAGCATGTAGGAGGCCCCTAGAGCTACGACACGAGGTCGGAGCAAAAGGAAGGCCTTCCTCTTTAATTGCGTAGTGCGATACACGTCAGGGAAAACCTGAACCATTTGCCCAAAAATCTTTTCCTGTCTATGTTTAAAGTAAGTTCGTAAAATCAACTCCTTATCCCTTTCCAAAGAAAAAGTCACTAACAAAGTAGCACGAGTAGGAATTTCTTCTACAGAGGACTCTAAATAGGCTGATAGATCCAGACTCTGAACAGAAAAACAATCCATATACCCAGTAACAGCACCACCTGTCTCCGAATCAGAAACCAGGTTCTCTCTAATACCAGTTGGCAAATAATAAATTTTAGATAAAACCACTGATTCTGCATCAGAGATTTTTAAGACATCCTTTAAATATTTAGTGAATAGTATATTCGGAGAGAGATAGTGCGTACGGGGAAAATTTAACATTCTAAGATTTTTAACCCGTAAAGCATTTTCAAATATTTCATCATGATGATGTAATTGTAAAGAATCTTGAAAAAAAGACGCTAAGGCCCCTTGAATAGAAACTATCTGGTTATCCACTTTAACTTTATGAGCCTTAAGAGAGCCCAATCTATCCTGGTAATTAGTTAAGAAATTCACAGTCTCCTTCGTAAAAAGAGAAATTGTTTCCAAAGAAGATTTCAATGAGAGCTCAGTCCTAGATACAATCCGCCATATATCTTGCAACGAAACATCTTTCGGAGGTAAAGGTTCTTCCGAAGGTAACAAGGAAAAATCAATTGGGGAGGGTACTGAAACCTTTTCAATATCAAGCTTCAAAAAAGATTCAGGAAGCATTGTAGAAGCAGATAAATTACCGTCCACACAAGGGGAGGGTTCTTTATCCAATACCTGCGGCTGGTTGCTGGGCGGGGATAAAACCCTACGCGGAGCAGGAGACAAATTCAGAGAGACAGGACTTACAGATATCGATGAGTCAGTTGGAGACAACGAAAGAGAGGGTGGTACCGTGGCCCGAAGATGACTGTCCATGGGTCCCACCACCTTAACAGATTTTCCAGATGACATTGAAGATGGAAGAGACTTCTTCTTACGCTTCCCCATCCAGACAATAGTCCGTTCTCTCCTGAATTGCTCCTACGTGCTCCGAAGGGGCTCCAAAGGGGCGTGACCTGCCCCTTAGGACACGCCCCTTCGGAGCACGCACCCAGGCCCGCGCCCGCGGTGCACATCCCGCGGTAGGGGCTTGGTCTTATAGCCCGGTCTGCTCACGTGGTTCCCAGTGCTCTCCGGGACAGAGCAGCAGCTCCTCTCAGCTTCAGAAGAAACAAATGTAGCAAGTAAGGCACACACCCCTGGCTCAGTTTATTTTGATTTTATCCTGTTGCTGTAAAGGGATCCACGTCACCCATATCTGAAGACTGACTTCCTGCTTGTTCCTGGAGATCTACTGCTTCCAGACCAGAAAGCCTCAAGAGACTAGGACTGCAACAAGATATTGGGTTGAGGTGGAAGTTTAAGGCACTTTACAAGAATAGAGGGTTTATCATCCCACCATATTCACTACACCATGGCTTGGGGGAAAAGACTCCACAATTTCTGTTTCCTTCACCCTCCGCTGGACTTTTGCCTTCCCTACACTCCTCCCAGGCTCCAGTCACTGCCAACCTTTTTGTATTAAAGGTAGAAATGGATATTACAGACAAGGTGGTTAATTCCAAAGAATAAATGTCTCAAATGATATTCAAGACCTTCTTGTCCTGTCCATCATATATTCACTATGGAGGGGACCCACTGACTATCACTGAGATAAAAAGGAGGGGCTAGACGACCTGACATTATTTCTTGATTTCCAGGCTCCACGAACGAGCTAACTCTTATTCCTAAGACTGAAAGGGAGAGACAGCCTCCTAGCCCTTAATCTCTAAAATAATGATGAACCCTCATACTCCTGGTAGGTGGACAGGCTCTGACCTCTGAAGGCTTCTGGGGCTTAACATCTCCCAGGTCCTTAACCAACTTTTTTTGATCATACCCAAAGAATATCTTGCCTCTGAAGGGAACTTTGCCCAGTATGATCTTTGCAGGTCGCATCTGCTGCCCAGTTTTGCATCCATAAGAGCCTTCACACTGTGACCAGTGAGGTTACAGAAAGATGTCGTCATATATAGCATCCAACAGGTAAACTGCCTCAAATTCCAGCTGTGCTGTATCTGGGTGCCTGAAGAGCTGCTCTATTCACTGCAACAAGGTGTGCACTACATAATCCCTACAGATCGTAGACTGAACAGCCCAGGCTGAAGACAAAGAAAGCCTGCTTCAGGAGAACTTTGACCTATCTGTCTTGGGATCCTTCAAAGCCATGCCCCCTACTCCCAACCCCACCCTGTCATTTTTTATAGAATTTGTTTTATTTTATATCTTTTACTATTATTAAGGTGTAAACCATTGTGATACTATATTTAAGGACAGCGTAGCAAACGCTAAATAAACAAACATGATTGTCTTACAAATGACAGCAAGCAATAGGGCACCAACTATTGGGGCCTTGAAGAGACAGTTTATCCTTCCTGCTGAGGACAAGCTTGTTTCTCTGAAAGCTCCTCTAATCAGATGTTTCCCCACTCATTGAGGATCATATGTACGAGTGCCTTCTGGAGCAAAAATAACTTAGGCTTCCTCACCCCCTCCAGGATATCATCCCCCTCAGAAGCCTTTTCGACTGTTAAATTTAATATGTGAAGAGCAGACAAGACCTGGGATATAAGGAAAAAGAGCTCCTCCTTCCTCATGAACTTCAGCATGAAGGAGCCAAATCCATCTGAGGATGATTCCCTCTTCCATATTTCTCCAAGGAGAAACCAACCTATGCCATCTCCTAAGAATTTTGAGAACGCTGCTGGAAAAGGACCCTCTATTCAATCCAAGAACGTTATGCAGTATTTAGGCATTTTGGGGATAGCGATCCTCTCCAGGAGCAACACTGGGGACCACTGCATACAAAGCGTAGTTACTCACCTGTAACAGGTGTTCTCTAGGGGCAGCAGGAATCAGTCCTCACATATGGGTGACGTCGGCGCCGACGGAGCCCACGTGGAAACATCTCCCCAGCTTTCAAAGAAAGCCTTTGGAAGATGCCACCACACGTGTGGTCCCCTTCCTGCCCAAGCGTGCCATTTTGCTCAGATGACATAGCTAGGATGGCAGTGAAAATAAGACAAGGTAGGGAGGCAACTCCTAGTGGAGGGGGGAGGGTTGTGAGGACCGATTCCTGCTCTTCCTGGAGAACACCTGTTACAAGTAACTACACTTTCTCCAAGAACAAGCAGGAAGTCAATCCTCACATATGTGGTCCCTAGCTCCAGGCTGCTGAGGACTGAGCCACGACAGGACCAATGACGACAGAGTCGGGTAGCCGTGAGTTGCAGAAGAGGAGTCCCCCACTGAGAGACTCTGCCACACCCTACCGTCCAATGGCATTATCACTCCGGTAGCCTGAACACAGAAGGATCAAAGGGCAGGAGTTTCCTACACCCTGAATAGATTACGAAGTACCGCCTGGCCAAAGACACTGTCCCGATGGGACTAGCTTTCCAAGCAGTAGTGACCATTTGGCAGCTTTGCAGATTCTCAGTCACTGGTCCTGAGCGCAGGTTCGCCACCAATGTGGCTGCTGTTCTCCCACGATGCGCTGTGATCTGGTGGTCAAGAGAGAGCCCAGCTCGCTCACAGGCAAGGTCAATACAGTCCACCACCGAAGTGGACAGAGTTTGCTTAGTCACAGGAAGCCCCAGTCTTCTGAGGTCATAGGAAACAAAAAGCTGAGGAGCTCTGCGATGGCCCTGGGTCCGTTGTAGGTAAAAAGACAGGGCCCGTTTGCAGTCCAGGGTACGAAGTATTGTTTCCTCCCGACTGGCGTGAGAGGCCGTGTGAAAAAGATGGGAAGGACCACCTCCTGGTTGAGGTGGAAAGGAGATACCACTGGGAGGAATTTGGGGTGAGTGCAGAGCACCACCCTGTTCTTGTAGAATCTTCTGTATGGTGGCTCTGCCACCAAGGCCTGAAGCTCACTTACTCTGCAAGTGGATGTGAGAGCTACCAGGAAGGCCACCTTCTTCGACAGTGCAGACAGCAAGCAGCTTGAGGTTTGAACGGCGGTCTGGTGAGCTGTGAGAGCACTATATTGAGGTTCCATTCTGCTGCCAGGGAGCTTAGATAGCAGGAGGCCCTTGAAGAACTGAGAGACCAGGGGCTGACCCGAGAGATGTTTCCCTTCGATAGGGTGGTGGTGTGCAGCAATCACACCTAGGTGCACCCTCACAGAGTTGGACTTCAGTCCAGTATGCAACAGATGCAGTAGATATTGAAGCACCAGCTGTACCGGGCAGGAGAACCGGTTCTCCTGCCTCTCCACACAACATACTGAGAATCTACGCCACTTAAAGGCGTATGCTCGCCTTGTGGAGGGCTTGCGGGAGGCCAACAGGACCTCCTCGATCTCTCATGGAAGGCTGAAAGGGGCCAAGGCTACCCTTTCAGCAGCCACGCTATTAATGTTAGAGACCCCAGATTGAGATACGGGAAGAAGTCCCCCCCTCCTGAGTCAGGAGGTCTGGGACATGGCCCAGCAGGACCAGGAGTGCTGCCAACAGAGAGAGCAGCAGTGGGAATCACGGTTGTCTGGGCTACCTGGGGGCAATTAATATCAGTACTGCCCCCTCAAGCTGGACCTTGAAGAGGGTACTGGCAAACAGAGGAGTCGATGGAAAGGCATAAAGGAGGCCTTCCATCTACGGGATCAGAAAGGCATCTGCCACTACCCTCGCCAGGTGCGGCTGATGCGAGCAGAAGCGGGGCAGCTGCACATTGGCCGGGGTGGCAAAGAGGTCCAACACGGGTATCCCTAGAGGAGGAAGAGCCGTGAGGCCACCCTGGGGTTCAGGCACCATTCATGCGGCTGGAGCACCCTGCTGAGTCTGTCCACCAGGAGGTTGTCCTGGCCCGGGAGGTGGACCGCCTGCAGGAGCATGTTGCGAGCCGTAAAGGACAGGAGAGTCACTGCCTCCTGGCAGAGTGAGTACAAACCCGTGCCCCCCTGCTTGCTGACATAGAACATGGCGACCTGGTTGCCCATCTGTACCAGTATTGACTAGTGTCACAGGTGGTGGAAGAATGCCCGTAGAGCCAGAAATATCACCCTGAGTTTCAGAAGATTGATCTGTAGCAGGGATTCCGCTTGGGACCAGCTGCCTTGTGTGCAACGGTCCTCGCAATGCGCCCCCACCCGAGGAGGAGAGGCGTCTGTGGTCAGGATCCTCTGTGGCGGGGGCACCTGGAAAGGCATTCCGGCCCAGAGGTGGCAGGGAAGTTGCCACCAGTCATGGGACTCCGCCAGCTGGCGGGTTATCCTGATCCTGTCCCGCAATCTCCCCATGGCTTGCGTCCACTGAGCGCGGAGGCACCACTGGGCTGTTCGCATATGCAGGCGGGCTAACGGGGGTCAGGTGGACTGTGGAGGCCATGTGGCCCAGAAGGCGGAGGAGGAGATGGGCTGGCACCGAGTGACGGTGCTGCACCTTTGCCACTAACTCTGAGGCGGTCTGCCCTTTCCCTGGGCAGAAAGGCCTTGGCCTATAGGGTGTCCAACTGAGCACCTATGAACTCCAGACTCTGGCCTGGGCTGAGATGAGATTTGGGGTAGTTGATGATAAACTCTAGGTGATGTAGCAGGAGCGTTGCGCACCCTGTGGCCTGGTAGGCCTCTGCAGCCGTGCTGCCTCTGATAAGCCAGTCGTCCAGGTAGGGGAAGACAAAGGCCCCTTGCAGATATAGGTGGGCAGAGACCACTGCTAAGCATTTTGTGAAAACCCTCAGTGAGGCGGCTAGGCTGTATTGGTAGTGCCCTCCTCCTACCACGATCCTTAGGCACTGCCTGTGAGAGGGGTGGATCCGGATGTGTATGTAAGCATCCTTTAGATCCAAGGAACAAAGTCAATCTCCTTAGTAGAGGTAGGGCAGCAGTGTTCCAAGGGACAGCTTCATAAACTTCTTCCTCACCAGAAACTAAGTTTTGCAGGTCTAGAATGGGCCTGAGGCCCCCAGTCCTCTCTGGGACAAGGAAGTACCTGGAGTAGAAACCTTTGCCGCACAAGTGTCTGGGTACAGGTTCTACTGTGTTGTCCCTGAGAAGACCTGCGAGCTCTCACCGGTACAAGGGACATTGAGCAGTCTGTCCTGGACCCACTGCTCGAGGTTGGAGGATTGCAGCCAGGCCCTGATGCTGGCCGCCGCAACTCGAGCCGCCGACTCGAAGCAGTCAGACGGCCCAGAGAGGAACTTAGGGCAGTCTCGCATTCCCAGTCTGGAACTGTTGGAGGGGTTT
This sequence comes from Ichthyophis bannanicus, assembly GCA_033557465.1. Classification (NCBI taxonomy): domain Eukaryota; kingdom Metazoa; phylum Chordata; class Amphibia; order Gymnophiona; family Ichthyophiidae; genus Ichthyophis; species Ichthyophis bannanicus. The sequence goes on from CM066044.1 coordinate 155,732,756, forward strand.
TCCAACGAGGCCTGCTGCAAACCCTGACAGCTCTTTGTCCAGTGCCTTTAGGTATATGCCTATGTAGAGTTCATAGGCTTTGATCCGGCAACCCAGCATCAAGCCTCAACAACATTTGTGCCCGAGGGCATTGAGAACCCGGAGTTCCGTACCGGGACGGATGGAGGAGTTGGTATTCTTGCTCTTGAGCTTTTGCATGGTCGACTCGAAAAGCATGGAATTGTATGGGAGCTGGGATTTGTGGAACCCTGGTCCTTTCCGGACACAATACACAGCGTTGAGCTGACGGCTATCGGCACTGACGCTGGCATCTCCCACATTCGGAGTAACAGCCTCTTGAGGATCGGCTGTATGGGCAACGTGAGGGTTTCCCTGGGTGGAGTCTCATACTGGAGAATCTCCAGCTCCTTGGTGCGCGGGTCCTCTTCCGCCTCGGTCTGCACTGTGAGGGCCCTGGCCAAATCCCTGATGAAGTAATGGAAGGCCATGTCCTCGGGAGGAGATTGGCGTCAAGGCGCCAGGGGAGACAGGTCCGAGGGGATGTCTCAGTGCCTTATGGTATCCTTGGAGTCAAGCGGTGACAATGCATCTGAGGCTCTGCGTCTCCTTGCATCAAGGCCGGCGCCAAAGGGCTAATGGCTGCAGAGGACCTGGGGTCTGAGTCATGGGCACTGGCTGGTAAGGACCGGATACCCAACAAACAGGACTGGGACTTCGAACGGCGCCGAGGACTGTCTCGAGGCCGGGGGCATGCAATGCTCGGCTCGACGACCGGAGACTCCCTCGCAATAGTGGGCCCAGTCATCACGGCAGATGAGGCGGAGGAATCGGCCATCATCGCCTGCTGCAGGGCCAGGATAGCAGTAATATTCTGCTCCAGAGTTGCCATTCTGGTTTCTAAGCCAGAAGGCTCCGCAGCCTTCAGCGCAGCACAGGGGATTTCGGGACCGATGCTGGCACTTTTGGCAGTGCGTCCTCAACGAGGACTATGGCCTTGAGGATCCTCGCATGGCCTTCGCTGGCAGAGGAATTCTTCTTGAGGACCTTGGTGGTGCACTTCTCGGAGTCGCCAGAGTCCATACATGGGGTTTTACCAGGTTTCTCTGGTGCAACCTTGAAGGACTTGAACTTCTCTGGCTCCGGGGTCTTCTCAGAGGCCCCGGGCATCTCGGGATGTGCTGGGCTTGGAGCTCGGTGCCAGGGAAGTGGATGCCGAATTGGACCTGGGGAACAGCTTTTCCTGCAACTCCATTTCCTGTTGGTTTTGGCCAACATGGCCTGGCAGAGGTCGTAGGAGGTGCTGTCATAGTCCAGGCCCAAGCAGCGCAGGCAGACATCATGGGTGTCAGTCATGGATATAGTTTAACTGCAAAGGTCACACTTTCTGAACCCACAGGGAAACATGGTGGGAGACGCCAGGACGTGGTCGACAACCCCTGGGAGAAAAAAGGCACGAACACCGGTCAAGGGAGACCTCGATAAAAAAAGGGCCCGAGAACAGCGCTGGGAAGTGCCGACTCGAGGTGGAAAGAGGAACCAATAGGCTTACGAGAAAATTATGTTTTAGGAGCAGTTTTGTCAAGGATTTTTCCGGGAAACAGGACATACGTCCATTGGACCGTGGAAAAAAGGAAACGGAGCAAGATGACACCCTTGGGCAGGAAGGGGACCACGCATGTGTGGTGGCATCTCCCGAAGCTTTCTTTGAAAGCTGGGGAGATGTTTCCGCGCGGGCTCTGTCGGCACAGATGTCACCCATATGTGAGGACTGACTTTCTGCTTGTTCCTGGAGAAAAGGAAACACTTTCCTTGCTCCAGGCCTCTGTATCTAGCAAAAGGTCTGATCCATTATTAAAAAGAGCACAGGGAACTGTACGTCCCGAGCCAGAGTCCTGAGTTGATCGGCTCGGTCCCTGTCAAGAAAGCCTTTGACTGGAGTGTTGATCCTTGCTCCAATGAACTCCAGACATTGTGTCGGGAGGAGGCGAGACTTGGGGTAGTTTATGACAAAGCCCAAGTTTTGAAGAACCTGGATGGTGTGTGTGTGGGGGCCTGCTGTACCTTGGAGGCTGTGCTCTCCCTTTATGAGCCAGTCGTCCAGGTAGGGAAAGACGGAAAACCCCTGGAGCTGGAGGAAGGCGGTTATGACTGCCAGGCATTTTGTGAAAACTCTTGGGGCAGAGGCTAGACCAAAGGGGAGCACCCTGTACTGAAAATGTCTGCCCCCCACTATGAACCACAGGTACTGCCTGTGGTTGGGGTGGATAAGGATGTGGGTATAAGCATCCTTGAGGTCTAAGGAGCATAGCCAGTCTCCCTCACTCTTTGGTATGAGAGCATCTTGAACTTCTCCTTCACCAGGAATTTGTTGAGGTTGCAAAGGTCGAAGATGGGCCTTAGGCCTCCTGTCCTCTTTGGCACGAGGAAGTACCTGGAGTAGAACCCCTTGCCCTTGAGGTGGTGGGGCACCAGTTCCATCGCTTTGTCCTCGAGAAGACCTGCCAACTCCTTCAGAAGGTGGTCCCGGTGGAGGAGAGACCTGATGGGCTCTCCCGGGAAATAAAGGGGAGGTATCTGAGTCAGGTGGAGAAGGTAACTCTCCATGACTACCCTTGGTGCTCAGGAATCGGTGATGATGGTCACCCACCTCTGGGAATAGAGGGCCAGAGACGTCCCCCTGTGGGCTGCTGGTCTCCTTAGGGTAGAGAGGTTATGCTCAAGGAGTCAAAACTCCTACCTGGCTGGGCCGGAGCCGGTACCTGGGGTTTTGGAGCCTTCTGCTTAAGTGGGCCATGCCCATGTCCCTTGGCCTGCTGACACTGTTGGGGAGCTGGGGAGGCCTGATAAGGTGGATAATTTCTGTAAAAGCAATTCCTTTCCTCAGGTAGAAAGACTTTTTACCTGAGCCCTTCAGTCGGGGGGGGGGGGGCAGCGGTCTTTTTAGAGAGCATGGTCTTCGTCATGAACTCGGTCTCCAGCTCGGCAGCCTTGTCGGTCATGGGTTTGCCAAAGAAGTTCTCTCTTTGGCAGAGGACATCGACCAATCTGTCCTGAACCCATTGCTCGAGGTCTGATGACTGTAGCCACGTTTGGCGGCATGCACCAATGTCTGCCGCTGCTACTCGAACTGCTGACTTGAACCCATCATAGACTGCCTGAGACATGAATTTGGAGCATTCATGGACTGCTTTGGCCAGGTTCTTGAACTGCTGCAAAGGTTCCTCAAACAGACCAGCTGAGAACCCGGCCAGTTCCTTCGCTAGGTCTCTCAGGCACATGCCCATATACAGCTGGTAAGTCTGGATGCGGCTGATGAGCATTGATCCCTGGTAGTACATTCTGCTGAGGGCGTCCAGGGTGCGGGCCTCCCTTCCAGGGGGCACCAAGGAATGTGTCTTCTGGCATTACAGCCGACGCATCGCCGACTCCACCACCATGGATGTATGCGGCAGCTGTGACTTTTGGAAGCCCGGGCTCAGGCGGACTTGATAAATCGAGTTGAGTCATTTACTCAACACCGGCACCATAGCTGGTGTCTCCCACATTAGGCGCATCAGCCGTTCCAGGATGGGAGGAATGGGCACTGTGAGCAATTCTCGCAGAGGGGCCTCGTACTGTAGGATTTCCAACTCATCCGCCTAAGGGTCCTCCTCCGACTCGGTTGGGAATGCCAGGGCCTTAGACATGTCCTTGACAAAATCAAGGAAACTCATGTCCTCAGGCATGGACCGCCATCAAGGCTCCGAGACAGGAGAGTCAGATGGGACGTTACAGTGGTGACGGGTATCGGGGGACTCCTCGTTCTCCGTCTTTCCACTTGGAGTAGTCCATCGAGGACTTGTAGGAGGGCTGCTCCATTGGCCTCAGGGCTCCTGATGCCCTGTGACCGTTGCCCGGTAGACTTCCTGGGGATTACCATGGATCAGCAGAGGATCGACTCAAGACGTAAGGGGACCTCGAGGATCGGTGCAGCCTCCGGGGATGTCTTGGACGTTGAGGGCACGGTGGTCGGGGCGGATGAACCGGTCGGGGCGGATGAACCGGTCGGGGCGGATGAACCGGTCGGGGCGGATGAACCGGTCGGGGCGGACAACAGCGCCTGCTGCTGATCTATGAAGGCAGACAAACTGTGCTCCAGGGCCGCCATTCTGGACTCCAGACCAGAAGGCTCCGCAGCCTTTCGCACGGGCACCGAGGGACTCGGGCCAGACGTTGGCTCCCCTGAAGGGGAATCCTCGACAAGGATAGTGTCTGGGGACCGAGGTCAATCCGTGGTCGGATCCTTCTGAGGGACCTTCGCAAGCTGCTCCTTCTCTGATGCCTCGGACGAATGTCTCGGACTGCGGGACCGGGCCCGGGGAGCACCCAGCCAGTCGGAACCATCCAAGGATGCCGCCTTCAAGGATTTCTTCTTCTTCCTGGGTTCCCTCGAGGGAGACCCCCTTTCTGAGGGCCCATGACGAGGCTCGGGTTCGGAAGGCTCTGCCCGAGATGTCGGAGGCGTCAGACGAGGTGCTGGCCTTCGGAGGCACCGGGGACTCGGGGAAAAAAACGTATCGCGCTGCTGCTGGCAGCTCTTGAGGGCCTTACTGGACATCCTCTTGCAGAGATTGCAGGCTGCCAGGTCGTGGTCTGGCCCGAGGCAGCGGGGACAGCAGTCATGTGTGTTGGTCAAAGACATAATTTTGGAGCACAGATCACACTTCTTAAAGCCACTGGTAGCCATGGGGGAAAAAAGTACCCCTGCGAAGTCAAAGACTCTCCGGGCTGCCAGTGGAAGAAAAAAGGCGCAAAGATGCCAGGAAAAGAAAAGAACAAAAGCTACAAAATAGACCGAACTTGATGCTGAGGCAACGAGGTCGGTAGGCGGGAAGAGTACTGGTGCGATACGAAACTCGGAGAGAAAAATCAACTTTTTCCAGGGAAACCAGACGAACGTCTGAAGGGCTCCACGGAAAAAAGGAGACTGAGCAAGATGGTACCCTTGTGTGGGAAGGGGACCACGTATGTGTGGTGGTATCTCCCAAAGGCTTTCTTTGAAAGCTGGGGGGGATGCTTCCGCGAGGGCTCCATCGGTGCCGACATCACCCATATGTGAGGACTGACTTCCTATTTGTTCCTAGAGAAAAAACATTAGTTGTTTGTATTAGAAAAAAAGTATATAATGATTCATTTATTTCATTTTCTGATGTCATGTTTTAAAAGGATAACACTTTCTTTTACAACCAGATTTAAAAAGCCTGGCTGAAACCTGGGGGTATATGTTTACTATTCGGCCATAGCGGCTTCTGTGCAATATCGGAACCGAGGCCCCATTTACTTCAATGGGGCCACAACTCCGATATAGCAAGGAAGCTGCTACCGCCAAATAATAAACATGCCCCTTGGTAATTAACTGCTGTGTTCTCATATGCTGATTTTCTTCTTTAGTAAGTCAGAGCTCAGAGCCCTATTTTGCCAGACTTGCAAGTTGATATTTGAAATGTCTGTTTTCTTATTCTTTTTTAGTTGGTAATGTGTAAAGACAGATTTGTCTTGTTTTGTTTCACTCTTGGGTCTTAAGGCAATTCAGTAATTTCTGTATTTGAGGATGCATTTTGGTTTCCAGATAAGAGGTGCATTTTATTTCAAAAGCTTTCCTGATCTCAGTTTAATTAAAAAAAAATAGAGATAAATGTTGTAGCGCTGTGATTTTTGTACAAGCTGATTTTTGTTTTGGTTTTAGTAATCTTTAGTTTAAAGTAAACTATTTCACTGATGATAGCGGATTTCCAGCTTGGATATTTCTTCTGAAGTTATGGGAAGTGCTCCGTTACTTAATATTAATATTCAATGTATTGTACTTCTTGTCCTCATAACTGAGATGATTGTTGTAAAATGTTTTGAAGGAATAATTTTTATATCTTAAGGATTTTAGTTATATGCTAATTAGAACATATGTAGAGAGTTGTCATTTGGAATGAGCTGAAATAAATTTATATCTTCTACCTGCAGTTCATTTAAAAGTATATTGACTAAAGAATCGTTCATGTACTACTTGATATGGATGAGAATTTTTCTCACCTTTATATAATACAGAAATTCATAATAAGTTTTAAACTAAAGAGGTCTCAGACTAGTACGGCTCTGCCACAGAGACTTCGTCTTTTTCAAAGCAGATTGCCCGTTCGCATCAACGACCTCCAGAAACCCAGTGCGGTTATAATGCTCAAGTTATAATACTCAAGTTTCAATCGTTCTTAGAAGTACTTCAGACTTTACTTATCTTGTCTGCCTGAAATAACCCACTGGTATGGACTGTTCATTTAAAAGTAGCACAGGCAAAGATATTCTTTCAGTGATGTCACTGGAAAGTTCTGGTTCTGGCTCCATTAGTGTAGCAGGATAAGTAAAGTAAAGAAGTCAAGGAGCAGCGGAAGTAGGATTCAATCTTATGATCCAGACCTTTTCCTCATCCCTGCTCAATCAGACAGCTGCTGTAGGCAGAAGCCCTGGGAGCATACTTATAGGTACCTACTTTGCCAGAAGAATTAGCTTGAAGACTGTTGCCCTGGGAGCCCAATCAGGTTTCCCCTCTGCCAGGGGATGATATCTCCAAGATCATATTCCTGGGGATCTAGCAATTGTGTTGTACAAGTCTACATCTGCATTTTCTGCTGGAGATACAATACTGAAGATTAGAAGGTAGTTCCAGGTCCAGCCCTCTCTAAAGAGGAGTGGAGTCAGTTTGGAGCTTTTCTTCTTTCGCCATCTACTGGCAGGGGGACAAAATCCACTTGTCTGAACTGGTATGGCATGGGCAATAAGGAATTGAAAATATTACTACTACTAAAGAACAAAACAACTATAAAATGCTACACATGGACATTGTTTTTTTGGAGAGCTTTTTAGTAATTTTCTGCTGCTAACAGTCAGGGTCAACCCAGTCACTAAGTGGACTAGGTTAGTGGTGGAGGAAGTTGTTTTTGGCAGCTTTAGGGAATCCCTTTAAAACTGCTGTCAGGAAGAAGAAAGAGTGTTTTAGGCAAAAAAGCACAGTTACTTACCTGTAACAGGTGATCTCTGGGAACAGCAGGAATAAGTCTTCACATATGGGTATCGTCGGTACCGACGGAGCCTGCGCGGGAACGCTCCCCAGCATCCAAAAGGAAAGCTTTTGGGAGCATCCCACAGCGCCTGCGCGCTGCCTTCCCGCCTTTCCTAACTGCCTCTCTTCAGTTCGAGTTTTAAGCTGAGACAAAGAGAGAGAGAGAGAGAGAGAGAAAGGAAAGGAAAGGAAAGATAGAGAGATACAACTCCTAGGGGAGGTGGGTGGGTTGTGAAGACTTATTTCTGCTGTTCCCAGAGATCACCTGTTACAGGTAAGTAACTGTGCTATCTCCAGGAACAAGCAGGAATGAGTCTTCACATATGGGGACTCCCCAGCTAGAGATGCCAGGGAGATCCCCAAGGTTGTGAGTCCTTGAGAAGGGCTCTACCTCCCCCTATGGATCTCGGGCATCCAATCAGGGATGGGGGGTAGGAGTTGATTAGGTATGGAACAGGTGTTTGAGAACAGCCTGACCAAACAAGGCATCCCGGCGGGAGTCCTTGTCCAAGCAATAATGGGCTGTAAAGGTATGAACCGAGGCCCAGGTGGCCGCTCGACAGATTTGGTCGATGGACACAGAATTTAGATGAGCCATAGAGGCTGCCATGGCCCTCACATTATGAGCTGTGACATGGCCCTCCAGAGAAAGGTTCTTACTCTGGTAGGCAAAAAAAATACACTGAGCGATCCAATTGGACAGAGTTCTCTTAGAGACTGAGAGTCCTAAATGAGAGGGATCGAAAGCAACAAAGAGTTGAGAGGACTTTCTATGTTGCTGTGTCCTTTGTAAGTAAAAAGCAAGCGCTCTCTTACAATCCAGGGTATGGAGATTCCTCTCTGCACTTGATGCATGAGGTCCTGGAAAAAAGACAGGTAAATATACCTCCTGGTTCAGATGAAAAGGTGAGACCACTTTAGGCATAAAGTGTGGATTGGTCCTGAGGACTACCTTGTCATGATGGAACCTTGTATAAGGAGGATTAGCCACCAAGGCTTGCAGCTCACGGATGCGGCGAGCTGAAGTGACTGCAATGAGAAAAATAACCTTCCAGGAAAGGAATTTCAAGGAGGTAGTGGCTAAGGGTTCAAAGGGTGGCTGCATAAGCTGGCCAAGAACCAGATTCAAGTCCCATGCCACTGGAGGTGGTCTAATGGGAGGTTTAGTTAAAAGAAGGCCTCTCATGAATCTTGCTATAAGAGGATGAGAGGAAATAGGCTGTCCATTGAGAGGTTTAAGGGATGCTGCAATAGCACTCAAATGGACTCTTACTGAATTCGTTTTAAGGCCTGCATGGGATAAATGCAGCAAATACTCTAGTAAAGAATTCAAAGGTATTGCAAGAGGGTTAAGACCCTTCTGTGCACACCAAATGGTAAACCTTTTCCATTTAAAAGCATAGGAACGTCTAGTGGAAGGCTTTCTGGAAGCATGAAGGATATCCTTCACTTGCTGAGAAAGATGCAAATCTTGAAGGTCTAGGCCTTCAGCAACCAGGCTCTGAGGTGAAGAGACTGGGGATTTGGGTGCCACAACGTTCCCTCCTCCTGGGACAGGAGGTCTGGAGCAGATCCCAAGTCCAGGGAGAGAGCTTGAGAGAGCTGCAGAAGTAGAGGGTACCACACTTGGCGTGGCCAATGTGGTGCTATGAGGATCATAGACCCCTTGTCTCTCTGAAGTTTGAACAGTGTCTTGGGAATTAGGGGAATGGGTGGAAGGCATAGAGGAAGTCTTGCCCCCAATGAAGGAGGAAGGCATCCCTCGCCTGAACGCCCTGACACGGAATCCTGGAACAGAACCGGGGAAGTTAGGCATTCCACGGACTTGCAAACAGGTCTATGTCCGGGGTTCCCCAAATTTGGAAGATCCTGGCTATCTGGTCCCCATGGAGGGACCATTCGTGTGAAAGCAGAACTCGACTGAGTCTGTCTGCCCAAGAGTTTTGAACCCCTGGAAGATACACTGCCATGAGATGAATTTGATGCTCACTGGCGAAGACCCACAATCTCAAAGCTTCGTTGCAAAGCGACAGAGAGCCAGTCCTGCCCTGCTTGTTTACGTAGAACATGGCTACTTGGTTGTCCATGTGGATGAGGACTGTCTTGTAGCTGAGCAGGGTGTGGAAGACTCAGAGCTAGAAAAATTGCTCTGAGCTCTAAGAGGTTGATATGTAGAGATGTCTCCTGTGGAGACCAGATGCCTTGAGTGGAGAGATCTTGTAGATGAGCTCCCCACCCTCTTGGAGAGGCATCTGTTGTAAGGGTTGCTTGGGGTAACACCTGTTGAAAGGGGGACCCCAGCAACAGATTTTGAGTGGACTTCCACCACTGGAGAGAGCAAAAGAGGTGACTGGAGGTTGCTATTTTGTCTGACAGGCACCCTGATGCCTGGGTCCATTGAGTGGACAGAGTCCATTGAGCTGCCCTCATGTGAAGGCGAGCGTAAGCAACCACATGCACAGTGGATGCCATGTGGCCTAACAGTTGTAACATCTCTCGAGCAGTTAAAAGGGATTTTAACTGAATTTGTGAGGCTAACTGCACCAAGCGTAGGCAACGGGCCTGGGGAAGATAGGCCCTTGCAGTTGTGGTATCCAGCAAGGCCACTATGAACTCTAGAGACTGAGTAGGGGTGAGATGGGATTTTGGGATGTTTATTACAAGTCCCAGATACTGAAGAACATGCCTTGTGCAGGCTAGGGAAGTCTGGGCCTCTGACTGGGATGGAGCTTGGATGAGCCAGTCGTCCAGATATGGGAATATGAATATCCCTAGAGTGCGTAAAAATGCAGCTACTACTGCCATGCATTTTGTGAACACTCTTGGTGCAGAGGCCAGACCGAAAGGAAGCACTTTGTATTGGTAGTGCTTTCCTCGATAAAGGAACCGAAGGAACCTTCTGTGTGTTGGATGGATGAGGACATGGGTGTACGCATCCTTGAGATCTAGAGAACAAAGCCAATCCTGACTCTGAATGTATGGAAGGAGAGCACCGAGAGAAATCATCTTGAATTTCTCCTTGCATAGAAACTTGTTCAATTCTCTGAGATCTAGTATGGGTCTGTAGCCCCCTGTTTTCTTTGGGATAAGAAAGTAGGGGGAGTAGAACCCTGAGCCCTGTTGAAGAAGGGGTACTTCTTCTATTGCCCCTTGGGCAAGAAGGGTAACAATCTCCTGACCCAGAAGGTCGAGGAGAGATGTTGGAGAATTGAACTGTCTCACCATGGTGTGAGGAGGAAGGTGTAAGAAATGAAGCTTGTACCCCTCGCTTATGATGGAGAGGGTCCATTGCTCTGCTGTGATTTGTTCCCACCTGGGAGCAAAGTGAGCTAACCTTCCTGGAATGGTGAGAGGCTCTGGTTCTTTTAGAGCCAGAAAGGCTAAGTTCTCTAGTTGAAAGTCAAAGGCCCTGAGGAGGCTGAGGCTGTTGGGCTGTAGCAGCCCTTGCAGCCTTAGGCTTGGCCTGTTTAGGTTGTTGCTGTCGCTTTGCAGTAAAACGACCTGCAGAAGACCCCTGTTGACCATAAACAGGATAATATCTCCCCTTTTTGGGAAAAAAATCCCTTTTTGAACAACCTTTTCTTAACAGGAGCAGAAGTAGACTTTGAAAGTCTATCTAAAGCAGAATTTTCAGCATCCATCTGAGTGGCCTTTGCTTGCCAATCTTTGCCAAAAAGATTTTCACCTGTACAAGGAAGATTTCCTAGTCCATCCTGAACCCAGGGTTCTAAATCAGAAGCTTGTAGCCAAGCAACTCTGCGTGCACCTATGGCAATAGCCGAGGCTCTGCTAGCACACTCAAAAGAGTCAAAGGCTACACGGTTAGAAAAACTTGGAAACATCCTGGGCATGTTTAAGCCAGGTGAGAAACTCCTCTCTTTTATCTTCTGAAACAAAAGGAGATAAAGTTTGTAGGTGATCTGTAACTTCTTTTAGAAACATCCCCATATAGAGACTATAGGAGTTGATTCTAGCAACAAGCATATTGGCCTGGAAAATTCTCCTGCCAAAAGCATCTAAAGTTCTGCATGCTCTTCCTGGAGGATTAGATGAGTGCCTTTTTGCACTCTTTATCCTCTTCATAGCAGACTCCACCACAATAGAGTGGTGAGGAAGCTCAGTCTTATGAAAGCCAGGACAAGGAGGAACACGGTACATGGTGTCCAACCTACGAGAATGAGGGGAGGTGGTGAGAGGTGTCTCCCATATGCCCAACATGTGATCATAAAGGATCTCATGAATTGGTAAAGTAGCTGCCTCTTTAGGAGCCTTAGGATATTGTAAGATATCCAATTTTTTGGCTCTAGGCTCTGCCTCAGGGGCCACTGAAATGGAGAGGCCCCTGGCCACTTCCCTAATAAAGTCTTGAAAAGACAAGTCTTCTGGAGGAGACATTCTTCTTTTTGGAGAAGAGGGCTCCTGAGGAAGGAGTACTGATGCTTCGACAGAAACCTCCGATTCATCAGAGTCTTCAGAGGAATCGAAGTATCGCCTATCTGGATGCTCTTGCAGAGCCCGATACGCGTACCGAGTGGTATCGACATCGGGAGTAATCGGTACCGATGGGCATCACAGAACAGGGTACCGCTGCAGTCGACACCGAAGCCGATGTCGATGCAATCGGTACCGGCACTGGAACCGATATCGGAGGCGTCGCAGCTTGTATGAATGCCGTAATGGCACGCTGCATGGTCAGAATATTCTGATCCATCGACGCCACCCATGTCTGGATGTCGGTACCAGTGGGAACCACCGGTACCCCAGAACATGGCAACAGGTGATCGGTCGAGGCCGAGCCATCGATGTCAACCTGTGACCCCATAGATAAAGCTTTGGAAGCCGGAGCCTCCCGCCGGGGTAATTTTGCTGGTGCGGATTCCTCGAGAGCAAGGCCGGAGGCATCTCGATACTTAGAGGGAGATCTACCCTTCGAGGACCGGCTGGATTTGAGTTTGGTTACCTGAGATCCATGGGAGGAAGCAACAGCCCTGGAAGACGTCGATGCTACCGAAGCTGCATCAGAGGGAAACAGGATACTGAGCTTGGCTGCTCGATTCTGTAGACCTCTTTTAGACATCATGGAACAGGACTCACAATCCGTGATGGAGTGGTCAGGACCCAAACATTTTAGACACCAGTCATGGGTGTCAGTGACAGAAATAGTGCCGCTGCACTTTGTGCACTTTTTAAACACGGAAGCGGGCTTTCTCCATGAGGAGAATTTCTCGTAGGCCTAAGGCCAAAAGAAAAATGCACAGAAGTGAAATAGTAGTCTTTTTTTTTTTTAAGAAGAAAGACCGGCGGTACTGGTCCGACGTCGAAGAAGGCAGATGCGCGACCAAAGAAATAAAATAAAATAAAATAAAGAACTTCTTCAGTGGTGACAGGAACACGACCTGCTGGCTCCGCGGAAAAGAAGAACTGGAGAGAGGCGGTTAGGAAAGGCGGGGAGGCAGCGCGCAGGCGCTGTGGGATGCTCCCAAAAGCTTTCCTTTTGGACGCTGGGGAGCGTTCCCGCGCAGGCTCCGTCGGTACCGATGATACCCATATGTGAAGACTCATTCCTGCTTGTTCCTGGAGATCAAAAATTACTCAGAGAAAGCATGCAAAAATTGAAGGTAAAAAATAATCAGATACTTGTCTAGTATATTATTGGTGCCAAGCCTGGGGGGGGGGGGGGAGGGGAAGTACCCATAGGGTTCCTGGCAGTACAAATACTGGAGGAGTGGCCTAGTGGTTGGGGCAAGGTACTTCAGGCCGGAAGGTCGGGGGTTCAAATCCCACTAGAGGACAGCAACCTTAATACTTAGATTATTGCCCCTCAAAGCACAAAGTAGAAGTCTAATCTAAAAGTTTACCTTCACAACATGGCAAAGCTTCTGCATTAAGGCTGGAACCGAACTAACATCATAGTCATGGAGGCGTAATGTGTAGCCAAATGTTTTGCCATACTCTGTCAGCAGCTCGGTCATCATAAGGCAGTTGTCTTTCTGAAATCGCAGCAGTTTAACAAACTGGGCAGCTAAAGCTTTCACCTGTTCCATTTCCGTCAGTGTAAGGAACTTTTCATCTCCACATTCCAATACCTAAATAAAAAGTGTCCAGAGAGAATTCACCAATTGGGTGACCCTAACTTATCTAACAAATAAAATGATTATTTCTGGCATGAATAAAACAAAAATCCTGTTTGCAAGAAGTTAGACCTCAAAATCAAGACTGAAAGATGTTTCAAGAATGGAATATTAAAATTTAAATGGAATTGTTGTAGATCAGGAATTAATTACTTTATATTTTTTGGTGCAATGTTTAAAATTCTGAAATACTACTATTTCAGGTATCAAAACACAAAAGGGCAGGTGGGGGGTAGATAGAATTCATTCCTGTTACCTCAAAGTTTGAGCACTAAACCTAGATGCTTCAAATCACTGAAAAATCTTCCATTTCTATAGATTTATATGCAACATATACTCAGCTGTTTCCATAATGTAATGCAACCTATTCAAAGAAGGTAATACAAAATTATTTCTTCCAGGATTAAAATGTCTGTGCTACGTAAGACATAATCCCTACTTACCTGCAGGACATCTGGTATGGCTTCAAAAAGTTCCAAAAGTTTTGTAAATCCATAATAAGCAAGTTTGCACTGACGGCCAAAATGATGATGATAGGAGGGAATAAATTTACTGAACGGCATTCGGAAATGAGGCTGATGGCGCAACAAGTCAACTACCTCTTTGGCAAACTGTTTTGTTCTTTGAATTTCATCAGGAGTGCGCTCTTAAATATAAAAAAGAAATTTTACCTTTTTTGTAAAACAAACAAAAAACCCACAAGGGTAACTAGGTGAGAGGCAGGGCACTGTGAGAAACAGACAAAAAATAAACAGTACCAAAAAAGTTAAAGTCTATACTAGTTATCTTAATATCATAAGCTGAAAAACTATTAAAATAAGATAAAAACCCAAAATCATACCAAATACAACACGGCCATGTTTTAGAATGACACCTACATCAGGGGTAAAAACAAAACAAACATATAAATGAACATATACAAATATTCATAAAAGTTTGGGCTATATTAATTCTATCAGAAAAAAAGAATAGAATAGAAATTAAAAAAACAATATTAATATAAAGATTACATAAAATAAACAAACACTTTTAAGGAATCATATAAATATTGCAAAACAGAACAGTGCATCATCCATTCTATTAACATTTAAAATACAAACAATAATGTGGACATAGCCTCTGAATTGGAGCATTATCTTGAATTGTAAAGATAGCAAAATGCCTTGACTAATCCCCAAAAGGGGAAAAATCCACCAATAATAATTACACAATTACTATGTCTACAAGATATTCCCTTGCATGTCAATATCTATCTTATTTATCTAAAATAGAAAAACAAAGCGTAGTTACTCACCTGTAACAGGTGTTCTCCAGGGACAGCAAGAATCAGCCCTCACTTATGGGTGATGTAGGCACCGACGGAGCCCATGCAGAGCAATTCCCCAGCTTTCAAAGAAAGCCTTTGGGACTGCTGCCACGCATGCATGGTCTTCTTCCCGCCCAAGGGTGCCATCTTGCTCAATCAGGTCCCTTAGCTCGAGCCCTACCAAGCAGATGGCAAGGGAAGGATAAAAATCCAGCAACTTATCAGGGGAGGCGGGAGGGTAGTGAGGAATGATTCCTGCTGTCCCTGGAGAACACCTGTTACAGGTGAGTAACTATGCTTTCTCCAGGAACAAGCAGGAAGTTAGTCCTCACTTATGGGACTCCCCAGCTACAGGCTACCGAACCTGTAACCAAAAAACACCTCCGCAAGGTCGTGAGCAGAAGTCGATGCCCGAAGAAGCCAGAGTCCTCGGGTCCTTGGGGCGAAGCCCTCGGTAGCTGTGAAGAAGGGTCGGAGGGCAGGAGTTGCTTATACCACAAACAGATTATGGAGTACAGCCTGGCCAAAGGCGCTGCCCCAATGGGACTCCCTCTCCAGGCAGTAGTGAGCAGCGAAGGTGTTCACTGAAGACCAGGTCGCCACCCAGCAGATGCCCCTCAGGGGCAAGGAGCACAGCGAGGCCACCGAAGCTGCTTTGGCCCGGACCCCGTGCGCAGTGACTTGACAATCTAACGGAGCACCCGCCTTCATGCGCACAAAGACGATGCAGTCCGCCACCCAAATGGAGAGGGTGCGTTTGGTGACTGCCTGCCCCAGCCGATTGGGATCGTAGGTCACAAAGAGACGGCCAGACTTGCGATGAGCCTGGGTGCGCTGCAATTGCAGTCGTGTGTATGGAGAGCCAACGACGCCTGGTCAGCATGGGGTCTCGAAAAGAAAGCCGGTAAGACTATCTCCTGATTGAGATGGAAGTCTGAAACAATCTTCAGCAGGAACTTGGGGTGGATATGGAGGACCACTCTATTCCTATAGAATCTAGTGTAAGGGGTGTCAGCCATAAGAGCCTGGAGCTCACTGACTCGGCGGGCTGAGGTCAGAGCCACCAGGAAGACCACCTTCCAGAATAGGTGCCAAAGTGAGCACGTCACCATCGGCTCGAAGGGTGAACGCGTAAGCTGCATTAGCACTACATTCAGGTCCCATTCCGCCAGGGGAGGCCGGATGGGAAGCTTGGACAGCAAGAGACCCCGCATAAAGTGGGAGACCAAGGGCTGCCCCGAGAGGGGCTTTCCCTCGACGGGGAGGTGATTCGCCGAGATGGCGCTCAAATGCACCCTGACGGAGTTCGACTTTAGACCTTCCTTCGAGAGATGGAGGACGTACTGAAGGAGTCACCGAGTGCGGCAAGAGAATGGGTCAATCTGGAGCCTGGAGCACCAGACCAAGAAGCGTCACCACTTGAAGGCATAAGATCGTCTAGTCGAGGTCTTCCTAGACACGAGGAAGACCTCCTCGACCTCCTCCGGAAGACCCAGTAGAGCTAGGGAGACCCGTTCAGCCACCAGGCTGTGAGGGATAATGAGACCAGGTTCGGGTGCAGTACCCGTCTCTCCTCTTGCATTAGCAGGCCCGTGGCACAACCCAGTGGAACTGGAGACTCTGTCGACAGACGGAGCAGGAGCGGGAACTAGGATTGTCAAGGCAATGAGGGAGCTACGAGGATCATCGATGCCCGGTCCCGCTAAGCTTTGAGGAGGGTCCTCACAATGAGAGGAATGGGAGGGAATGCATAGAGCAGGCTGGAGGACCAGCTTAGAAGGAACAAATCCGGGCCCTCCCTGCTCGGGTGTGACACTGGGCTGCAGAAGCGGGAGAGCTGTGCGTTCAGCAGGCTGGCAAAAAGGTCTGTGGCGGGAGTACCCCACCGATGAAACAGCCAGCCGGCCACCCCCAGATCCAGCTGCCATTTGTGAGGGCGGAGGATTCTGCTGAGTCTGTCCGCTAGGACATTCTCCTGGCCCGGGAGTAGACCGCCCTGAGGGTCATCCCCCGACGGAAAGTGAAGGAGCAGAGGAGGACCGCTTCCCGGCAGAGGAAGCATGATCCGGTACCTCCTTCCTTGTTGATGTGGGACATCGCCACGCAGTTGTCGATCTGCACGAGCAGACCTCCCCTTGAGGTGATCCTCGAAGGCCCTCAGGGCCCACCAAACCGCCTGGAGCTCGAGCAAGTTTATGTGCCGTTGAGACTCCTCGGGAGAACACTGCCCCTGCCTGCACAATGCACTACAGTGGGCCCCCCACCCCGGCAGGGAGGCATCCGTTGTCAGTACTATGTTGTGCTGTGGGGTCTGGAAGGGCAACCCCCGGAGGAGGTTGCGGGGGTTTTGCCACCAGCCCAGGGACAGACGAAGGCTGTGGGAGCCCCTTACGGGGTCCCTGAGGTGGCCAACGGACGGGCTCCACTGGACGCTGAGGCACCACTGAGCTGTCCGCATGTGCAGGCGGGCATGGGGAACAACATGGACGGTAGAGGCCATGTGGCCCAGGAGGCGCAGCATGGTTCGGGCCGTGACCCGAGGGGTGCTTTGGACCTGAGCTATCAGGGCTCGGAGGTGGTCGGCGCGATCCGCTGGTAGAAAAGGGGTCGCCCGCTGAGTATCGAGGTGTGTGCCGATGAATTCTAAGGCTTGCACCAGTTCGAGGTGGGACTTGGGATAGTTGACCAAGAAACACAGGCCCTCGAGCAGGAAAATCATGCACGCCGCCAGGCGGGTTTCCTCGACGGAGGAACCCATGACGAGCCAGTCGTCGAGGTAGGGGAAGACCAGTACGCTCTGACACCTGAGGAAGGCAGTGACCATGGAGAGGCATTTCGTGAAGACCCATGGGGGCGGACCCGAGGGCAAAAGGGAGCACCCTGTACTGAAAGTGCTCTCCCCGCACCCTGAAGCGCAGGTACTGCCTGTGCTGGGGGTGAATCAAAATGTGGGCGTAGGCATCTTTTAGATACAAGGAGCATAGCCAGTAGCCCTGCCGGAGGAAGGGCAGCAGAACGCCAAGGGATAACATCTTGAACATCTCTTGCACCAAGAACATGTTTAACTTTCAGAGGTTGAGGATGGGCCGCAGACCCCCCCCCCAGTCTTCTTTGGAATGAGGAAGTACTGGGAATAGAAGCCCCAACCTTGGAGGTGCAATGGCACCTTCTCAACTGCCCGCTGGGCGAGGAGGTTGACTAATTCCCGTTGCAGGAAGACTTGATGCACGGGGAATCGAGGAGGCTCCGCTGGGGAGAAGGGAGGGGGAGGCCTGTTGAGGCGGAGGCGATAACCATCCCGGATAACCCAGCGGACCCAGGTGTCTGAGGTGATGGAAGCCCACTGAGGGACAAGAGAGGACAGGCGTCCCCCCACCGCCTGCTGAGTCGCCAGAGGGTGAGAGGCTATGTGGCTGACATCAGAACCCCTTGCAGGACGCTTCGGAGCCGGTGTTTGGGCCTTGGGCCCTTTCGGCTTGCGGTGACCCTGGCTGGACTTCCCTTGTGCCGGAGTGGTCGGTGTGGGAGTGAGTGGGTACAGTGGGTAGCCCCGGAAGGGCAGGCCCTTCCTCAGAAAGAAAGGCTTCTTGGCCTGTTGCTTCTTTCGAGGGAGGGTGGAGGTTTTGTGCCAGAGATGGGTTCAGGTAACTAACTCTGTCTATCTCCACGGCCTTGTCCTCCATCGGCTTTCCGATAAGCTGCTCACCAAGGCAGGGTAACGTCCAGATGTTTCTCCTATACCCACTGCTCCAAATCTGAGGATTGGAGCCACGCCTGGTGACGGACCCCGATGCCAGCAGCTGCCAAGTGAGCAGAGGACTCGAAACCATCATAGGCGGCACGGGAGAGGTACTTCGAGCAGTCCGCGACAGACTTTAGCAGGGTACCGAACCTATTGAGGGGTTCGCCCTCAAGACCCACGGAAAAACCTCCAAGCTCCTTGGCCAAGTCACGCAAGAACATGCCCATGTATAACTGGTATGCCTGAATATGGCAGGATAGCATGGAACCCTGGTAGGCCTTGCGGCCCAGGATGTCGAGGGCCCTCGACTCTCTGCCCGGGGGAACCAAAGAGTGAGACTTTGGGTTCTTCTGCTTTCTCATGGCCGACTCCACCACCATGGACGTGTGGGGGAGTTGGGTCTTCCTGAACCCAGGGCCACGCTGGAACTTGTACATGGTGTTGAGACGCTTACTCACGATGGGGACCGAGGCAGGCGCCTCCCACATGCGAAGCAGCAGCCTGGAAAGGATGGGAGGAACCGGGACAGTAAGAGACTCCCGAGGTGGGGACTCGTACTGAAGGATGTCGAGCTCTTCAGTGCGAGGGTCCTCCTCAGCCAGGGTGGCCAGATTGAGAGCCCATACCATATCCCGAACAAACACCAGGAAGGAAGTGTCCTCGGGTGGCGAACACTGCTGGAATGCAGGTGGGGAAGGTCCCGATGGGCACGGGTTTCCGGGGAGGTATCAGACTCCCAGACAGAGAGGTCGGAAGAGGAATCCGAGATGGCCTGGTCGCCCCAACCGGTGGCCAAGGTCCACTTGAAGCCGGAGGCCCTGGAGGATCTCACCCCCGAGGAACAAGAAGGCGAGCGAGACCGACATTGAGAACCCTCACGAGTCCCGCAGCTCTCAGGGGTTTCCTGGATGGATTTCGACATCCCACGTGAGGGAGCTGCAGTCTCTGGGTGCAAGTCAGCGAATCTGGTTGTGAGCACCTGCTGGGAAGCGATGAACGCAGAAACGCTGCGTTCTAGCACCAGCATACGGGACTCTTACATGGGCGTGGGGCACTGCAATGCCGATCACCAGGTCAGGCGTCGAGGAGAGGGGCCCTTGCTGGAACGGCCCTCAGGAGACCGGGCGCCATCGCTGGAGGCCTCCACATCTGTGCAAGGTACCTTGCGGGGCCGCTCCTTGTCAGACTCTGAGGAAAGCCGAAGGGAACTAAGCGACTGAGCGCGGGAGTGCTCGCGCTTGTCGGGGAGCCCCCCCCGATAGCGACTTTGAGGCCTTCTTCTTCTTGTGCCGCTCCACTTCAGGGGACCCCTGGTCAGAGTGCCACCGAGAGCGCTGGGCCGAAGTGGGGGATCCCACCGGCAGAGAGACGACAGAGGGCGCCCACTGGGGATTCCGAGGCGGTCTTCCTGAAAATGTCTTTGGACTTCTGCTTACGACTGAGCAGGGCTCTGGAGGACATTTTCTTACTAAGTGAACAAAGCCCTGGATCATGGTCAGCCCCGAGACACCACAGGCAACAGTCATGGGTGTCTGTAAGCGACCCGTGTTCTTAGAGCATCTATCGCATTTTTTGAATCTGGTGGCCATAGGGGCACAAACGGCCCCCATGAGGTCGCTCACAGGGCCAGCAGTTGGAAGAAAAAAGGGCGCGAAGCCCGTAAAAAACAAAAAAGACAAAGAAAAACGTCCCCTAAAGGCTCCAAACAGATAGAGCAGGGGAAGGACGGGTAGAGGACTGGTGCAACCGGAAAAGAAGTTGTCCTGTAGGCCGAAAACGAAATACTTTTTCCGAGGGATGAGGACGGAAAAAGAGAGACTGAGCAAGATAGCATCCTTGGGCGGGAAGAGGACCACGCATGCGTGGCAGCAATCCCAAAGGCTTTCTTTGAAAGCTGGGGAATTGCTCCGTGTGGGCTCCGTCGGTGTCGACATCACCTTTAAGTGAGGACTGACTTCCTGCTTGCTCCTGGAGAAAGAAAAAAAAAATCAGTTTTTAGTCTGTCCTTGCTAGCACCATAGACCAGCATGAGGCAGTGTATGTATGTGTATATATTTTAAACACAAGGAGTTGAATCCGCATGGACTAATGTGCAAAAAATGAAAAGTATGGGTTACTAAGCACCTCACAATGAGTACTATGGAAGATCAGGGTTCAATTCCCACTAGCACTCCTTGTGGCCTTGGAGAAGTCACTTAAACCCTCCATTCCTCAGAAGAATCCAAGTTATGAATGCCCCTGTTTAATGTACATTACCAAGTTTAAGTTACAATGTAAATTGCTTTGACTAAAATGATAAAGCGGTATAAAAAAACGTTAAATAAACAAAAAACTGTCTCCCAAATGGCAGTGAGAAAAACCTTTCAAGCAAATAAAGTGCTTGTGAAAGCAAAGAAAGAACCAACGATATCCCTCTATTTAAAATCAGAAGCGTGAATAACTATTGCACTAGGTTGTACAAAAAGTGAGAAAATGTGACTATAGGAATTTTTTCAATTAATTTGACCATGATGGCAAACAAGCGAATAAGGGCAAAAAATTAAATCAAAGACAAGATAGCATACAGAAACACAAGGTACTTAATATTGATGGATAAAGGGGCTGTTACGTTTATGATGATTCAAATTTTATATACCGCCTTTCTAAAGGCAAAACTATTTACATACTAAAAACAAAGGTAATGAAAGGAACACCATAAGGTGACAGGAAATTAAGAGCACTATGCAAAGCAAAAAAAACTAGCTGCCATGAGAAAAATCTTTTAAAACAGATAGAGGCACTTATTTTTTAAAAGTAAAGTTTTAGGCATATAAACTCATGAATAGTAATAAAAATATGGTGAAAAGTGTCTCGATTAAATATAAAATGGAAGTTTTTTTCAAGCTGTAATCCTCATAGGAGAAAAAAGTAAAGTAAAAAGGTAATTACTTACCTGTAGCAGGTGTTCTCCAGGGACAGCAGGAATTAGTCCTCAGGTATGGGTGACATCCCCGACGGAGCCCCACACAGGAATGCTCCCCAGCTTCTACTGGAAGCTTATAGGAGGCTCCACTGCATCTGTGTGCCACAGCACCATTTTGAATCAGTCTGATAATATAGCTGTAGCCAAAGACAACTCCTCAGGGAGGTGAGAGGGTTGTGAGGACTCATTCCTGCTGTCCACGAAGAACACCTGCTACAGGTGAGTAACTACCTTTTTTTCGTGGACAAGTGGGAATGAATCTTCATGTAATGGACTCCCAAGCAACAAGCTAACGAAACCTGAGGAGGCCACAGAGAGCCCAACAGGGGCAAAACTCAACTGCAGCATAGCAACAGGCCCTAACTGTCAAGGGACCAACTATTTACAATGGCAGTGATCTTCTTCCCTTTTTTTTTTTTTTTTTTTGTAGCCTGGACAGAATAGAATGGGCCTTGGGGGGATGGAGTTGGATTCTAATTCCCAAACAAATTCCGGAGTACAGATCAGACGAAGTTGCCGTTGTGTCGGGAATCCCCGTCCAGACAGTAGTGAGATGTGAATGTGTGGATTGAAGACCATGTTGCAGCCCTGCAGATCTCTTCCATGGAGATCAAGCATAAATTGGCCACCAATGCAGCCATAGCTCTGACATTGTGAGCGGTGACATGACCATCATGGCTCAGGCCTGCCTGGGCATGTGAACATGCCAATGTAGAGCTAGTAAGAGGTCACCCAGGTGACCAGCATGGAATTCTGGAAACCCTTTCTCCCTAAAGAGTCCAATGTTCTGGCCTCCCTCTCTGGGAGCGCCAAGGAGTGAGTCTTTGTACTAATGATTCTCTTTAGGGCAGATTAGACCACCAAGGAATGATGTGGAAGCTGAGGCTTCTCGAATCCGGGAGCCTTCTGTACATGGAGTCAAGTCTTCTACTAAGTGAAGATTCAGCGAGGGTGTTCTCCTACATGCTCATCTGTACTGTGCAGGAGGATGCAGTGCACTCGCAGTGTCACAGTCTCCTTAGGGGCAGACGAGTACTGTAGGATCTCCAGTTCTTCTGCCCTGGGCTCATCCTTAGTCTCCAAAGAAAATAGTATTGCCTTGGGCATATCCCTCACAAACTCCTGGAAAGTCATTTCCTCAGGAGGGGACTTACGCCGCTAATGAGATGGAGAAGGGTCCAATGGAAGCTCAGGGAACTTGCTCTCTGACAAGTCTTCTGAATCCACTTCGGTCACCCAGTCTTCTGAGCAGGACTCGGAGAGGAAGTTGAAATACTTTTGAGTCTCTGCTTGGATATCTCTCTCCTGCCTTGAAGGGATCGGGAGTGATGATGCACCGAAGCCTTTCTAGATTTAGAAGGTGCATCAGACTTCCAAGATGCTAGAGAGGGATATCGGCTGGCAGGTACTGGTGTCAGGGCCCTTCGATGCCCCAATGTCAATGCTTCTCCCACAGGCAGGGCATGAGACTCAAGAAACAGCTGCATGGCAACAGTGCCGCAATGTGTTTGAATGCTTGTAGGAGGCACTTCTCCATGGATGCCAATTCTGAAGGCTGCGGGTCTGAGCAACTTTGACTGATGTACCCAGTAACTGAACAAGGGTATTGGCAGTTGGGTCTCGGCTATTATTAGGCTGTCGGTGCCCCTTCCAATGAGATGGAGGATGAGCTTTCCTCCCTTCTGGGCACCTTCGAGGAGCATTCACATGGACCCCCATCATTCTTGATGCCATGTCTCGATGGGCTCAGATGCCAATGCACTAGGGCCTTCACACAGTGTTCAGCTCAATCACCCCTAGATGTCGAAGATGATGAGGCCGAATCCTTTTTCATCTTCCGGTGGAGATCGATCAATGGCCGATATTCCGGGGCACTACAGGTGCTTGGCTCCGAATGAACACAAAGAGTGCCTCGATGTCAATGCACTGCCAGCATCCGGATGCAGCCTTGGAAGCCATAGAGACTGGTGCCGTTGATGCTGAAGGTGATGGATCAGACACAGGGGCGGCCCAAGAGGGGTGCGGGGCCATGTGCGGAGATTAATTGTGTGACCTCATTTGCATAAGGAGCCTCATTTGCATAAATATTCACATAATATTAACATGCGCTTTTAGTAAACATGCCTCTTAATGAGTGTCTGGATAAAGAAAGACTAACAGATTTCTACATTACTATATTGCAGTGACAACCACCAGGCCCATTAGGAAGTACTATAAACACTGACCATTTAGAATCCATAATAAATCTACCCTATCATAACAGCACTACCCAGGATTCACAAAACACCAAACCCTACCTATCAAAAGGTAACACTGCAGATATTAAACCAATATATCTTAGATAATACCAATACAAATCACTGGGGGAAAGAAGTGGGACTGTCAAATAGAAACTACATGAACAGAATACCTCAGTTCAGTTACACATGCAGAAAATTGACCATCACCACACAAAGAACAAGGGATCACAATTTAGAAATAGGAAGATAATTATTAAACTGGGAACCCCAAACGCCAAATATGAAATGTACAACCCTGGAGAAATAAAACTATAAAGTAATTTCCTCTTGCGCTAAACAAAAACGCAAAGATGTTAGCAATACACACTTCCCAGACCAGACATATTCCAGTTAATAAATTAAAAATAAAAAGTATTTTTCTACCTTCTGTTTGAGCATTTTATTTTTCATTTGCAATTGCTCATCACTTTCTTCTGGTTTCTTCTGTCTTCTGTGAGCTATCCATTTGTCCTTTCTTCTCTTTTAGATGTTTTCCATTCTTTCTCTATATCTGCTTTAACATACAGATTGTTTCCCTTTTGCTCTTTCCCCCATTTCTTTCCTTATTCCTTTATCATCCACTCAAATTTCACCCTTCCATTCTCAATCCCCACTTACTCCCTTAATACCCGGCCCATCGTAGACTTTTCTTCCCTCCCACACAATATATCTTTTCCCTTCTCCATTCTCATTTCCCATCCCCTTCTAGTCCTCCCCCAAAATCAGTTCCCTTATAGTTCTAGACCCACCCAGCATCTGCTCTCTTCTAGTCCCTTTCTCCCATGCCCCCACATCAGCCCATTTCCAGTCCTATCCCCATATGCTCTTTTCCAGTTCCATTCCAGGCCCCCCATTAGCCCATTTCCAATCCTAGCCCCCCCATCAGCCCATTTCCAGCCCTATTCCAACTCCCATCAGCCCGCTTCCAGTCCTGTTCCCCCATCAGCCATTTCCAGTCTTATTCCTGCCCATCACCCATGTGCAGTCCAAGCTCCCCCATCAGCCCATTTCTAGTCCTATTCCAGCTCCCCATCAGCCCATTTCCAGTCCTAGCCCCCCATATGCTCTTTTCCAGTTCCATTCCAGCCCCCCATCAGCCAATTTCCACTCCAAGCTCCCCCATCAGCCAATTTCCGATCATAGCCTCCTCGTCAGCCCACTTCCAGTCCTATTCCGGCTCTTCATCAGCCCATTTCCAATGCTAGCCCTCCTATCACAGCCCATCTCCAGCCCTAGCCCCCCCACTCCAAATCACAGCCTATTTCCAGTCTAGGTTTCTCCCCCCTATCACAGCCCATTTGCAGTCCTAGCCCCCCTCACCATCACAGCCCATTTGCAGTCCGTTTCCCCCCCCACCATCATCACAGCCCATTTGCAGTCCGTTTCCCCCCCCACCATCACAGCCCATTTGCAGTCCGTTTCCCCCCCCACCATCATCACAGCCCATTTGCAGTCCAAGTTCCCCCCCAAATCACAGCCCATCCAGTCCTAGCCCCCCCCTCCTCTGAACAGCCCCACGGCTGTCTAAGGGGCTTCAGAGGTAGCTGGAGAAGCCCGTGGAGGCCATGGCTCCCTCTGCACAGCCGCCAGCGTGAACAGCCTTTTCCCTCACGCTGGCGGCTGTTTCTGTGAAGACGCGAATGCCGTAGGTGACTAGGCAAAAACCCAAAGCGCAAAAAGCCCCCACAGAGGAGAAAAAGTTTACCAAGCGGAGGATGAATGGAATGTGTCTGTGGGGTTCCGTGGAAAACAATATGGCGCTGCCGTGGCAGGTGACAAGGAGGCGCGCAGGCATGGTGGAGCCTCCCAAAAGCTTCCAACAGAAGTGGGTAGCGTTTCCAAATAGGGCTCCTTCGGGGACATCACCTATACATGAGGACCCCTTCCTGCTTGTCCATGGAGAATAAGCTTTGCCCTAGTGTAATTATAATTGTGCCTGTGCTGAGAATAAATGTGCATAAATTATTATTTCAATCTGTAGAGAACACCACAAAGAAAACATTAAGAATAGTGATCAACGTTACCTTAATATGATCAGAGCCCCCAAAATATTAAAACTATCATAGCGAAGTAGCTCAAACACAAACAAAACAGTGCTACTACAGCCATTTTGGTGTTTAAAAGAAAATAAATTTCCTGCTAGACTCCACCCCCAATGACCAATATGTCATTGGGGGTGGAGTCCTAAACCATCAACAAATATTGCCAAAGAAAATACTCACATAAAGCCCAGTTTATAAATATCATGGGTGAAATAACAAAAAAAAAAATGTGATGTGACAATCTAATAGGTACTGAAACACATTTAAATCGACTGCATCAGTACAAATTGCAATAGGGTAGACATAAAAACGGAGATCGAATGATGCTTAAAAGGACCTAAATACTGAAAGTTAAAGGGGCATGTTTACTAAAGCACAGTAGCAGGGACAGTGGGGTTTTAGCATAGGGCTAACGTGTTTTTGACCCGCAGTAGCTGGGAGTACTCAGCCAGAAGGCACCCACAACAATGCTGCATTATCTCAGCAGAAAGCAAATAGGCGGACTTAGGGCAGAGTTGGGACACAGAATGGGTGTGCTAGAGGCATAAAGATGCCACTAGGGCAGACGCAAATACTATCAGCCTCCGACCAAGTGGTAGTTGCACCCAACTTGTTAACACATCATGAATGTATGATCTGGCTGTGAACCCCACATGGTGTAAAGGCCAGAATCATCCCACACATATACCATTCATGAAAATGCAGGATGGCAATGTTCACATGCAAAGTGCTCACCTAGGGCACCGGAAACTGAGAGGCAGCATGATGCCGCTACCATGGTAGCAAAGTACCATAACCCAACAGCCAGAAACCCTGAACCTGCAGCACATGGGTATACACAACAGCTGCCTTGATAGTATGCTGTTCACATCTGCATATAGATAAGATGTGGGAGGGCTGCTGGTGTGATCAGCTGTGGAGAAAATGGGAGACAGGGTCTGTGATCACTGTAAAAGCCAGTACTGGCCACACAGCCAGGGTGGAGACAGCAGAGTTCAGCTGGGGGCGAGGCATGCAAATGTGATGGTCCAACCACTGGCAGAAGGAAGGTTTGGCACCTAACTGTGCTGTCAGACCACCATCTTTTTCGCATGGGGAGCCATGTAGTGGTGCACATGAGCACCTGGGGGGGCTATGCTACTGCCATGGGCCTGTTCCTGTGGGCAGATGGCCCCTCGCCCTAACCATATCAGTACATGTCTTTGGCTTATTGGCTCTGAGCAGCTACCTACATTACCACCACTGAGCACGGGCTGGCTTGGTTATTTAACAAGTTTTGATATACCGCTTTTCTACAAGTCAAAGCGGTTTACAATGAACTATGTTTTTTTGCAATGAAAAAGTTATGAACAACATTAGAATTTTTGCAGTGAACATTATGTGAAAACAGAGAACAAATTAATTTATATACAAGTGTATGAGGAGTTGGTGTGGGTCATAAGGGTTTCATGGGGTGGGGTCGCAGGGGTTTCATGAGGGTGGGACAGGGGAAGGATGTGCTTGTGGGCATGAGTTTCTGTTGATCTGCTTTGTTAGTTACTCATTAGCAAAATGCTTCTGGAATAGGTGCATCTTGAGTTGTTTACGAAAGTCCGTGGAAGACTTGATGGTTCGAACAGCTGGGGGGAGTGCATTCCAGAGGGTGGGGGCGTATAGTGAGAATGCTTATGCTCCTGTGGTCTGCTTGCAATTGCGAGTATGTGGTGGGATATTGAGGAGGTTCTGTGTGCCTTTTCCCCTTGGCCTATTAGAATTTGAGTTATGAATTAGGGCGTGTAGTTGCTCTGCTGATTTCCCATCTAGAGTTTTGTGGATGAGGATTAGAACCTTGTATTGTATGCTTGAACTGATGGGGAGCCAATGGAGGTGTTTGAGAATTGGAGTGATGTGGGTTTTCCATGAAGCTTGGACGATGATTCTAGCAACGGTGTTTTGGGTGAGTTGCAGTGGATGGATTGCCTATTTGGGTAGTTCTTGATAAATGGAATTACAGTAATTGAATAGAGGCGTGATGGTGGTCTGGCAGACTGTACGGAAAGTATCAGTGGATAGGAGGGGGCGTAGGTTCTGGATGGTTTTTAGTTTGTAGTGTACTGCTTTGGTGATGTCAATTTGTTCCTCAAAGATCAGTTGTTGGTCGAGTATGACTCTGAGGTATTTTATGTGGGAGCTGACTCAGATCTCTGTGTTGCCAAGCTTGACAGATGTGGGAGGGGTGAAGTTGGGGTTCTTTGTTATATGTAGTAGCTCTGTTTTGCTGAGGTTGATGGAAAGATTATGACAGTGGAGCCAGTTGATGATTTCGTTGAGGCAACATGAGAGTGTGGAGTAATCCGGAGTGCAGTGAAGAATGGTGTGAAGATCATAATATCATCCGCATATATCAGAAACTGGACTGGGAACTGTTGGAGGATATCACAAAGAGGTCAAATGTATATGCTGAAAAGTAGGGAGGAGAGGGATGATCCCTGTGGTACACCCTGGTTAAGAGTGAAAGGAGTTGAGATGTGCTTTTGAATCCTTATGTGCTGACTTCGGTTGGTAAGATAGGAATGGAACCATTTGAGTGGGATGCTGCGGACTCAATATGATGGAGCTTGTTGATGAGTAGCTGGTGGGATACAGTGTCAAAAGCAGCAGAGATGTCCAGGAAGAGCAGGAGGAAGCCTTCAGTGAGTGACTCAATGCCTATGATAAGTGAGTTTAAGAGGGAGGGTCATGAGGGTTTCCGTGTCATGATTAGGTCAAAATCCATATTGCTGTGGATTTAATGGTGCATGTATGTCTATTGTGATAAGGAAGCTTATCATAGCTCAGGAAGGGGCTATAGAAAAGGTGAAGTGTCTCTGAACAAGCAACCTGTCAGTGCTGGTAGAAATGAGAAAACAGAATTTTGCCATAAAAGACTACCAGTCCCAGAATGCACCAGGTTTCCAACAGCCATGAGAGGAGCTGAAGTGAGAAAACGTGTGTTCAATCAAAAGGGCTATGAGGTAATCCCCAAGCACTCATTGCAAAGGGCAGGGCTTGATTCAGCACAGCTGCGCTGTGCTAGGATGGAACACTCATCTCAAAGGGCCGGGCCTGATTCAGCACAGCTGCACTGTGTTAGGGAGGAGCACTCATCTAGGCAAAATAAGAGTAGAGTTTATTCTACAGATGACCATCTTCATGATCACCTTGGATATGCAGAGAAGGATCATCAGTTTCATCTGAAGAATCAGCAGAAGCAGAAGCCAAACCGGACGGATAGAGAAGGAAAGAAACCCTCTGGAAGGAAGAGGAGAAAAGCCTTTGAGAGGTCTAGAAGAGTCCAAGGCAGTACGTATACTGGGAGGTATTCCAAGGGCCAGCATAGACCATTGGACTGGGGAAAGCCAGAGGAATGGTGCTGCAGAACAAGGAATCACCAGAGGCTACCTGTGAGGGAGACGGCTGCACGTGGAAGGGACTCTAAGACCTATGCCAGAAGATATGTGAAGAGAGATCCAGTGTCCAGGGATCAGGACTGGAAGGCTGGACATAAGAACTGGACTACATACTGGCCAGGCTATATTTTTATTTATTTATTTAGACAGTTTTGTATACCGCCTTATCCTTCAATCAAAGCGGTCACAACACAATTGGGGGATACATTTAACACGTGGGGATATGAGACACATACACTAATACTTACAGGGAACATGGGCAATGGAGGGTTAAGTGGCTTGCCCAAGACCACAAGGAGCATCCATGGGACTAGAAACCCCAGTCCTTCCGGCTCAAGGTTGCTGTCCTCTAGTGGGATTTGAACCCCCGACCTTCCGGCCTGAAGTACCTTGCCCCAACCACTAGGCTACTCCTCCCTTATATAGAGAGGAACTATAGCAACAATGGAAGCTCAGGTATGAACACTGATCTATGCCCTAGCTATAACCTTGGAAGACAGCAGGGAAATAAATGTTCTCCTGAAAGGGCTCCATTGAAAGATTCATCTGTGCCAATTCATGATAGTGACCCTATGCTTGTTGATGAAGGGGAAATAATAGCAGATCAAGATATTGTTTATATGGACTGCTCTCTATCCAAACTCCGTTGGTAACTTTCTGTGATATAAAGCACAGCAGCCATCACAAAGAAAATATAAATTTGTTCTTTATTCCACTAAGAAAAGCTCCTGAAGCAGGATTTGACTCACACAGTAGAAAACCAGCCAGCTAAAGGGTTTCAGCTGGATAACTGATAGCAATTGAGCTGCACCTAATTGCTTGTGAGCTAGGAGAGAATTACTTCTGGATCTGTGTGGAAAATAATCAGAAGTTAACCTTACAAGAACAGTTTATTTCTTTCTTTGTGGCTTTTCGTTTGTTAGAGATAGGCTAAGAAAACATTAGCTAATTGCCTGACAAGTTTGAAGGTTGTTTTCCTGATTTTGATTTTTGACTCTGTTTTACCAAGTTAAACACTGCAAGCAAGTAACCTAATTTATGTGCTACCAAGCATATCTGTGCTGGGAGAAATAAAGCGTAGTTACTCACCTGTAACAGGTGTTCTCCAGGAGCAGCAGGAATCAGTCCTCACTTATGGGTGACGTCGGCGCCGACGGAGCCCTCGCGGAGCAATTTTCCCCAGCTTTCAAAGAAAGCCTTTGGGAATTGCAGCGCGCATGCGCGGTCGTCTTCCCGCCCGAAGGTGCCATCTTAGCCAGTCAGATGACATAGCTAAAAAAGACAGCATAAAAATTTGCAAAAAGAACATAAGCAGACGATTGCAACTCCAAGGGGAGGAGGGAGGGTAGTGAGGACTGATTCCTGCTGCTCCTGGAGAACACCTGTTACAGGTGAGTAACTACGCTTTCTCCAGGACCAAGCAGGAAGTCAGTCCTCACTTATGGGACTCCCAAGCTCAAGGCTACCGGAGACCCTAAGCACAAAAATGAGCTCCCTCTAGCTCAGCAGCACAGAAGGAAAGAATCTTCGCTGAATTATCACCCACCGGTAGCCCACATCCGGGATGGAGGGTAGGAGTTGCTCAGACCTCAAAGAGATTACGGAGGACTGCCTGTCCGAAAGCACTGTCCCTACGGGACTCCCTCTCGAGACAGTAATGGACCGCAAAAGTCTGGCTCGAAGACCAAGTAGCGGCCCGGCAGATGTCTGCCAGCGGAACAGAGCGGAGGTAAGCCACTGACGTGGCCTTTGCCCGAACACAATGAGCCGTGACTCGACTTTCTAAGGCGAGTCCGGCTGCCCCATAAGCCCAAGAGATACAGTCCGCAACCCAGATGGACAGAGTACGCTTGGAGACCGGGAGTCCCAATTTATTGGGGTCAAAAGACACAAAAAGCTGAGCAGCTTTACGGTGCTCCCGCGTACGGTCAAGGTAGAAGTTCAATGCCCTTCTACAGTCCAGGGTATGGAGGACCGTTTCGGCTCGGCTGGAGTGTGGTCTGGGAAAGAAGGTTGGAAGTACCACCTCCTGATTGATGTGAAAAGGGGAGACCACTTTAGGCAGAAACTTAGGGTGAGTCCGTAGGACTACCCTATTCTTGTAGAACCGAGTGTAGGGGGGATCAGACACGAGGGCCTGCAACTCACTTACGCGCCTAGCGGAAGTGAGGGCTACCAAGAACAGTGTTTTCCAAGACAGAAAACGGAGAGAACATGTAGCCATGGGTTCAAAAGGCGGACAGGTGATCCGCTGCAAAACCACATTCAGGTCCCAGTTCGGCGCTGGCGGGCGCAGAGGTGGTTTAAGTAGAAGGAGACCTCGGAGAAACCTCGCTACGAGAGGGTCGCTGGAGAGAGGTCTACCGTCCACCGGCACATGATGTGCCGAAAGAGCACTGAGGTGAACTTTGACGGAGTTGGACTTAAGTCCTAGATTAGAGAGGTGTAGCAAGTACTGCAAGATCACCGACACCGGGCAGGAGAAGGGATCCTGAGACTGTTCGGTACACCAGACTGCAAAGCGACGCCATTTAAGGGCGTAGCATTTGCGGGGTAGAAGGCCGTCGCGAAGCCAAGACGACCTCCTCCACCTCCGCCGGCAGGAGAAGGGGAGCAAGGACTACCCTCTCAGCAGCCAGGCCATGAGGTTGAGAGACCTGAGGTTGGGGTGCAGTAGGGACCCCTGATCCTGGGTGAGGAGATCTGGTTGCGCCCCCAGAGGGATTGGATCCTCCACCGCCAGTTGCAGCAGGAGCGGAAACCACGGCTGCCTGGGCCAGCGAGGGGCCACCAGGATCATGAAGGCTTTGTCTCGGAGAACCTTGAAAAGAGTCCGAGAGACTAACGGAATGGGAGGGAAAGCGTACAGAAGGCTCCCCGACCATGAGATCAGAAAGGCGTCCGCCGCAACCCGAAGGGGGTGAGGCTGACGAGAGCAGAAGCGAGGAAGTTGCCGGTTGCGAGGACTGGCAAAGAGATCCACCGTGGGGAGGCCCCACCTGAGGAAGAGCTTCTGGACGATCAAGGGATCCAGACGCCACTCGTGCGGCTGGAGGACCCTGCTGAGTTTGTCCGCCAGGCAATTTTCTGGGCCCGGGAGATAAACTGCCTTGAGGAGAATGCCGTGACTGACGGCCCAAGAGCAGAGCTTCTGTGCCTCCCGGCAGAGGAGGAAGGGGCCCGTGCCCCCCTGCTTGTTCACGTAGAACATGGCAACTTGATTGTCCGTCTGGACAAGGACGGACTGTTGGGAGGTCAGGTGGGAGAAGGCCTTGAGAGCTAGGCGGATCGCCCTGAGCTCCAGGAAGTTGATCTGCTGAGCAGACTCCCACTTGGTCCAGAGGCCCTGAGTACGTGCCTCTTGGCAATGGGCTCCCCAGCCCAGGAGGGATGCATCGGTGGTCAGCACCCGGGTCGGCTGAGGTGACTGGAAAGGCATTCCTAATACCAGGTTCGGCTGCAGGAGCCACCACCGGATAGACGAGACCAGCGGCTCGGAGACGCGCACCAGGTCTGCAAGGCCGCCTGTGGCTTGTCGCCACTGCCGGCGGAGACACCATTGAGCAGACCGCATATTCAGGTGGGCATTGGGGGTCACATGGACGGTGGAAGCCATATGGCCGAGCAGTCTCAGGAAGCGCCTGGCGGAGACCAGGGGCTGGCTGCGAAAGCGGTCGGCTAGGTCCATGAGCCGCTGAGCCCTGTCGAGCGGTAGGTACGCTCGCGCCTGAGGGGTGTGCAGCCTTGCGCCGATGAACTCGAGATCCTGTGAGGGGAGCAAAGTGGACTTTGCGAAGTTTATGACAAAGCCCAAGTGCTGCAGCAGAGTCACCGTGCGGCACGTGGCGTGGGTGACCTCCTGAGCGGACGCTGCTCTGATGAGCCAGTCGTCGAGGTACGGAAAGACAAAGAGGCCGCGAAGCCGGAGATGGGCCGCCACGACCGCGAGGCATTTTGTGAAGACTCGCGGTGCGGAGGACAGGCCAAAGGGCAGTACTCTGTACTGGTAATGATTTCCTGCCACCACAAACCTTAGGTATTGGCGGTGGCTTGGGTGGATGAGGATGTGCGTGTAGGCATCCTTTAGATCCAAGGAGCATAGCCAATCTCCCTGCTGGAGGTAGGGCAGAAGGATTCCAAGGGTAAGCATTTTGAACTTCTCCCGCACAAGGAACTTGTTGAGGTTGCGCAAGTCCAGGATGGGTCTGAGGCCCCCTGTTCTCTTTGGTATCAGAAAATACCTTGAATAGAAGCCTTGACCTCTCAGGTGGTGTGGCACCGGTTCCACCGCCTGTTCCTGCAGAAGACCTGCTAACTCCTGAAGGAGCAACTCCCTGTGCAGAGGGGGGCGCGGAGGCTCTCCCGGAAAATAGGAGGGAGGGACCTGGTGGAAGTGGAGAAGGTAGCCCTCTCGCACGACCTGAAGCACCCAGGCATCTGCGGTGATGCTGGCCCACCTGTGGGCGAAGTGAACCAGCCGGCCTCCGGTGCTGGGGGGAACCAGCGGGGGGGGAGAGGCTATGCTGAGCGAGTCAAAAACCCCCACCCTGCTGAGCAGGGGCTGGTGGTGCAGGCTTGGGGTCTTGCTGCCTACGGGACCCGTTACCCCGTCCCTTGGCCTGCTGGCCCTGTTGGGGAGCTGCAGGGGCCTGATAATGGGGGTATTGTTTGTAGGCAGCTGCCTTCCTCGGGTAAAAGGACTTTTTTCCCGAGCCCTTCTTTTTCTGGGAAGGGGCGGAGGTCTTCCTAGAAAGCCTGGTCCTGGTGAGAGTCTCAGTCTCAATTTGTGCAGCCTTTTCCGCCATGGGCTTGCCAAAGAGGTTTTTCGCCTCGGCAGGGGACATCGACCAACTTGTCCTGTACCCAGGGCTCAAGGTCGGACGACTGAAGCCAAGCCTGTCGGCGGGCACCGATGCCGGCTGCGGCCACTCGAGCCGAGGCTTCAAAGCCATCATAGGCTGCTCGGGACATGAACTTTGAGCATTCCCGAATACCCGTGGACAAGGCTAGGAACCTCCGCAAGGGCTCCTCGGAGAGACCAGCGGAGAATCCGGCTAGCTCTTTAGCCAGATCCCGGAGATACATGCCCATGTATAGCTGGTAAGTCTGGACACGACAGGCGAGCATAGAGCCCTGGAAGCACTTCTTGCCAAGGCCATCCAGGTTACGGGCCTCCCTTCCAGGAGGCACCGAGGAGTGCATCTTCTGGCTCTTAAGACGATGCATGGCCGATTCCACTACCATGGAATGGTGTGGCAGCTGTGCCTTTTGAAAGCCAGGGCTCTTGCGGACTCGATAGATAGAATCGACCCGCTTGCTCAGGACCGGCGAGGAGGCCGGACTCTCCCACATGCGGAAGAGTAGACGTTCCAGCATAGGAGGAACCGGCACAGTAAAGTGTTCCCTCGCGGGAGAGTCATACTGGAGGGCGTCGAGCTCTTCGGCTCGAGGCTCCTCCTCGGGATCCGCAGGGAAGGCCAAAGCCTTGGCCATATCCCTAACGAAGTCCGAGAACCGGGCATCCTCCGGGGGGGACTGCTTCCGAGGCTCGGACTCCGGAAAGAATCAGGTGACTCTTCCTCCTCAGACTCCCAGACCGACTCCGACGAGGACTCGGTGGGGTCGGCCCGGGCAGGGTGCGGCGCCAGCCGCCCGACGCCGAGGGAGTCGGCGTCGGCGACCTCGGTCCCGAACGGGAGGCTGAGGGCGACCTCGACCGAGGATCGACTCGAGTTCTCATCGACTCGAGGATCGGCTCGGTCTCCGGGGTCGACTTGGACGTCGACGTCCCGGCGGTCGGGGCAGCGACGCCAGCGAAGCCAGCGAGCAGTGCCCGCTGCTGGTCCATGAAGGCAGACAGTCTGCTCTACAAGGCCGTCAACCTGAGTCCGAGCTCAGGTGACCCAGCAGCCCCCGACTCGGGCCCCGACGGCGTCGGGCCCGACGTCGGCTGTCGCGGAGGCGAGTCCTGACGGACTACAGGACTTAACCGGGCAGGCATCTCCGTCTCCAGGCGATGTCGCTTCGGGAGGTGCTCCTTCTACAAGGACCCGGGGCGGCTGTCGGGGCTATGCGACCTGGCCCTCGCGGAGCCGGAGCGTCCACCGACGCCGCCCTCGCGGGTTTTTCCTTCCGACGATGGTCCCCGGAGGGAGAACCCCGGTCGGAGGAGCTCCGGCGACGGTCCGAGCTGGAGCCTTTCGACACGGAGGCCTCCGACGAGGTCCGGGTACGGCTGGGGGTCAGCGAAGATTCTCTCGCGCTGATGCCGCCGACTTCTCAACGCCTTCGAGGACAGTTTGCTGCAGGGCCCACAGATCAGTTCCTCATGATCCGGGCCCAGGCAGCGGAGGCAAAAAGTCGTGTGTGTCGGTTAGTGACATATTTCGGTCACACCGACCACACCGCTTAAAGCCACTGGCAGCCATCGGGGGAAAAAGGGCCCCTGCGAGGTCAAAGGACCGGGCTGCCAGGGAAAACGAAAACGAAAGCTGACTAAGTCAGAAAAAACCGAAAAAACGGAAGAGGACTCGAGACCGGCGTCGCGAGTCCGGGCGGGAAAACGATCGGCGTCGAACCGAAAGAAAAAAGTATAAAATAAAGAGGAAAATCAACTTTTTCGCGGGGACAAGACGGGGACGTCTGTAGGGCTCCGTGGAAAAAAGAAGACTGGCTAAGATGGCACCTTCGGGCGGGAAGACGACCGCGCATGCGCGCTGCAATTCCCAAAGGCTTTCTTTGAAAGCTGGGGAAAATTGCTCCGCGAGGGCTCCGTCGGCGCCGACGTCACCCATAAGTGAGGACTGACTTCCTGCTTGGTCCTGGAGAACCCCATAAATAAAGAAGTATCTTATTGGCTTTAACACTTGTGCACAACTAAATTATTGTCAGCAGCTGTGTCTGGTGTGAATGAACTACATTACCCACAATACCTTGCAAAAATCATATAAATATATGCATTGTCAAGACTGTGAAGATTCTCACCCAGGCAGCCGTCTGAGAAGTCCTGTAGGTCGCTGTTCGATCTTCGTTTGGTAGCTGATTCCATAATGTGGGTGCTGAGTAGGTAAATACTCTGTTGCTTGTGCAAACGTTTACAGTTTGTTTGTTAGTTGAGACGTGAAGGGTGTTTAAGTTGTGAGTCCTTCTGCTTCTGTTAGGGGGTTGTGTGGTGATGAGGTGGGAGAGGTAGGATGGTGCTATGTTATGTATCAGCTTGAATACAGTTACTAATAGTTTGTATTTTAATGCGGGCTGTAATGGGAAGCCAGTGTAGCTCAATTAGTATAGGTGTAATATGTTTGTTGAGTTTTCTGTTGAGGATAATCCTGGCTGTGACGTTTTGCGCCATTTGCAGTATGTTAAGGGTGCTCCCTTACCTAATTGCCCTAATTGCACTTAGGGTGCTCCCTTACTTAATTGCCCCTTTTTTGCACTTTTGGTTCAGTTTTTCTCAGCTGAATAACTGCCCCTCTCCATAACTAAATGGAACTTTCCTTCTATTATCTGGCCTGTCTGTATTGGCCAGGTTAACATTTAACTCAATACCTATCCTAGCTCTGTCTCCATTGTTGCAGAGTTTTAAACTTCTTTCCTGTCTCTGCTCTAATTCTACCTGAGTGACTAACCTATCCCCCTTGCTGAGGTATTGTTTAGCTCTTTTTCCTGTCTTCCACATATGCTTAGCTCCGTTTGCCTCTCTGTCCTTTGGGAAGAGAAGTGCCTCTCTTACAAGCTCTGCTGGAAAGCATAGCTACTCACCTGTAACAGGTGATCTCCGGGAACAGCAGAAATTGAGTCTTCACATATGGGTATCATCGGCACTGCATCCCCACTGCACCTGCGCTGCTGCCTTCCCGCCTTTCCAACTCTCCCTCTTCAGTTGGGTTTGTAGCTGAGATAAAAAGATTGAAGGAAAGAAAGAGAGATAGAGATACAACTCCTAGGGGAAGCGGGTGGGTTGTGAAGACTCAATTCCTGCTGTTCCCGGAGATCACCTGTTACAGGTGAGTAACTACGCTATCTCCAGGAACAAGCAGGAACGTCGTCTTCACATATGGGGACTCCAAAGCTTAGAGATGCCAGGGAGATGAACCCAGAAGCTGTGAAACCCAGGCTGAGGTGGGTCATGCTTCCTCCCAAGGATCTCTGGTATCGAAACCCGGGATGGCGGGTAGGAGTTGTTCTAAGACTTAAAGAGATGCTGGAAAACAGCCTGGCCAAATGAGGCATCTCAATGGGAGTCCTTGTCCAAGCAGAAATGGGCTGCAAAGGTGTGGACCAAAGACCAAGTGGCTGCTTTGCAGATGTCGTCAATCGACACCGAGCAAAGGTTGGCCATAGAGGCAGCCATTGCTCTCACATTGTGAGCTGTGACATGACCTTCAAGAGAAAGTACCTCACTCTCATGGGTAAAGGATATGCAGTCTGCAATCTACTTAGAGAGAGTTCTCTTGGAAACAGGTAAGCCCAGGTGACTGGAGTCAAAGGCAACAAAAAGCTGTGAAGCCTTTCTATGTTGCTTAGTCCTCTGAAGGTAAAAAGTTAAAGCTCTTTTACAATCCAGAGTGTGAAGATTCCTTTCTGCACTAGAGGCATGAGGCCCAGGGAAGAAGACAGGAAGGTAAACCGACTGATTCAAATGAAAAGGTGAAACCACCTTTGGCATAAAGTGAGGATGAGTCCTTAGGGCTACTTTATCATGGTGGAACCTTGTATAAGGAGGATCAGCCACTAAAGCTTGTAGCTCACTGATGCGTCTGGTAGAAGTGAGGGCAATTAGGAAGATTATCTTCCAAGAAAGAAACTTTAGAGATGTAGTGGCTAAGGGTTCGAAGGGCGGCTTCATAAGCTGTCCAAGGACAAGGCTTAAATCCCATGCCATGGGTGGTGGCTTAATGGGATATTTAGTCAAGAGTAGGCCTCTCATAAACCGTGCTACAAGCGGTTGAGAGGAGACAGGTTGTCCATCAAAGGGCTTGTGGAAAGCCGCAATGGCACTAAGGTGGACCCTTACTGAATTAGTCTTAAGATCAGAGGATGATAGGTGGAGGAGATATTCTAGTAATGCCTCCACTGGTACTGAAAAAAGATCATGTTCCTTTTTTGAACACCAGATAGAGAACCTTCTCCACTTAAAGGCATAGGCATGCCTTCTGGAAGGTTTCCTGGAGGCTAAAAGGATATCTTTAACCTGTTGAGAGAGGTTGATATCCTGGAACTCTTAAGCTCTCAGCAGCCACGCCATCAGGTGTAAAGACTGAGGATTTGGGTGCAAAAGCGTCCCGTCCTCCTGGGATAGAAGATCTGGAGCACATCCCAACTCCAGAGGTCTGGTTTGAGAGAGACGTAGAAGCAGTGGATACCATGTCTGTCTTGGCCAGCATGGGGCTACGAGGATCATATGGCCCCTGTCTCTCTGAAGCTTGAACCGAGTCTTGGGAATGAAGGGAATGGGTGGGTAGGCATAAAGGAAGCCCTGACCCCAGTGGAGGTGGAAAGCATCCATTGCCTGACTGTTCTGAGCCGGAAATTCTGGAATAGAATCGGGGAAGTTTGGCATTCTGAGGACTTGCAAACAGGTCCATATCTGGAGTCCCCCAGATCTGAAAGATTCAAGCAATTTGCTTCAGATGAAGAGACCACTTGTGTGGCAGGAGTACCCGACTGAGTTTGTCTGCCAGGAGATTTTGTGTGCCTGGAAGATACACCATTAGTAGATGAATCTGAAGGCCTCTTGCGAAGGACCAAAGGCGTAGAGCTTTGTTGCACAACGCCTGAGAGCCTGTTCCACCCTGCTTGTTCACAAAGAACATGGCTACCTGATTGTCCGTCTGGACAAGAACTGTCTTGTAGCTCAGGTGGTCCTGAAATACTCGGAAAGCATAGAAAATGGCTCTGAGTTCCAGTATATTTATATAAAGACAAGCCTCCTGCTCGGTCCAGGACCTTGAGTGGAGAGATTATCCATATGAGCACCCCAACCCGCCTTGGACGCATCCGTCATCGAGGTAGCTTGGTGTGGTGGCTGCTGAAAAGGTGAGCCTACGAGAAGGTTTTCTAGTGATTGCCACCATTGTAGGGACGAAATGAGGAGCGCAGAGTTTCTGATTTTGTCCCCCAGGCAACCGAACGCCTGTGTCCACTGAGAGGCTAGAGTCCACTGGGCTGCTCGCATGTGTAGGCGAGCATAGGGGACTACATGAACAGTGGACACCGTATGCCCCAGCAACTGAAGCATTTCTCAAGCAGTCAGGAAAGTTTTCATAGCTGCTTGAGAGGCCAGTTGGAGTATCCGAGCACAGCGGAGCTGTTGCGGGAAAGCCCCTGACTGCTGTATGTCTAGGAGAGCCCTTATGAACTCTAGCGATTGAGAAGGGGCGAGATGGGATTTTGGGAGGTTTATGACCAATCCCAAGTATTGCAGGATTTGCATTGTGCAGGAAAGAGCGGAGCTGGCTTCTGAAGCTGTTGAAGCTCGGATTAGCCAGTCGTCTAAGTAAGGGAAGATGAATATCCCTAGAGTCCTTAGAAATGTTGCTATTACTGCCATGCATTTTGTGAAGACTCTTGGGGCGGAAGCCAGGCCAAAGTGTAGAACTTTGTACTGGTAATGTTTTCCCTGAAAAAGTAAAACGGAGTTACTTACCTGTAACTGAGTTCTCCGGGGACAGCAGGATAAGTCAGCCACACTTGGTGACATCATCCGACGGCGCCGAGAAGACGGAAGTACTCTCCATAGCTCAGAAGGGCTTTGCCCTTCTGAGCATGGGCCACTTGGCCCTACCCCCCCTGCCCGCCCCTAGCTAGCCAGTTCGTCACTAGCTGAGCCTTTTGCCGCTAGGAGGCGGGCACCTGGACGGAGGCAGACCCCATCCCAGGGGAGGTGGGCGGGTATGTGTGGCTGACTTATCCTGCTGTCCCCGGAGAACTCAGTTACAGGTAAGTAACTCCGTTTTCTCCTAGGACAAGCAGGATGAGTCAGCCACACTTGGTGCCTCCCAAGCTGCCACGCGCTGTGGTGGATGGGGGAATGCCGAGACACTCCCTCAGGCAGTATTTGCCTTTGTGTTGCGACAGGACCTGTCAGTCCGCAGTGGCGCTGCACGCATTTTCAGTAGCAGTGCTGAGAGGGGGAGCATTTGAAGGGCTCTTTCCGTTTGGGTTTGCCGTCGCGATGCACGTATGTGCAGAGGACTACAAGGTACACCGGTTTAGTAAGAGAGATGTAGGCACATCGAGCAGCAGTAGTGTGGAATCCAACCTTGGAGCAATAGTAGTGCGGGATTTGCCATCGAGCAATAGTAGTGAGGGATTCACCGTGGTCACGGAGCAATAGGTGCGGTCACAGGGCGCACCTGTGCAGTAACCGAGATGTAGGCCCATAGGTCCTTAGCAATGCGGGATCCCCCACCGAGCATTATTTGTAGCGCGGGATTCACTGCTGTCATGGTGCATGCCATCAGGCAGTAGTAGTAGTGCGGGGTCACCGCTGTCACGATGCACGCGGGGCTCACCATTGCCGTGCACGATGCACACATGTGCAGAGGGGCGATAACACGGCACGCCTGTGCAGTGACCGATGTAAGTACATCGCAGTAGCAGTTCCCGTAATGTGGGAACACGGGCATGGATATCCCTACGTAGCCGATTGCAGTAGTTGGCCATGCGGGTGGAGCAAAAATGGAATATTGAGATATCATTGGAAGAGGGGCTTCCCCCCCCTTTTTTTTTTTTTTTTGAGGACACTTGAACCGATAAAACGGGATATCAGAGGAACCGGGAGACATGGCAAATTTGGCCACTGTTGGTACAGAATACTGTGCACGGCTGAACTCCGTCAAAGGCTGCCTTCAGGGTGCATATCCCACTCCCTGCATGCTTGCGCATTGCTGCTGGCATCTGTGCCGTGGCCCGATTGCTCGGCCGCAGCGGCAACTGAGGTAGCGGTGCTGTCAGAAGGCCGTGAGGCGTTTTCACTAATGCTAGTCCCTGGCACGGTATACATGAGGGGAAGGTGTTGAGGCAGAAGCCAGAGCAAGAATTGCTGCCTGGTTGGGGCTCCTGTATGGTCTAGGCCGGGAGCGCTGTAGTTAGGCTCCTGTCTGGTCTAGGCCGGGGGCGCTGTAGTTAGTTACGTACGGGGCATCCTGGGGAAAGTGGAAGTCCTGTGAGGACGGGGACAGGGTTAGGTCTCTTGACACTGGTGTGTTATCATGTGACCGTGTGCTATCCTGTTTCCGTGGGGCTCCGTTCCTCCCAGGAAGCGTGTAGGTAGCTTGATTCAGAAGGACTGCCCATCTGATGAGTGCCTTGTAGCTCAACCGGCCTCTGAGTGGGTGATCGTCCTGCGAGATAGGCTAATGCAGAAGGGATCACAGCAGCCGGGATTGCCCGGCAGGGGACAGAATAGGAATTTGAACAACTATCTAGAGGGTCGCCAAGAGGTGACAGCGACCTGATGGCGCGTAGCAATGCAGCTTCATTTCAGCAGTAACCTGGGCAGGCATGGCTCCCGCATTGGCTGAATGAGGAGGATGCTGAGCTACCGGGGCTGAGGCTGGTTAACTCTTATTTAGGTCCCTCCTGAGACATGTAGCTCTCCCTGACGGGCTCTCCTTGCACTGCAGGGACTGGGATGTCAGGAGTCATGGCTGGGACTTGAACCTGTGACCTTCTGCTTCTGAACGCACTGTCTGTGTGCACCGGAGCACCGCGGTGCCACTCCAGAGTAGAGGCGAGGCATCGGAAGGCTCGTGGGAGGAGTCCAGTTGGTGCACCGAAGCGTCACTCAGATAAGTGCCGGCCTTCTGTCGGTAGGCCTAGGGCTGTCAGTACAAGACCGTCTGTGGAGAGAGGAGAGGAAGGAAGAAGAAGACAGAATGGCTTATTGGTGCAAAATGCTGTTGTATGCATTTGCTGATGCATGTGGCCAGTGACTTGTCCACTTGAAGGCAAGATGCAGTGCTCTTAACCCCTTGTCGCACGCCTCATGATCCGAACCACTAGGCTCGTGCCCCTGTTGGGAATGTCATAAGCGTTGTCCCGAGCGATATTAGGGGGTGGCCCCAGCTTTGCCGATAGGCAATGGCGGGGGATTGCATGTACCAGGACACAGTAGCCATGTGCACGGCGTCATATTGAAGACACGTAGGCTCCCCAATGCCTTGGGTGACAGGAGTTCATGGCGAGGGGACGCTGCTTACCCGTAGGTTGGCATGAAATATGGGGACTGGATTGGCAGGGGCCACAGCTGGGATTTGAACCTGTGACTCTGGTCCTAGAGGTACTGGCTCTGTCAGCTGCACCACACTGTGACCACTTACTGATTACATGCCGGCATGCAGTTGGAGAAGGCAGGAGCTATTTTGAGGCCCTCGAGCGGCCGCATTGTCTGAAGGAGGCTGTCGTTCGGTCACGGGGTGAGAGCCTCCGGTGATGAGAGCCTTAGTAAGATCCTCCAGTGGTGAGAGCCTGGATGAAGGGTAGGGGACCTGGGTAGGTGTGCGCCACAGCTGAGATTTGCCTGAACACACTGGGCTGTACGTACTGTACCGCACTGTTGTCACTCCGGAGGCGGCCCTTGGTCAGTCAGGTTGTCACACTGGAGGAGGCCCCCGTCCAAACGTGTCTCCAGTGAGGAGATCCATAGGTTAACTCTGTGGGGCCCAGCCCGCAGACAGTTTGTGCCCTATCGCCTCCTTCTTCGCGAAGCACGGGTCAGAAGGTGTTGGGCCCACGCTGGGACCCGGGAGTTGACATAGCTCCCCGACGTGTGTTCTAAGTAGCTTCATACTGCTTTTGAAGCAACCATGCTGGTAATGTGGGCCTGATGGACTGTGGATTGACCCGTCCTGCATTTGCCTTACACTCCCTCTTGTTATCCTTGACTGCGGAGCAACGTATGCTGGCATAGGGGAAGCTCGGACCTTCTAATAGCAGGGAAAAAGCAGACACCTGGTCCCTTGGCAGTAAGCGACCAGGATGTAGTCTACCCGAGGTCTACCTGTCGGAGA
Source organism: Ichthyophis bannanicus (assembly GCA_033557465.1). NCBI lineage: Eukaryota > Metazoa > Chordata > Amphibia > Gymnophiona > Ichthyophiidae > Ichthyophis > Ichthyophis bannanicus. The sequence continues at coordinate 155,775,748 of CM066044.1, forward strand.
TGAAGGATGTGCCAATCGCTAGGCCGCTCCTCCACTGGTAGTGGAGGTATGAAGCAAAAGGGGCCGAGCATGCAGCTGGGCCGTCATGCTGGGTGAAGGGAGATCCCGGTGGATGTACCAGGGTAAGCCCCTGCGCCGTGCTGGTTCTTACCAGCATGTGTGGCTGGTATCATATTGGCTACTGGTTTTAGCGCAGGGTCCCAACTAGAAAAACCAAAACGAAACAAAACCTCATGCTTGATGAACCGTGATAGGCCTAGGAGGGTTTGGCCTTTCGCTGGAGGGGACCTGGACCTGTTCTCAGTCTGCTGCTCACTTTCTGGGTTTGAGCTGGCCGAGGGGACCAGCGTGACTTGAAAGGTCCAATGTGAGCCCAGAGCATGCTGAGTGTTCTGAACCATGAAGGGTGATGTCTCAGCCAGCTTTACTCCTTGGACCTACATGGGGATTGAACTAACACACCCTATACCCTCGGTCGGTGTATGAACCATTGTGCTACCGCTTTGACTGTAATCCGAGGAGTAGAGGGACTCTGCTTCCTTAATGGCTCATACCTCATAAGGGGAAAACGGCAGACAGCCTTACTCAGTGGCCCCACTGGGGAATCGAACTCATTCCGTTGGTCAATGCAATGCAATGCAATGTGTGCCTTTGAGGCAGTGCTGACTCCTTGCAACCATACACCCCTGGGTTTCTTGGCAGTGTCACCGGAGTGGATTGCCGGACCTTTCTTCCGGGACAAAGGAGGATTAAGTGACTGCTGAAGGCCACAAGGAGTGCTAGTGGGATTGAACCTTGGTAGCTTGGATACCAAGCCAGAGCTCTAACCACTAGGCTACTCCTACACTATGTGGACAGACAATTACCACAGATATGCCAACGAATAGGTGCAATGTCCGTTGTTCAGGTAGCATTTAATCAGGTATTTTGGTGTACCCGCGGTCCTGTAAGGCATACCGGCCAGGGACACCTGAGATGAGCTACCTGGATCTGGATGTGAATTTTGCAGGCACAGCGAGTAACTCTAATAGTGGCTCAGCAGGATGTTCCGCGCTGTGCAAGGGTTCGTGTGAGATGCCCACTGCAGGAATGTGCAATGCCAGTGGCAAGTGAAAATAGCACTACCCTTCAGCTTCTGTGCAGGTAATGCCTCAGCCAGCCTTCTTCATTAGGCACGGAGGGGGATTGAACCCATGGGCCCTGCATCATTGGTCAGAAACCATTGTGCTACACTGCTACTCGGGATTTCCTGCGCCGGTGCAGAGAGCGTCAGCGCCATCCTCACCGAAAACGGGATCAGAGAGCTGCCCCTCCTGCCCTGGTGCTTGGGCCGGCGCCGGACTGGCGGGGGCTAGCAGCGATCAAGGCTGGGGCTGGGACGAAGGCGGGGTGCTGTCCGATAGCGGCGCCGTCCGTTGAGGCTCCATCCAACGGCTCCGTGGGGCTGTCGGTCCAAGACGCTACTCTTCAGCTTCTGTATGGATTTTATGCGCCGGTGCAAGAGCGTCGGCGCCATCCTCGCCTCCGCGCCGACAGCAATGGGATCGGAGTGAGATCCAGAGGCTTTCCACTCATGAAAGGCGCCAGTCAGAGGCGCAGTGCTGAATGGGCCGGCCTGAAGTGACGCCAGCCAATGGAGCTGCGGCGGAAGAAGTGGAGCCAGAAGGTGCTGCCGGGTCCAATCCGGCAGAGGGGGCGTGGCTTGCGAGCAGCACACAGAAGCAGGAAAATGGCCGCCCCCATAGATCACCCACGTGCGAGGAAGGTCCAGACAGAGACCTGGGAAGAGGCCCCGGCTGCCGCAAGGGCTCTCAACCTGGAAGGGGGTGCTCTTGGATCAAGTCGCGTTGGAGGATACAAGCTCGCTGCGGGTTGGAGGCCCCAAGGCACAACCCGAGTGGCGGCCGAACTGGCGGCTTAGCCTGCGGCTGGGGTGGAGGCCCTTAGGCACACCCTGAGCTGCGGAGAGCTAGCGGCCCAAGCCTGTGGCTGGGGTGGAGGCCCTTAGGCACACCCTGAGCGGCGGCAGAGATGGCGAGTGCCGGAGAGGTCCCACGAAGGTCCGCGAGCAGCGACCTGCACCAGGTCATCCGAGAACTCCGGTCTTGCTGCAAGCGGCTGCCATGCCGTCCGCTGAGAGCGCCTGGCAGGTACAGGAGCCCGGAAGTAATGTAAGTTTAACTGAATATACATACGAGTAAGATAGAATTAAAACGCAATTGAACTGATCAACAGCAAGAGAACAATTTTCGAGATGTTGAGTCTAGGAGCACATTGTAGAAGCAAGCCAAGAGAAAACTGCTATATACATACGATTATAATCCTTAAAATAAAAAGTTTTTGTGGAGAGTAGAAAGGGTCCGTCTTGCTGGCAAGGCGGAAGAACTGAAAACTGGCTAGCTAGGGGCGGGCAGGGGGGTAGGGCCAAGTGGCCCATGCTCAGAAGGGCAAAGCCCTTCTGAGCTATGGAGAGTACTTCCGTCTTCTCGGCGCCGTCGGATGACATCACCAAGTGTGGCTGACTCATCCTGCTTGTCCTAGGAGAATTGAAGAAATCTTCTGTGTTCTGCATGAAATAAGGATATGTGTATATGTGTCCTTTAGGTCTAGAAAACATAGCCAATCCTGACTCTGAACGTAAGGGAGAAGTGTTCCGAGAGAGATCATTTTGAATTTCTCTTCGAACAGATACTTGTTTAACTCCCTGAGGTCCAAAATAGGCCTGTACCCTCCTGTCTTCTTTGGTATGAGGAAGTAGGGGGAGTAAAAGCCCAGGCCCTGTTGAGAAACAGGTACCTCCTCTATTGCACCCTGAGCAAGGAGATAGATGACCTCTTGACACAAGAGAATGGTGAGGGGGGCCGAGAACTGAACTCTCTGGAAGTAGAGGGAGGGGGCATACTGTGGAAGTGGAGTTTGTACCCCTTTGTCACTATGGAGAGAGTCCACTGCTCTGATGTTATCTGTTGCCACCTCTTGGCAAAAGGACAGAGTCTGCATGGAATGTTGAGAGGCTCTGGACCTTTTAGAGGTAGGATGACTAGGTTCCCTAGGAAGGAGTCAAAGACCTTGTGAAGGCTGTGCCTGCTGAGCTGGATGAGCTCTGGGGACTTAAGCCTTTCTTTGTTGTTTTGGCTGCTGCTGCCCCTTCTGGGGAGCATGGACTGGGCAGTGGACAGTTTGGGTGTAAGACGGATAGAATTTCTTTTTCTTGTTGAAAAAGGGTTTCTTAACTGCCTTTTTCTTAGCTGGGTTGGCAGTGGTCCTGGATAGTCTATTTAAGGTAGTGTTCTTGGACTCAAGCTGAGCAGCTTTATCCTGCCAATCCTTGACAAGGAGGTTTTCTCCCGTGCAAGGAATATTTCCCAGCTTGTCTTGCACCCACTGTTCCAAATCAGATGCTTGTAACCAAGCAATTTGACGTGCACTGATAGAGATAGCAGAGGTTCTGCTAATGCATTCAAAATAAATCAAAGGTTGCCTTGTTCATGAACTTAGAAACAGTTTGGGCATGCTTAACAAGAATGAGGAAATCGGCCCTCTTGTCATCGGGAAGAAGAGGAGCCATGAGTTCCAAATCTTTTGCAATCTCCCGAAGAAACATACCCATATAAAGTATGTAAGAACTTATTCTAGCGGATAACAGAGGCCTGAAAACATCGACGATCAAAGGCATCAAGAGTCCTCGCCTCACGGCCCGGAGGATTAGAAGAATGCGTCTTAGCACTTTTGATTCGGCGCATTGCCGATTCCACCATGGAATGGTGTGGTAATTGTGGTTTTTGGAACCCGGGACACTGCGGTACCTGGTACATTGTATTGAGTCTCCGAGAATGTGGAGACACCGTTAAAGGTGTTTCCCACATCCTAAGCATGAGGTCATGCAAAATCCAGTGTATGGGAAGGGTTGTGGCCTCTTTAGGGGCTGCCGGATACTGAAGAATTTCTAGTTCTTTAGCTCTCGGTTCCTTCTCAGGGGTCACAGTGATCGAGAGGCCCTGAGCTATATCTCGTATAAAGTCTTGAAAAGACATGTCTTCTGGGGGAGACATCCGACGTTGTGGCGAAGGAGAGGGATCCTCCGGGAGAACCACTCCGGTACCGATAGAGTCATCGGAATCAGAGGACTCAAAGTATCTACAGGCCGGGTGCTCTCATATTGCCTGTCGCCAGTACCGATTGAAGTCGGCATCGGAATGCCTCAATACTGGACCCTCTATGCTGGACACCGATTCTAGGGCGGGCATGGGTGGAAGCATGGAGAGTGGCGCACCGGTGGATGCAGCTACATCCAGTACCGGTTTCGGGACTGATAGCTGCGGAACTGATTGCAGCGGCTTTAGCGGCACTGAGGATGCTAATAAAGCCGCAAGACTGTGCTCAATGGCTAGGATACGTTGATCCATAGAGCCCCCTGATGTCTGGGTGTCGGTACCGGCACAGCAGGCTACGACCCCAGAACATGGCACCTAGAGTTCTCCGGAGGTGGAAGCCTTGGGAACATCCTGGGACCCCGTTAATGCATTGGAGGCAAGGACCTCCCGCCGGGGTTGTTTGGCCAGTGTGTTCTCCTCGAGGGCAATGCTAGTAGCATCTCGATGCTTAGGAGGAGATCTACCCTTTGAGGACCGGCCGATCTTGGAAGAAGACCTGGGTTTGGTTACCTCAGATCCATGGGAGGAAGATGAAGCCCTGGACGATGTCAATGCAACGGACATTGCATCTGAGGCAAAGAGGGTGCTGAGTTTCACAGCTCTACTCCGATGGCGAATAGTCAGGGCCCAACATTTAAGACACCAATCATGGGTGTCAGTAGCAGAAATGGTACTGCCACATTTTGAACATTTTTTGAAACCACTAGTTGGTTTCTCCATTTTAGAAGAAAATAGGGCCTAGTGCCCAAAATGGCGCCAAAGCACCAAGAGGGGACAGACCCTAAGGTAAAACCACACTTTTTTTTTTTTTTTTTTAAGAAAGAAAGAAAGAAAATAAGACGACACCGGTGGTACCAGTGTAAGCGTCGACGGGAAGGCAGACGTGACCACAAAAAAGAAAATTTTCTGCGGTGACAGGGTTTGCTGCCTGTTGGCTCTGCGGAAAACGAAGAACTGAAGAGGGAGAGTTGGAAAAGCGGGAAGGCAGCAGCGTAGGCACAGTGGGATGCTCCCAAAGGCTTACATTTAGGACACTGGGGAGTGTTCCCGTGCGGCCTCAGTCGGTGCCGATACCCAAATGTGAAGACTACATTCCTGTTTGTTCCTGGAGATAGGTGAATTTTACTTGCTTCCTGTGAGTGAATTTGCTTGCTTTCTGCGAGTCCTGTCTGTCTCTCTCTACATATTTATTTGTCATTGTTAGTGTGCTCCCTTACCTCATTGCCCCTTTTTTTGCAATTTTTGTTCAGGTTTTCCCAACTGAATAACTTATACCCCACCCCACGTCCTCCCTTCTACCCACCCACCCCGTGGCTCTCAGTACCTTGGGGTACACCAACTGAGAGCGGGATAGCAGAAGAGGAGGAGCCACCAGAACCAACACTGAAAGAGCGATGGGAGAGATAGGAGGAGAACCAGGATAGTACAGTACCCTTAAAATCAAGTGAGGACAGGGTATCAAGGAGAAGATTGTGGTCAACAGTCAACAGCAGAGAGGTCAAGAAGGATAAGGACAGAGTAAAGGCCCTTGGATTTTGCCAGGAACAAGTCACTGGAGACTTTGGCAAGAGCTGTTCCTTATCGTCCCTCCAGTCCAGTTCAGAACCTCTGGGTAATGCACCTCTTCCAGCAGCTTGGAGACTGAGCACATCATCTTCTTGATGACAATAGTACTAATAGAGCAAACACCACCCCTTCTGCCCAGTACCTATTGACAAAGCAGACTCACAGGAGCAACAAATAAGTAGTTAACCAGAACAGAACTTAACAGTCTAACTAAATACAGAAATAACCACCCCTCCCGACCTGAGGAAGGGAATACTCCTATCTCCCCCCCTTGGGAGAGAGAACCTACTGTGCCAAAACCAAACTTAAACCCTGTATGAGAGAGAAAAACCCTTGCCCAACCCACCGCAGACCAAATTCTTGAGAAGTGCAAACAACGGGTGGGATGCGGGACTGGACTGGAGTTCCTCAAAGAACAACAATTAGCAAGTAAGTCTAATTTTGTCTTCCTTATCGTCCCTCCAGTCCAGTCCCGAACCTCTGGGATGTAACAGGGCAGTTAAGCAGAATGAGAGGGACCAGCCGCACCAGCCCGGAACACCGCCGAACCGAAACAAGAATCCCCCGCTGACTGAACGTCCAGAAGGTATTGCTTCACAAAGGTATGCAATGACGACCAGGTGGCTACCTTGCAAATCTCCACTGGTGGAACCAGACTGTATTCCGCCCAAGAAGTCAACTGCGCTCTGGTAGAATGCGCCCGTAATCCCGCTGGCACTGGCCTACCCTTGAGGAGATGTACCCTTGAGGAGATACACCGATGAGATCGCTTCCCTGATCCATCGAGAAATAGATGCCTTAACCACAGCCTCTCCCTTGCGGGGGGGCCCCCAAACAGCACAAAAAGATGATCTGACCTACAGAACTCACTAGTAGCCTTCAAATAATGACGGAGAACTCGTCGCACGTTCAAGAACCGCAGCGGAAGATGACTGCCCGTTTCTCCCACGCCGGCCAAAACTGGCAGAGACACCGGTTGATTCATATGAAACGCCGAAACCACCTTAGGCAAGAAGGAAGGAACTGTACGAAACACCACCTTCTCCTTAGAAAACAGAAGAAACGGCTCCGTGCATGACAAAGCTTGCAACTCAGATATCCGGTGTGCTGAACAGATAGCCACAAGGAACACTGTCTTAAGGGTCAAATCCTTACTAGAAGCCCGAGCCAAAAGCTCAAACGGCTCCCCACACAGCGCTGACAGCACCAGACTGAGGTCTCATGGCGGAACCAATATCCTTTGCAGAGGACGGAGACGAAGAACCGCTTTCAAGAATCGTGCCACATCCGGATGCATGCCCAACGCCTTACCTTGAATCTTTCCGCAATGACAGGCGATCGCCACCAGTTGAACTCTCAAGGAACTAGCGGCCAACCCTTTTTCGAAACCGGTCAGCAAGAATTCCAAGATCAGGGGAACCGCGGCCAAATCTGGTCTTACCTGCCTGCTAGCACACCACGCCTCGAACAGGCGCCAGACTCTAATGTAGGCCAATGAAGTTGACCTTCTCCTTGCTTTCACTTTGCACAGGGGCAGCAGGGCTGGAGGGATGATAAGGAACGGCTTTTGCCAAAGTCTCCAGTGACTTGTTCCTGGCAAAATCCAAGGACCTTTACTCTGTCCTCATCCTACTTGACCTCTCTGCTGTTGATTGTTGACCACAATCTTCTCCTTGATACCCTGCCCTCACTTGATTTTAAGGGCTCTGTACTATCCTGGTTCTCATTCTATCTCTCCCATCGCTCTTTCAGTGTTCCTTCTGGTGGCTCCTCCTCTGCTGCTATCCCGCTCTCAGTTGGTGTACCCCAAGGATCTGTCTTGGGTGCACTCCTTTTCTCTCTCTATGCCCAATCCCTTGGAGCGCTCATCTCTTCTCATGGCTTTCAGTACCATCTTTATGTCAATGACTCCCATATCTACCTCTCTACACCTGAAATCTCTACGGCAATCCAGATCCAGATCTCTGCATGCCTTTCTGACATTGCTGCTTGGATGTCTCACCGCCGCTTGAAACTGAACATGGCCAAGACTGAGCTTCTTATTTTCCCCCCCCTAAAACTTCCTCTCCTCTTCCTCCTTTCTCAGTCTCTGTGGATAACTCTCTACTCCTCTCTGTTTGCTCGCAACCTTGGGGTTGTCTGACTCCTCTCTCTCCTTCTCCACATGCATCCATCTGTTAGCTAAGACCTGCCGTTTCTTTCTCTCTAACATCAACAAAATCCATCCATTCCTTTCTGAACACACTACTAAGACACTTATCCACTCCTTAATCACCTCCTGTCTTGACTACTGTAACCTACTCCTTGCTGGTCTCCCTTTGAATCACCTCTCTCCCTTTCAATTTGTTCAACACTCTGCTGCGCGGCTAATCTTCCGCCAGCCTCATCATGCCCATATTACCCCTCTTCTCAAGGCACTTCATTGGCTCCCTATTGGTTTCTGCATCCATTTCAAACTTCTCCTGCTGACCTATAGGCGCATTCACTCTGCAGCTCCTCACTACCTTTCTTCTCTTATCCCTCCTTACACCCTCCCCCCTCGGGAACTCCGCTCTTCTGGCAAATTGCTTCTATGTGCCCTTCTATTCTATTGCTAACTCCAGACTTCGCTCCTTTCACCTTGCTGCACCTTACACCTGGAATAAACTACCTGTGTCTGTATGCCAGGCACCTTCTCTGACCCTTTTCAAATCCAGGCTGAAAACTCACCTCTTCGCTGCTGCTTTTGGATCTTGACTCACCTGATCTCCTTGTTTCTTTACCATTCCCCCTTGTTTTATCCCTGTCTACACCTTCTGTGTTGTCTGTCTTGACTAGATTGTAAGCACTGATGAGCAGGGACTCTCTTACATGTCTGTGCAGCGCTGTGTACATCTTGTAGCACTATATAAATGCTCAGTAGTAGTAGTAATAGTAGACTTGATTACTATTTCCTCTTTATTCTTTAAGATTTCTCTGGGGTTTTTTGTTCCAATCTAGTCCTTCTGTTAGATTTCCTCACTTTCCATACAAGAGATTACCAACGTTATTGTGCCACTTATAAAACCCCCAAAAAGGGCTAGAATGAAAACTCAAATCAATTTTATAGAGACCCTCAGAGTAGGACTAATAAAGTGTAATAACACTAGTCAAAAGTCCAATGCACTACCATCAGTCTCAATTATGTGTGCTAATTAAATATAAAACACTTGTTTCTTTTTATATATATATATATATATATATATATATATATATGTGAAAAGCTTAATAAAAAAAGTCAAGGGTGCTACTTATCTTCCTGAAGAAAATCCTGACATGAATTCATGTTTCAGACCTATAAACAGATCTTGCTTTAGGGGTTACAACTGAAAAAAAGAGCAGATAGCATTAAATGGTAATCCTTCACCAGCGACCGCTAAAAAATGCTTTCAAAGTAGACGACACCAGACAGGAAGTGGCATCACACCATAAAAAGCAAAAAAACAGACTAATTAGCTAATCAAGAACAGAGGTAGGACACTCAAATCAAGGTGGACTATTCAATTTCTTGATTTAAACCATGGGGATATACTAAGTGGAGGCTGTAAAATCCATTGTTGTTCCCGTAGATTTAATAATTGTTGACGACTGCCTCCCCTTCAATGATCAGGCACCATATCTATTCAATTCCAATGAAATGATTTACTATCATGCCCACACATTTTAAAATGAGATACTAGAGGGACAGTCAGTGCTCCAGTATTCAATCTGCTCAGATGTTCTGTCAAATGCACTTTGATGGATCTTTTTGTGTGACCAACATATACTTTTGGACAGGAACAAATGATCAAATAGATCACATAATTAGACACACATGAAGATTGATAGCAAACATAATACATTTTCTGTAATATTTGATCAGTCCAAGAAGGGCCACAAATGGTGCTGGTGCATCACTGACAGTACCCACATGATGTATGGCTACAATCACTTACTGTCAGTTGCAAAGGAAGTTTCAGCAACTCAGCAATATTGCATCCACATCAAAATGCAATTCGAGGAGGGTCAATTAATTGCTGATGCATAGCCAATGTTCTCCAATGTGTATGTATTAACTGGGCTCTCTTTCCAATATCATGCATATACGGTAAGAGCCAAGTCAATTGTTGATCATCCATGCGTTATATAATAAAAGATGTTCACGACATACATGTTTGACCCTCCGAAATGTCTTTCCCTATTACCTCTTCAGGATATCCTCATTCCAGTAATCGTGATTGCAAAGTTTTAGTTTTTTGCAAAACCTCATCCTTAGTAGAGCAGATCCTCTTTAAATGGAGAAATTGTCCCACAGGTAAATTTTGTTTAAACCCACAGGATGAGAACTCTGGACACGTAAGAGATGATCAACAGATTTTCTGTATAATGTGGTAGGAAGTGCTTCATCTTTTTTAAAAACTAGCACATCCAAGAACTCAATATTAGTGTTTGAACACTTCATAGTAAATTTTAAGTGATCTGCTGAATTTAACAAATCTACAAAATGAGCTAACAATTGAGGAGTGCCTGACCATAAGAAGAAAATATCATCCAAGAATCTGCACCAAAACACCAAATTTGAATAATATGATGGACAGATGGATTTTTCTTCAAAATCAGCCATAACCGATGTCACCAATGAAGGTGCTACCAAAGCACCCACAGCAAAGCAGTGATATTATATGTAATAGTCTCCTTCATAGTAAAAATAATTACATGTCAGAACCAAAGTGAGTAAAATCCATAAGCAAATCAGCTGACATGCAATGATCCATCAGAGACAAATTCAAATGATGGCTAGCCACTTCCAACGTCTGTTGTTGAGGGATCACAGTATAGAGTGAACTGACATCCATAGTTTAAAAAAAAATCAACTGATCCACTGGTATGGCAATCGTGGCATGTAACTGTAAAAAGCGAGAAGTGTTTTGTAAGAAAGAAATCACCTTACATGCAATAGGATTTAAGAAGACGTCTACAATTTCACCAGGGGTTCTAATATGGCATCCCGTAGTGACACTTTAAGGTGCCCTGGAGGAGAAACAAGGCTCTTATGCACTTTGGGGAGCTTGTAGATGTAAGGAGTCTCAGGACATTTTGCTATCAAAAACTCATATTCTTTATCTAATAGCATCCCCTTTGTTTTTGCTTCAACCACCATCTCCTTAATCCGTTTAGCAAGATCATTAAGCAGATTCACGTCTGATTTATGATAATACAGAGTATCTGAAATTTGACGAATCACCTCTTGATGATATGGCGATCGGGTTTGTAGCACAATACCTCCCTTTATCAGCTCACTGGATTACCACATCAGATGAATCACGTAATTCATTCAATGCACATCATTCAGCCCCTGTCAAATTTCGATAGTGTACCATGGAAGTGGTTTGTTCATATTCCTCCAAATCCCTCAGCAGCAACGACTGAAATGTAGCCATTGCCAGATCCAAAACACAAGGAGGGGACCACTTCGATTTCTTACACAAAATAGCTCTTTCACTCACACTGGACTTATCAGCGAAAAACACACGTAATTGTAGTTTCCGAATCAGTTGATGAATGGCCACACGGCATTTAAAGGGATCATACGGTACAGTGGGGACAAATCCAAGACCTTTATCCAACACAGACATCTATAACTCCTGATTCTTCCGGATCTGAGAATGTGTCACTGGTCCCGTTTGAACCCAATAGTCTCCGTTCATATATTGTCTCCGTTCATATATTGTCTCCTGCGTCCTCTGCCCCAGCCTCTCCAAAACAGATGTCGACTTTAAAAATACCCACAATCTCACCTTTGTCCAGAGCCTCCATTACTACTGTATTCAGAATCATCTGTTGAGTGCTCAAACGACATGTTTATTCCTGTCAAAGGGTTTTCATTCTAGCGCTGTTTGGGATTTTATAAGTGACATAACTTTGGGAACCTCTTGTATGTATTGAATGTATTACTGTGGAGGTGTCCTATTTTTTTGAGATCAGGATATTTTTGACATTTTCTCACTTTTCATGTGACCTAGTGGAATCATTATGCACTCTTAGGATTCTAAATCAAGAGATATATTTGTTTTTTCTTTATGTTCATAAGCCACTATTTGCTTGAAAGGTTTTTCTCCTGGTAGAGAAGGTGAAATAGCACAGTTACTTACCTGTAACAGGTGATCTCTGGGAACAGCAGGAATTACTCATCACATATGGGTACGTCGGTACCGACAGAGCCTGCGCGGGAAAGCTCCCCAGCTTTTCAGATGAAAAGCTTTTGGGGCCTCCCACTGCACATGCACGCTGCCTTCCCGCCTTCCTGACCAGCTCTCCTCAGTTCGAGTTTAAAGCTGAGACAATAGAGAGAGGACAGGAAGATAGAGGAATAGAGAGACAACTCCTAGGGGAGGTGGGTGGGTTGTGATGAGTAATTCCTGCTGTTCCCAGAGATCACCTGTTACAGGTAAGTAACTGTGCTATCTCTAGGAACAAGCAGGAATAAGTCATCACATATGGGGACTCCCTAGCTGAGATGCCTGGGAGATCCCCCTCCAAGGGTATCCATCTTCGTATGGATCTCAGGCATCCATTCTGGGAAGGTGGGCAGGAGTTGTTTAAGTATGGAACAGGTGTTTGAGGACAGCCTGACCAAACAAGGCATCCCGGCGGGAGTCCTTGTCCAAGCAGTAATGGGCTGTGAAGGTATGAACCGAGGCCCAAGTGGCTGCTCGACAGATCTGATCTTTGGATACAGAGTGAAGATGAGCCATAGAAATGGCCATGGCTCTCACATTGTGAGCTGTGACATGGCCTTCCAGAGAAATGTTCTTACTCTGGTAAGCAAAGGAAATACACTGAGCAATCCAGTTGGAAAGTGTGCGTTTGGTGACTGGAAGTCCCAAATGAGAAGGATCAAAAGCCACGAAAAGTTGAGAAGACTTTCGATGTGGCTGAGTTCTATTGAGGTAAAAGGCGAGAGCCCTTTTACAGTCAAGAGTATGAAGGTTCCTCTCTGCACTGGATGCATGAGGAGCCGGAAAAAAGACAGGTAAATATACCTCTTGATTAAGATGAAAAGGCGAGACCACTTTAGGCATAAAGTGGGGATTCGTTCTAAGGACCACCTTATCACGATGAAATCTGGTATAAGGTGGATTTGCCACCAAAGCCTGCAGTTCACTGATGCGGCGAGCCGAAGTGACGCAATAAGGAAAAGGACCTTCCAGGAAAGAAATTTCAGGGAGGTAGATACCAACGGTTCAAAAGGTGGCTTCATAAGTTGACCAGAACTAAATTCAAGTCCCATGCTACCGGAGGAGGCCGGATGTGAGTATTAGTGAGGGTTAGGCCTCTCATGAATCTTGTAATAAGAGGATGAGAGGAAACAGATTGTCCATTTATAGGTTTTAAGGATGCTGTAATAGCACTTAAATGGACTCGTACTGAATTCGTCTTGAGGCCTGCATTGGAAAGATGCAGGAGATAGTCTAGTAGAGAATTCAAAGGAAGTGCCAGAGGGTCAAGACCCTGTTGAGCACACCAAATGGAAAAACGTTTCCATTTGAAAGCATAGGAACGCCTGGTAGAGGGTTTCCTAGAGGCATAAAGGATATCTTTCACTGGTTGAGAAAGATTAAACTCTTGAAGGCTTAAGCCTTCAGTAACCAAGCTCGGAGATGTAGGGACTTGGGGTTTGGATGCCACAAAGTCCCCTGCTCCTGAGACAGAAGGTCTGGTGCAGCTCCCAGGTCCAGGAAGGAGCCCTGGGAGAGCTGTAGAAGGAGAGGGAACCACACTTGGCGTGGCCAGCGTGGAGCAATGAGGATCATGGATCCGTGATCCCTCTGAAGTTTGAACAGAGTCTTGGGAATCAAAGGAATGGGTGGAAAAGCGTACAGGAATTCCTGACCCCAATGCAGGAGAAAGGCATCGTTGGCCTGAGCTCCCTGACACGGAGTCCTGGAACAGAACCGGGGAAGTTTGGCATTCCACGGACTTGCAAAGAGGTCTATGTCCGGGGTCCCCCATTCCTGAAAGATTCTGCGTATCTGGTCCATATGTAGGGACCATTCGTGTGGGAGCAGAACTCGACTGAGTCTGTCTGCCCGAGAGTTTTGAACTCCTGGAAGATATACTGCCAGAAGATGAATTTGGTGCTCTCTGGCGAAGGCCCATAATCTGAGAGCTTCGTTGCAAAGCGACAGAGAGCCCGTCCCTCCTTGTTTGTTTACATAAAACATGGCCACCTGATTGTCTGTCTGAACTAGGACAGTCAGGTTGGCAAGGAGGGTATGGAAGACTGAGGGCAAGGAAGATTGCTCGCAGTTCCAGAAGGTTGATATGAAGGGTGGTCTCTTGGGGAGACCAGATTCCCTGAGTGGAGAGATGTTGAAGATGAGCTCCCCACCCTGTTTGGGAGGCATCTGTTGTGAGGGTTGCTTGGGGCAACGAAGGTTGGAAGGGGGTCCCCAACAACAGATTTTTGGAGGATGTCCACCACTGGAGAGACCAAAACAGATGTTTTGAGGTGAGTACCTGGTCTGACAGCAGTCCCGATGCTTGAGACCACTGGGTGGCCAATGTCCATTGAGCTGCTCTCATATGGAGACGAGCATAGGGCACCACATGAACCGTGGAGGCCATGTGGCCCAGAAGTTGCAGCATTTCTCTGGCTGACAAGTGACTTCTGGACTGAGCCTGGGAGGCCAAGCTTATTAGCCTTTGGCCTCGGACCAGAGGGAGGTAGGCCCTTGCAGTGGTGGAGTCCAATTGGGCCCCTATGAATTCCAGGGACTGAGTAGGGATGAGTTGGGACTTGGGAATGTTTACCACAAGTCCCAGATATTGAAGAATATGCCTTGTGCGGTCCAGAGAAATCTGGGCTTCTGATTGAGATGGAGCTCGGATGAGCCAGTCGTCCAGATATGGGAAGACAAAGATTCCCATGCCTCTGAGAAATGCGGCTACGACTGCCATGCATTTTGTGAAGACTCTTGGAGAAGAGGCCAGACCGAAGGGTAGTACTCTGTACTGGAAATGTTTTCCCTGGAACAGAAATCTTAGATATTTTCTGTGGGATGGATGGATGAGTATATGAGTGTACGCATCCTTGAGATCTAGAGAACAAAGCCAATCCTGACTCTGAAGGTATGGAAGGAGAAGGCCCAGAGAGAGCATTTTGAATTTCTCCTTGAATAGAAACCTGTTCAATTCTCTCAGATCTAGGATAGGTCTGAAGCCCCCTGTCTTCTTTGTTATGAGAAAGTAAGGGGAGTAGAAACCTAACCCCTGTTGTGGAGGAGGAACCTCCTCTATTGCCCCTTGGGCAAGAAGAGAAGAGACTTCCTGACCCAACAGGGTCAGAAGAGATGGGGGAGAACTGAATTGCCTCACCATGGTATGGGGAGGAAGGCTGGAGAAATGAAGTTTGTAGCCCTCTCGGATAATAGAGAGGGTCCATTGCTCTGATGTGATTTGTTCCCATCTGGGAGCAAAATGAGCTAGCCTTCCAGGAATGGTGAGGGGCTCTGGTTGTTCTAGAGCCAGAAACGGTAAGTTCTCTAGAGGAAAGTCAAAACCCCTGAGGGGGTTGAGCCTGCTGGGGTGTAGCAGACACTGCAGGCTTTGACTTTACCTGCTTAGATTGTTGACGCTTAGCCGCAAGGCGAGGCTGAGCAGATTGCTGGCCAGTATTTGTGGGAAATCTGGTCTTTTTATAGTAAGGCCTTTTAAAAGGCTTCTTTTGGTAGGGGTAGAAGTAGACTTGGAAAGTCTATCTAGAGTGGCATTTTCTGCATCCATTTGAGCAGCTTTAATCTGCCAGTCTTCCCCAAATAAGTTCTCACCGGTACAGGGCAGATTCCTGAGGCCATCTACAACCCAGGGTTCTAGGTTAGAAGTCTGGAGCCAAGCGAGACGTCGGGCTGCAATAGCAATTCCCGAAGCTCTGCCTGCAACTTCAAAGGAATCAAAGGCTGCCCTGTTGGAGAACTTGGAGACCTCTGAAAGTTGTGTCACCATAGAAAAGAAGTCCGCCCTTTGATCATCAGGGATAAAGGGGGCAAAATTCTGTATTTTTAGGGCAAGTTGCCCAAGATACATGCCCATATAAAGGCTATAAGAGTTGATCCTGGCTATAAGCATACTAGCCTGGAACATCTTTCTTCCAAAAGAGTCTAGGTTCTTACATACTCCCTGGAGGGGTAGAAGAATGCCTTTTAGGACTCTTTATTTTCTTCATGGCAGACTTCACCACAATGGAGTGGTGAGGCAGCTGAGTTTTCTGGAACCCAGGCGAAGGAGGGACCCGATACATGGTGTCCAACCTGCGGGAATGGGGAGACAGTGTTAAAGGAGTCGCCCACAAATCCATCAAGTGTTCTTGAAGGATTTCATGGACAGGCAGAGTGACTGCCTCTTTAGGAGCTTTTGAGTATCCTAAAATGTCCAATTTTTTTGATCTGGGTTCTCTTTCAGAAGATGTAGCAATAGAAAGTGCTTTAGCTACATCAACAATGAAATCCTGAAAGGATAAATCCTCTGGAGGAGACATCCTCCTCTTGGGAGAAGAGGGCTCCTCAGGAAGAGTAAGCTCAGCAGAGTCATCAGAGGAATTGAATTCATCAGAAGTATCTGAGTCTTTCCTCTGTACTGCCCATGTACGATACGCATACCGATCGGTATCGACATCGGGCGTATCAGGCATGGGATCGGTACCGGGCGAAAGCCGGAATCCGGCATGCGGAACCGATCGACGTTTAGAAGTCGATGGTCTTGGTTCCGGTGTAGATACCGGAACCGGGGTCGGTACCGATGAAATCGGTACCGAGGGCGTCGCAGCCTTAATGAATGCCAGAACGGCTTGCTGCATGGTCTGGACAGTGCTGCCCATAGACGCCACTACTGCCTGGATGTCGGTACCGGTATGGGCCGGTACCCCAGAGCAGTCCAACAGGTGATCTGTCGAGGCCGTGCCATCGATGTCAACCTGTGACCCCATGATTGCTTTGGAGGCCGGAACCTCCCGCCGGGGTTTTTTGGCCTGGGCAGAATCCTCGAACTCAGAATTGAGAGCCTCTCGATCCTTAGAAAGAGATTTGCTTTTAGAGGATTTGCCCACAGAAGTTTTGGTTACCTGAGATCCATCCGGAGAGGAAGACCTGGATGACTGTGATGCTTCTGAAGGAAACAGCACATGGAGCTTGTTAGCCCGGTTCTGCAAACCGCGTTTAGACATCTGGGTGCAGGGTGGGCAGTCCGGTATGGAGTGTTCAGGTCCCAAACATTTGAGACACCATTCATGGGTGTCTGTGACAGAAATGACAGCACTGAATTTGGTACATTTTTTAAAACCAGGGACTGGCTTCTCCATGAGGAGAATTTGTGTAGGCCTTAAGGCCTAACAACGGGTACCAAGCTGTGCTGAAGAAAATAAAAAAGTCTTTTTTTTTTTTTTTTTTTATATAGAAAGAAAGAAAGACCGGCGATACCGGTTTCGGTATGGGGAAGGCAGGTACGCGGTCTAAAGAAACAAACAAAAGTAACAAATTCTTCAGCGGTGACAGGAACACGACCTGCTGGCTCCGCGGAAAAAGAAGAACTGAGGAGAGCTGGTCAGGAAGGCGGGAAGGCAGCGTGCATGTGCAGTGGGAGGCCCCAAAAGCTTTTCATCTGAAAAGCTGGGGAGCTTTCCCGCGCAGGCTCTGTCGGTACCGACGTACCCATATGTGATGACTTATTCCTGCTTGTTCCTAGAGATTAGACCTTACCTGCTAATTTTCTTTCCTGGAGTCCCTCCAGTCCAGATGCATGGGTTATGCTCACCTATCAGCAGATGGAGACAGATACACTGATCTTGAAGTCAACACATAAGAAACCTGTGCCTATACAACCTCCTTCAGTAGGATCTTCCCAAGCAGAAAGGGAATCCCACCAACAATACAAATCTTTTCTCTTTTCTTTTTTTTTTTTTTGAGCGACCTAACAGCCAAGCGTACAAATCCCAACAGGGAAAGAAAGCATTGCCAGCGGAG
This sequence comes from Ichthyophis bannanicus, assembly GCA_033557465.1. Lineage (NCBI taxonomy): Eukaryota > Metazoa > Chordata > Amphibia > Gymnophiona > Ichthyophiidae > Ichthyophis > Ichthyophis bannanicus. Next base: position 155,793,482 of record CM066044.1, read on the forward strand.
CAGCAGGGAGTACAGCAGGCCCCTCCACCACTGGAACAGACCAGACCCACTCAAAAAACAACCTCAGCTATAGTACAAGTCATTCTTCAAGCAGACACAAGGCGCCAAGAAAGTACTGCTATATCCTGAGCGGACATGGACTGGACTGCAGGGACTCCAGGAAAAAGAAATTAGCAGGTAAGGTCTAATTTCGCCTTCCTATTCGTCCCCCCCCCCAGTCCAGTCCAGATGTGGGACGTAATAAAGCAGTACTAATGATGGGCGGGACCAAGAATCCCAGTCTGTAAAACCCTTGATCCAAAAGCCGCACTTGAACATCAAGCATGTAATGACATGTGAAGGAATGAAGGGAAGACCAAGTTGCTGCCTTATAGATGTCCTGAGGCAGAACGAGACCAAACTCCGCCAGAGATGAAGCATGAACTTGGGTAGAATGTGCATGCAAACCCTCCAGAACTGCTCAGCCCATCAACCACATATGCTGAAGCAATAGTCTCCCTAATCCAGCGCAAGATGGAAGCCTTCTAGGCCACTTCTCCCTTTCGCGGACCTCCAAACAAGATAAAAAGGCGATTTAAACCCCAAAAGCTATGTGTAACTTTCAGATACCATTTGAGAGAGCGATAAACATCAAGCAACTGGAGGATCCTCGAATCAGGCGACCTCTGAGATCCTGAAATAAAACAGCAATGAGATCACCTTGTTAACATGGAAGGCCAAGACAACCTTAGGCAAAAAGGAAGGTACGGGTCAAAGCACCATCTTCTCTTTGGACATGACCGACTAGGGTTCCCGACAGGATAGAGACTGCAGTTCAGAAATCCTGTGCGCCAAACTACTACTACTAGTCATTTGTATAGTGCTACAAGGTGTACGCAGTACTATACATATAGATGTAAGACCCAGTCCCTGCTCCTCAGAGCTTACAATCTAATCAAGATGAAAAGAACATTGCAAAACTAGGGACTAAAGTATGCCAAGATACACATAAGTAGTGGGCAAGAGAATAAGCGGCATCAGGATCCAAAAGCAGGCTCAAAGAGGTGGGTCATCAGCTTGGGCTTGAATAGGGCCAGAGAAGGAGCCAGACACACTGACTCAGGAGTTTGTTTCAGGCATACGGAGCAGTAAGGTGGAATGGACGAAGTCTGGAATTGGCAGTGGCAGATAGGGCACAGAAAAGGGATTTGCCAGAGAAGTGGAGTTCCCGAGGAGGAATGTAGAGATGAGAGAGGAAAGGTAGCAAGGAGCCGCAGAATGAATGCACTTAAGTAGGAGAAGTTTGAACTGGATATGGAAAGATGACCTTCAGAGTCAAATCTTTCAGAGTAGCCACCTTCCTCAAAGGGCACCCCTGACAACACAGAGGACCAAATTAGAGTTCCCGGAAGGGACCATAGATCAAGAAGGCAGTCAAATATACTTAACCCCTTTTAGGAAATGGACTACATCGACATGGGAAGCTACAGTCTGACATTGCACCCGGTCCTGGAAACAAGCCAGCACCTGAGACTTGCACCTTCAAGGAACTCAAAGCCAGACCTTTCTCCAGTCTGGCTTGCAAGAAGGCCAAAATCTCAGGAAGAGAGGCCCCAAGAGAATAGACCCCTGTTCCTCGCACAGCTCTCAAAGATGTGCCATTTGAGCACACAAGCTAGAGATGTGGACCGACGCCACGCCTGCAACAATGTGTCCACCACCTATGATGAATACTCTTGGTGCTTCAGATGTGCCCTCTCAAGAGCCAGGCTGTAAGCAAGAATCGATGGATGCCACCAACAGGAAGGGGCCCTGCGACAGAAGGCCGTCCTCCCCTGCAAGCTGGAGGGGATCCACATGAGGTCTGTGTACCAAAGATGTTGTGGCCAATTTGGAGCCACAAGAACCAAGGTCATTAAACTTGGAGAACAGGGGTATTAACAGTATTTACATGATTTCTTGTTACAGGTTGTGGAAATGTATGGTTGGGTGTTTGAGATAGGTTGTAGTTACTGGTTGGTGTGGATGGGTTCCGATTATATTGTTGTGGCTACGTTTCACATGGTGGTTCTGCTTCTGGACCATAGTACTCTGAGAAAAGGTGTGTTTTTAAGGCTTTACGAAAGTCCCATAAGTCAGTGGTGTTTCTCATTCTTTCCGGGAGTGCGTTCAAGAGGGTTGGAGCATATATTGAGAAGGATCTGTGACAGGTTGTCTGTTTTGCTTTGGTTCTATTCTTAGGTATTATTAATAGGTTTTTATTGTTTTTCCTTTTTGTTCTGTTTTCAGGATCTTTGCTTATAAACGTTTGAAATACTGATGGTGATAGTTGATGTAGGATTTTGAAAATAGTGAGTATGGCTTTGTATTTGGTTTTGGTGATTATAGTTTATATTATGATTATAAGTTGAAACAGATCGGGAAAACTGCACAGTTAGCAGGCCCGTCTGACTTCCTCTTTGGCCTGAGATGGTGTAAGACTGAGTTTAAGCATCTGTGTCTTTCTTGTGATCAGCAACCCTTCCTTCTGTCCAGCCATATGAAGAGCCATGGAAATACAAGAAGGTGTGGAAGTTTCCCTGAGGTAACCCCTGGGAGCCCAAGGTCTACAGTGTATATTCTGAGTGGGTGTGGAGAAACAGAAAAAAGTATATAAAAGTACAGATGATTTTTTTTTTTAAATGACTCCACAAATAAAGTATCGCTTACTGCAATGTGTAACTGCCGAATCTATCTAGTCTGGGAATCAGGATTGAATGAGGGACCCGCGCAAATGCAGTAGCCATTTTTAGAAGACGTTTTCCTGCCAACCATGGCTGCGGGTAAACAAAATTATATGTAGGTAAGAAAGGCTGCTGTGAAGAATCACAGTGCTGCCAGAAGAAACAAATGTTACTCTGCTGAAATAGTAAAAATGTGAGCTCTGCTAAGTAAAGTGAAACCAAGGACTGGCTTATGTGATTATCGTAGAGATGCAAACTTTACTGACAAAATATAGCTTGAGCAGGCTTTTACCTATTGCCATAAGATTGGACCAGGCAATACAAGAGAAGAGATGGTGTAGGCTATGCTGGTGAGATATGACTTGATAGGGTTTGTGCGATCGCCAATGGATCAGATCAGGAGGAACAGGGGATGGAGGAGAGGGGAAGAGGTTATGGAAGAAACCTAAAGACTACATCAGAGGAGAAGCTAGTAGTTATCCTAGGGTGTGTGAATGTGCTTTCTGAAAAGGAAAGTGGAGGACAAACCTTTGGTTTCACATTGGTTGGAAAAACAGCATCTAATATCAGATCTCAAGTTTTTTGTTATCAAGGTCGTGAAACAACACTGGAGAGCAGGAGACACTGACAAGATACCACTTCGCTTGAAACAAAGATACATCTTTCAGCTGGAAACCTCGATACCCTTGGGCCTCAATTTGGATTTTGACTTTTCCATTTTTTTATAGTTCTTATTTGGGTTTTACTTTCTACAAACTCTTTTTTTTAAACCTTCTTTCCTTTTTTGACATTTTTTCTAATTTTTTAACTTTTACTTTGTAGTACATGTTTATATATTAACCTTTTATCTTTTTATTATATTAAAACCCCTTTTCCCTCTTTCCCCCCCTCTCCACCTCTCTTTTTTCCCATTTCCTTCCCATTTTTTAATAGTGTTCATACTTAGTTGATTTTTATTTGACTTCATTTTTTGTTTTTTTCTTAGCATTTCTATATTTTGCGCTTTTTTTTTAATGAGACTTCCAATGAGTACCCATGATTCTTCTACCCTGCCTCTATTTTACTTTTATTTCCCCTTTTAGACAGTTTAATCGGGTATTTTTTTTAATACTCAATTGTATGATTTTTTATTCAAGGTTATTAGTTTCTTGGGGATTTTGGTGGACTAAGGCTGCTGTTGTACCCCAAAAATATAAGAATGACCTCGCTCAGCTCCAAAGAGACTCAGACACTTAGAAGGAAAAGCATAGTTACTCACCTGTAACAGGTGTTCTCCAGGGACAGCAGGAATCAGTCCTCACTTATGGGTGACATCAGCACCAACGGAGCCCGCACAGCGTAATTACCCAGCTTTCAAAGAAAGCTTTTGGGATTGCTACCACGCATGCGTGGTCCTCTTCCCGCCCAAGGGTGCCATCTTGCTCAGTCAGGTCCCTTAGCTCGAGCCCTGCCAAGCAGATGGCAAGGGAAGGACAAAAATTCAGCAACTTATCAGGGGAGGCGGGAGGGTAGTGAGGACTGTTTCCTGCTGTCCATGGAGAACACCTGTTACAGGTGAGTAACTACGCTTTCTCCAGGAACAAGCAGGAAGTCAGTCCTCACTTATGGGACTCCCTAGCTATAGGCTTCCGAACCTGTAACCAAAAGAAAAAAATGCCTCCGCAAGGCTGTAACCAGAAGCCGAAGCCAAAGGAGCCCGAGACCTCGGGTCCTTGGGGAGAAGCCCTCGGTAGCCGTGAAGAAGGGTCGGAGGGCAGGAGTTGTTTATACCCCGAACAGATTACAGAGTACAGCCTGGCCAAAGGCGCTGTCTCGGCGGGACTCCTTCTCCAGGCAGTAGTGGGCAGCGAAGGTGTTTGCAAAAGACCAGGTTGCTGCCCGGCAGATGTCCATCATGGGCACGGAGCGCAGCGAGGCCACGGAGGCCGCTTTGGCTCAGACCCCATGTACAGTGACTTGGCGATCCAGAGGGACGCCCGCCTTCGCATGGGCAAACGTGATGCAGTCCGCCACCCAAATAGAGATGGTGCTCTTGGTGACTGCTTGCCCCTGCCTATTGGGATCGTAGGTCATGAAAGGTCTCTCAGACTTGCGGTGAGTCTGGGTGCGTTGCAAGTAGAAGGCGAGGGCCCGCTTGCAGTCAAGGGTGTGGAGAGCCACCGACGCCTGGTCGGCATGGGGCCTCTAGAAGGAGGTTGGGAGCACTATTCTCTTGGTTGAGATGAAAAGCAGACACAACCTTGGGTAAGAATTTAGGATGGGTCCGGAGGACCACCCTGCTCGGATAAAACCTGGTGTAAGGGGCGCCAGCCATGAGCGCCTGAAGCTCATTGACTCGATGAGCCGAGCTCAGCGCCACCAGGAAGGCCACCTTCCAGGACAAGTGCCAGAGCGAACACGTTGCCATCGGATCAAAGGGTGGATGGGTGAGCTGCGTGAGCACCATGTTCAAGTCCCATTCCGCCGGGGGGTGGGGGGGGAGATGGATGGGTGGCTTGGATAGCAGAAGGCCCCGCATGAAGCAGAAAACTAGTGGCTGCCCCGAGAGAGGCTTTCCCTCGACAGGGAGATGATTAGCTGATATGGTGCTCAAATGAACTCTAACAGAGAGGTGGAGGTGGTACTGGAGAACCCACTGAACCAAGGCACGAGAAGGGGTCGATCTGGTGTTCCAAGCACCAGACGGAGAAGCGTTTCCACTTAAAGGCATAAACCCGCCTAGTGGAGTCCTTCCTTGAGGCCAGGAGGATTTCCTCGACCTCCTCTGGAAGGGCCAGAGAGATCCGTTCAGCCACAAGGCTGTGAGGGATAGGGAGGGTAGGTTTGGGTGTAGAACTTGACCCTCCTCCTGCGTCACAAGTCCCTGGCAGAGCTCAGGGGAATCGGAGGCTCCGACGACAGCCGGAGCGGGAACCAAGGCTGCCGAGGCCACGAGAATCAGCGATGCCCCGTCCATTGAACCTTGAACAGAGTTCTCGCAATGAGGGGGAAAGGTGGGAATGCATAAAGGAGACTGGAGGACCAGTCCCTGCCCGGGTGCGGCACCGGGGGCCCTCCCTGCCCGGGTGCGGCACCGGGGCCCCTCCCTGCCCGGGTGCGGCACCGGGGCCCCTCCCTGCCCGGGTGCGGCACCGGGGCCCCGCCCTGCCCGGGGGCGGCACCGGGGGCCCTCCCTGCCCGGGTGCGGCACCGGGCCCCCTCCCTGCCCGGGTGCGGCACCGGGGCCCCTCCCTGCCCGGGTGCGGCACCGGGGCCCCTCCCTGCCCGGGTGCGGCACCGGGGCCCCTCCCTGCCCGGGTGCGGCACCGGGGCCCCTCCCTGCCCGGGTGCGGCACCGGGGCCCCTCCCTGCCCGGGTGCGGCACCGGGGCCCCTCCCTGCCCGGGTGCGGCACCGGGGCCCCTCCCTGCCCGGGTGCGGCACCGGGGCCCCTCCCTGCCCGGGTGCGGCACCGGGGGCCCTCCCTGCCCGGGTGCGGCACCGGGGCCACAGAAGCGAGGGAGCTCTGTGTTCTGAGGGCTGGTGAAGAGGTCCATCTGCCACTCTAGGATCCCGGTGCCATGGTGGGGGCGAAGAATTCTGCTGAGTCTGTCCGCCAGGCCATTCTTCTGACCCAGGATGTACGTTACCTTGAGGGACATCCTCTGTCAGGCGGCGAAAGAGCAGATAAGGACTGCTTCCTTGCAGAGGGAGTGCGACCCCGTACCCTCCTCTTTGTTGATGCAGAACATCGCTACCCAGTTGTCGGTCTTTACCAGCACCAACTTCCCGCTGAGGAGATCTTCGAAGGCCCTCAGGACCCACCGGATGGCCTGAAGCATGAGCAGATTTATCTGCTGCTGAGCCTCCAAGCACGACCATTGCCCCTGTGTGCAGAGAGACCCACAATGGGCTCCCCACCCTAACAGAGTGGTGGTCAGCACCACATCGTGCTGTGGGGCCTGGAAGGGCGATCCCCGCAGGAGGTTGCGGGGGTTTTGCCACCAGTTCAGGGAGAAACGAAGGTCTGGAAGAACCCTGACGGGGTCCCTGAGGTGTCTGAGGGATTGACTCCATTGGGAACTGAGACACCACTGGGCCGTTCGCATGTGCAGGCAGGAGTGAGGAACCATATCTATCTATTTATCTTTTGAGCATTTATATAGCGCTGCAGACATACAAAGCGCTGTACAAAAATGTAGGAGAGACAGTCCCTGCTCATCAGAGCTTACAATCTAGTTAAGACAAAATACAAAATACAAATCAGGGCTTAAAATCTAGTAAGACAAAGTATACAAATATTCAGGGAGAAATCTAGACAGGGCAAAAAGCACAAGCACAAGCACAAACACAAACACGGAATTTATAATCTAGTGAAGTCACAACATAGGAGTCAGGATTTGAAAGCAACAGTGAAGAGGTGAGTTTTCAACCTGGACTTGAAGAGGGGCAGGGAGAGCGCCCAGCACACTGACACAGGTAGATTGTTCCAGGCGAAGGGTGCAGCCAGGTGGAAGGAGCAAAGTCTGGAATTAGCAGTACGTGAGAAGGGCATAGATAGACGTAGACTGTTAGAAGAGCGAAGTTCCTGAGAGGGGATGTAGGGACAGAGAAGAGATAATAGGTACAGGGAGGCTGAAGAGTGAATGCAATTAAAGGTCAGGAGGAGAAGACTGAACTGGATATGGAAACGGATGGGAAGCCAGTGAAGTGACTTGAGAAGAGGAGTGATGTGGATATAGCGAGGCTGGCGGAAAATTAGTCGAGCAGCAGAATGTTGAATAGATTGAAGGGGAAAGAGGTGGTTAGCAGGGAGGCCTGCACGAAGGTTGCAGTAATCAAGACGAGAGGTGGTTAAGGAGTGGATAATCGTTTTAGTAGTGACTTCAGAAAGGAAGGGATGAATTTTGCTGATGTTGTAGAGAAAGAAACATGTCTTAGCTACGAGCTGGATATGTGTGGAGAAAGAGAGACAGGAGACAAAGATAACCCCCAAGTTACGGGCAGAGGAGACAGGGAGGATTACAGAGTTATCCACAGAGACTGAGAAAGGGGGAAGGGGGGGGATAAGGAGTTCAGTCTTGGCCATGTTTAATTTCAAGTGGTGGTGAGACATCCAAGTAGCAATGTCAGAAAGGCAGGCAGTGATCATGGTCTGGATTGCAGGAGAGATATCAGGCGTAGAGAGGGAGATTTGAGTATCAGCATAGAGATGGTACTGAAAGCCATGGGATGAGATAAGAGAATTAAGAAAATTACTCCAATCAAACTGACTTTAACAGAAATCTTCAGAGGGTAATATATTTTTTTAGATATACTTAACGTTGTTGCACGGATGTTGTCTCAGACTATTCGGCTGTGAATTACTGGATTAGAAGAACTCGTCATTAACACCAGCTCAGCCTTAGTACATCAATGACCACTTCCGGCAATTATGAAAACTTTCCTTTCACCCTCTCCTTTCCTTGTGTCAAATTCCTAGTTTCAACAATTGTTTGTACTTGCACTTAACTTTCTTCTACATATTCATTATAACTTGTGACTAGCACTTAGCTTCATAGATCTTCTAACGAATCTGGTACAGATGAATCTTCCTTGCCCGACGCCTCACATACAACGTTGTGAACAGCGTTTCACTCAATGAATGAGGTTCTTCAGGGAATTTTTAGTGGTGCATATAGTCCAAACATTAACTGAAGATAGAAAATCACATTTAAAAACTTATTAGCTGTCTTAAGTCTAATACAAATTCAAATTAAAAACCACGGCAAGTCATTAGCAAAAACTCTACTTATCCATGAACAACGCTGGATTTTCCAACTACAGACATTAATTCCTAAAGGGTTAAATTTAGAGATAGAATGGGGAAACTGCAGCTAAACAATTGATCATCGATCCACTGATTCAATAGAGGAAGGAGTGTGTGAATCAAGTCAGTTTATTAGCTAATGGGGGGTGGAGACTATAAAATATGGTATCGAGAGAGAGAGAGAACACATGCGCAATGTTTCTCCAGGCTGAAAAGAGCAGATAACAGCTGATGGCTGCCAATGAATACTATAAAAAAGTCTGCTAGAGAAAGTTGAGTGGAATCACAGTCCCTACTGGGTATGTAGTAGCTCACAAACGTTTTTAATTTGAATTTGTATTAGACTTAAGACAGCTAATAAGTTTTTAAATGTGATTTTCTATCTTCAGTTAATGTTTGGACTATATGCACCACTAAAAATTCCCTGAAGAACCTCATTCAATGAGTGAAACGCTGTTCACAACGTTGTATGTGAGGCGTCGGGCAAGGAAGATTCATCTGTACCAGATTCGTTAGAAGATCTATGAAGCTAAGTGCTAGTCACAAGTTATAATGAATATGTAGAAGAAAGTTAAGTGCAAGTACAAACAATTGTTGAAACTAGGAATTTGACACAAGGAAAGGAGAGGGTGAAAGGAAAGTTTTCATAATTGCCGGAAGTGGTCATTGATGTACTAAGGCTGAGCTGGTGTTAATGACGAGTTCTTCTAATCCAGTAATTCACAGCCGAATAGTCTGAGACAACATCCGTGCAACAACGTTAAGTATATCTAAAAAAATATATTACCCTCTGAAGATTTCTGTTAAAGTCAGTTTGATTGGAGTAATTTTCTTAATTCTCTTAGCAATTTATTACTCGAAAACATGACCCAAGCTGCTTGTGAATCGACAAACATGGGATGAGATAAGAGCATGTGGCCCAAGAGACGTAGCATGGTCCAAGCGGTAACCTGGTGGGCGCTTTGGACGTGAGCCGCCAGAGCTCGGAGGCAGGTGGAGCGATCCACCGGCAAGGCGGCCATGGCCTGCCGGGTATCGAGGCGCGCCCCGATGAACTTGAGAGCCTGTGCCGGCTTGAGGTGAGACTTTGGGTAGTTGACCAAGAACCCCAAGCTCTCCAAGAGGAGGACAGTGCGTGACATCGCTTGCCGGGCCGCCTCCTCGACAGAGGAGCCCGTAACGAGCCAGTCGTAGAGGTAGGGAAACACCGGCACGCCCCGGCGCCGAAGGTGAGCAGTGGCTACGACAAGGCACTTCGTGAAGACCCGTGGGGCGGATGCATGACCAAAGGGGAGCACCCTGTACTGGAAGTGCTCTCCCTGCATCCTGAAACGCAGGTACTGCCTTGTTTTGGGGGTGGATCAAGATATGGGCATAAGCGTCCTTCAAATCCAAGGAGCATAGCCAGAGGAAGGGCAGCAGCACCCCAAGAGATAGCATCTTGAATTCCTCCCGCACCAGGAACTTGTTCAGCTTGCGGAGGTCGAGGATGGGCCGAAGACCCCCTCGTCTTTTTTGGGATGAGGAAGTACCGGGAATAAAAGCCCCGACCTCGAAGGTGGGGAGGGACCTTCTCGAATGCCCGTTGGGCAAAGAGGGAGTGTAATTCCCGCTGCAACAAAAGCTGGTATGCGGGGAGTCAAGGAGGCTCCGCCAGGGAGAAAGGGGGTGGAAGCCTGTTGAAGTGGAGGCGATAGCCCTCCCGGATGACCTTGAGGACCCAGGTATCCGAGGTGATAAGCGCCCATGATGGGGCGAAGCAGGACAGGCGTCCCCCACAGGCTGCTCTATCGCTGGAGGGCGAGGGGCTATGCAGCTGGTGTCAAAACCCTTGAGGGGGTTGTGGGGGAGCCGGCGTCTGGGCCTTTGGTTTAGGTGGTCTTGGCCAGCCTTCCCCTGCACGGGATTGGTTGGCATGGGGGTAGCCTGGTACGGGGGGTAGCCATGGTACTGGAGGTCTTTCCTGGGGAAGAAGGGCTTCTTGGTAGGCTGCTTCTTCCCAGGCAGCGTAGAGGTTTTGCGGGAGAGACGGGTCCTAGTGACATACTTCATCTCGATCTCCACAGCCTTCTCCTCCATTGGCTTACCAAAGAATTGTTCACCGAGGCAGGGCACGTCCAGGAATTTCTCCTGCACCCACTGCTCCAAATCTGAAGATTGCAGCCAAGCCTGGTGGCGGGCTCCGATGTCCATGGCCGCCACCCGAGCCAATGTCTCGAAGCCATCATAGGAGGCTCGAGAGATATACTTGGAGCAGTCAGCCACTGATTTCAACAGGGTGCGGAACCTGTCGAGGGGCTTGCCCTAGAGGCCCGCGGAAAAACCTCCAAGTTCTTTTTCCAAGTCGCGGAGGAACATGCCAATATATAATTGGTATGCCTGGATGCGACAAGAGAGCATGGAACCTTGATAGGCCTTGCGGCCCAGAGCTTCAAGGGCTCTCGATTCTTGGCCCAGTGGTACCAATGAGTGGGACTTCGGGCTTTTTTGCTTCCTCATGGCTGATTCCACCACCATCGAGTTGTGTGAAAGTTGGGTCTTTTGAAAGCCTGGCCTGCGCTGCACCTTGTACATTGTGTCAAGGCACTTGCTCACAATGGGAACCGAGGCCAGGGCCTCCCACAAGCAGAGCAAGAGCCGAGATAGGATCGGCGGCACCGGCACGGTGAGGGATTCCTTGGGCGGGGCCTTGTACTGAAGAATATTGAGTTCCTCAGCACGAGGATCCTCCTCGGCCTGGATGACCAGGTTGAGGGCCTGAGCCATGTTCCGAACAAACACCAAAAAAGTGGTGTCCTTGGGCGGCGAATGCCGCTGGAGACCAGGCGGCGAGGGGTCCGACGGGAGATCCTGGTGGGTGTGGGTCTCCAGGGAGGTGTCCCCATCGGATTCCCAGTCCGAAAAATCAGTTGAGGGATCCAAGCAGGGCAGTTCGCCCTGTCCGATGGCCTGGAGCTGGAGGCCCTGGACGATCTCGCCCCCGAGGAATGGGAGAATGAGCAAGACCGACATTGAGGACCCTCACGAGGCCCGTGGCTCTCGGGGGTTTCCTGGACGGATTTGGGTATCCCAAGCAAGGGACCGGCAGTCTCCGGGCGTAAGTCAGCGAAGATAGCCATGAGCGCCTGCTGGGAAGCAATGAATTCAGAAACACTGCGTTCCAGTGCCAGCATACGGGACTCCCACGCGGGCGTGGGGCCCTGGGATGCCGATACCGGGGTCACCGGATCTGGCGTCGAGGAGGAGAGGGGGTCCTCACCGGGACGGCCCTCAGGAGACTGGGTGCCTTTGCCGGAGGCCTCCATTTCTCTACGAGGTATCTTGAGGGGCTGCTCCTTGTCCGACTCTCGGGAACGCTGAAGGGGGCTAAGCGAGCAGGCACGGTTTGGTGTTTTCACCTCATTTCTGCTTGTGTTTTTCTGTTGCTGTGAGTATGTGCGCTCTCTTCTGGACTGTTCCAGACCACTCTGAGACCAGCTGCAACCATCTCAGGCAAGCCTGGGCGACATATGCCCCACAAACAGATGTCTGGAGCGCCACAGCAGAGATCTCAAAGGACTTTTGAGCAGAGCCTCTAGCTGACGATCCTGCAGATCCTTCGAGGCAGCCCCTCCTGCCAACGGTATGGTGATCCTCCTCTCGTGACTGCTGTCACCAGGGCATCCACCTGGGACAGAAACAGCTCCCCCTTCTTATCCACAGGAATGGGATAAACCTGTGCCATGTTCCTGCCAACCTGCAAGCCGGCATCAGGGGATTTCCACCGCCTGATGGAAAGGGAAAGATCTAGAGGGCTTCCACACCCCTTGCAATAGCAGATCCCCCATCATCTCTGACTGACCCTGCCATGAATCCTCGCTGATCTGCAAGGCTGCTAAGTATGACTAATTAGGAAAGGGAACTCATCCCTGTGAAAAATCCACAACCCCAACAGATCTTCTCCCACAGGATGCTCGACCTCTCCTGGAGGCATATCCTGAAGGAGATCAAAGGGCCCTTTCGGAGGCTCTAAAGAGTCCACAAAGCCCTCAGAATCTGCATTAGTGACCAGGACAGTTCTCGGCGAGGACACTTGGGTGCTAAAGTCTAGCTCCTCGTACCCAAGGAGGCCCCCCCTGATGGCTCTGATGTAGTAGCAATATAAACTCTGGGGGAAAAGGGGAAGATGCACTGGACAATTAGCCCCCCCCCCCGGAGGCTAGGAATGCTCCCCCCTGTGATGCAGGCGGAGTAGGAGCTAAGCAGGTAGCGTCCGGCATCTGTGTACCTCAGTGGCCAGTTCACTGAGGCGTTCTGAACTCTCCTGGGGGAGGAAGGCTTTTGCCTGGAGGGTATCTCTAGTTGCGCCCCTATGAACTCTAGGCACTGGGCTGAAGTGAGATGGGACTTGGGGTAGTTTATGATGAACCCCAGGTGCTGCAGGATGCTGATGGTGCGCTTGGTGGGGCACTGTGCCTCTGCAGCCATGTGCCCCTTTATAAGCTAGTCGTCCAGATAGGGAAAGACGAAGGCCCCTTGGAACTGGAGGTGGACTTAAACCACCGTGAGGCATTTTGTGAAGACTCTTGGCGATGAGGCCAGACCGAAGGGCAGCACTCTGTATTGGTAGTACTGTCCTTCCACCATGAACCAAAGGAGTAATTTCTGTGGTTAGGATGGATTAGGATGTGAGTGTAGGCATCCTTTAGGTCTAAGGAGCATAGTCAGCTGGAGGAATGGCCATAGTGTCCCAAGGGAGAACATCTTTACATTTCTCCTTGACCAGAAACCTGTTGAGCTCTCACAGGTCTAGGATGGGCCTGAAGCCCCCCGTCCTCTTGGAGATGAGGAAGTATCTGGAATAGAAGCCTGTGCCCCAGAGATCCTTCAGCACTGGCTTGACTGCTTTGTCATTGATTAGGCTTACCAGCCGGGTGGGGAGCAGGGTCTGGTGAAGGAGAGGCCTGGTGGGCTCCCCTGAGAAGTACTTGGGTGGCACCCGATATAGGTGGAGGAGGTAGCCCTCCTTGACCACCTATCGCAGGCAGGGTCAGTGGTGATGTCTGTCCACCTGTGGGCAAACATGGCTAGCTGCCCTCCTGTGGGCCGCAGAGGACCCCCTGGGGGTAGGGGGTTGCACCCAGGCAGTCAAAAGCTCCCTCCAGGCTAGGCCGGGGCTGGTGCCTGGGACTGCGTCCCTGTCCTTTTTGCTGCTGGCCCTGTTGAGGGACCAAAAAGGCCTGGAAGTATGGAGTACCACTGAAGCCTCCTTTCTTCCTTGGGAAGAAGGGCTTTTCCCCCAGGGCTTTCTTCTGGGAGGTATGCACAGAGGTCTTTTTTGAGAACCGGGTTCTCATCACATACTCTGTCTCTATCTCCGCTGTCTTATGGGTTTCCCAAATAGGTTTTCACCTATGCAGGGGACATCTATCAGTTTGTCCTGCATACACTGTTACAGGTCAGATGCAGCCATGCTTGGCATCGAGCAACGATGCCTGCACCAGCTACCCTGGCTGATGACTCGAAGCCATCGTAGGCTGCCAGAGACAAAAACTTTAAGGATTCCTTTACTGCCGAGGTTAGGGTCTTGAACCTCTATAGGGGTTCCCCCTCGAGGCCTGCTGAGCACCCACCAAGCTCCTTCAACAGTTCCTTCAGGTACATGCTGATGTAGAGCTGGTAGGACTGAATCTGGCATGTTAGCATTGAGCCTCATCCGGGGCTGGGGGCTCTCTCGAGGCCGATGGTGCTAGAGGACCGTCTCAATATCCAGGGAAGCCCTCGTTGTCGAGGGTCCCATCACTGGGATGGATGAACCGGACATGAACACTCACTGCATGGCCACTAGGGCAGATATATTGCTCTCTAGAGCTGCCATTCTGGTCTCCATACCAGTTAGCTCCGCAGCCTTTGATGCAGGCACCAAGGATTTTGGCCCCAGTGTTGGTACAGTCGAGAGGGAGACATTGATGAGGATGGCCTCGGAGGCCCGAGACCGGTCTGCAGGCACCAATGACTCCTTACGGGGAAGCTTGGCAGGCCGTTCCTGCCCAGACTCCTCGGGCTCAAGCTCTGGACTGTGGGTCCTGGGATGGGATTTCCCCTTCTTTCCGGATCCGTCCTCCAAGGCGGTCTTCGAGGATTTCTTCTTCTCGTGCTCCACCTCCGGAGATTTCTGCTTAGAGGAACTGCATCCGCAGGACACCAAAGAGGCTCTGGCTTTGTGGGACACCAAGGTATCGGAGGGGGCCCTGGAGTGTGGTATCACCAGAGACTCTGGTGTGGAGTCAGACTTCTGTAAGAAATTTATCTGCTGCTGATGGCGGCTCTTCAAGGCCTTTGAGGTCATGGTTCTGCAGAGTTCATACTCCGGGCCAAGACATCAGAGGCAGCAGTCTTGTGGGTCGGTGAGTGACATCATTTTGCCACACCGATCAACTCAAATCAAAAGTAATTTATATGGTTACTATGCCAGACACCTTCATTTGCAGCCAACTTTTTTTATTTTTATTTTTAGCCCTTATCTGTATATCCCTCTAACTACTCAGCCAACATTAGTGGCCATGAACTGCAGTTCCATCTGCAATGCTGGAGACTGAGAACTACTAAAGAAGGTTGTATAGGCACGGGCTTCTTATATGTTGACTTCAAGATCAGTGTACCTCAGTCTCCATCTGCTGGTAGATGAGCACAACTCACGCATCTGTATGGGACTAATAGAAAATAATCATTAGTCTACAAATTATTATTGGGAGACAACAATTCTTAGGAATCATTGTGAAGTGCTTAGTAACTCTAACCTCTCATATTAGCATTGTTTAATTTATGTTCTATACTTTATCAAACAAAAACCAGCGATATTAATCACACAAATAAAACAAGCAATCTCCAAATGAATCAAATGTGTACACACAAATACAAAAATATACAAGAGCAGCAATCTCATTAAAAAGGAAAGAAAAATGCCTTAGTACTTACATGCCCATCACTTGGAACTTAGTACCACTGGTCTTAAATTTCTTTTCTATTTGTTTCTCTAACAGGCTTAGAATCAATACAGCCCGCACTTTTATAGATTTTTGTATATGTTCATTTGTTTTAGCCCAATCCAGACGTCATAGTCATATTGGGTTTTGTGTGATTTGAGGTTTTAACTTTTTAAAATTGTTTTTCAGTTTATAATAACGTGGTGGTGTTAAGTGCAATCGAGTCATTGACTACTGGTGACCCTGTGGAACGTTGTCCATGTTGAGATTATCCTCCTGTGTTTTCTTGGCAAGGTGCGACTGGAAGTAGATTGCCAAGTCTCTCTTACGTGCAAGTAAGCCTGGTGTTCCAAGGTGGTCTCCTATCCAACCAGGCCCAATCTTGCTTAAGCTTCCGAGTATCCTATTTATCTCTCTTATCTTTTTTGGTATCTCTCTTGTTTACCTAAAGATCACAACAATATAATCTTAAAACAGATGTGTCTTTTGTGCACAGTATAAATTGATGTCGATTCACCTGATACAGAATAAGATGCACTGAAAATAGTGGTCAGCCTTGATGGTGACACTCCCTCTTATGAGAGCCTATCCTTATGTGGGGGGTACTACATCCAAATCAAAGTCCTACCCTAGAAGGGTCAAAATTGGAGATTAACATCTAGCCTATGCTGGCTCTGTTGTTGTTGATGTTAAATGCCGTCAAGTCTGTGTCGACTCATGATGACTCTTTGGATAGTTGTCCTAAACTGTACATGTTACTGACACCAACCACACAAAACACTACTGACATAAAGAAGCCTTCTAGGCTACACAGCAAAAATCAAAATCATTTGAGATCTTGAAACTGTTCCAAACTACCACCATGAGCAACAAAATCAATTCCATAGGAAATTCTTCCCTCCCCAAAAATGGCCAAAAATTCCATGCTTGTATCTTAATTCAAACAAAACAATATGTAGAAATTAAATAGCTACAGAAGAATCATTTGCTTTAAGTCAATGAAAGACAGTTAACAGTAGTGCTCCATCAATGAAAAAATGCTATTTCCTATACAGTTGGAGAACCATTTTTCTGTCCTAGCAGTTTCCTCAATCTTTTGGGCTTCCAACTCAAATCAAAAGTATTTTATTTGGCTACTATGCCAGACACCTTCATTTGCAGTCATTTTTTTTTTTTAGCCCTTATCTGTATATCCCTCTAACTACTCAGCCAACATTAGTGGCCATGAACTGCAGTTCCATCTGCAATGCATTCAACTTGCTCCCCCCACCTAAGGCCCACAAAGTGCTGACTCCACACTGAACACTGGCCAGCCCTATGTATTTATGTCCAACCACTTGGAACGATTTCTCAGGGAAAAGAACTCAACCTAACCTGTTTTCAAAATGACATTTGCTTTTCAGCCAGTTACCTGTATTCTGTCATACCAAGAAAAGAATCTCCCCACCCATTAGAGAAGCAACTTCAAATCAGCACTATTTCCTGAAGAAGAGCCATATATCAGCCTGTTTACCAAGGGAAGTATTGCTAACTTTAAATCACCATAGTTATTTGCTTTACCTGGGTGACCCCAACTTAAGTCCATTAACAAAAGTCTAAGCCTACATTTTGCCAAAATAACTTGCCAGCTTTCCCAGGCATCTCTTCATAAAAAGAACAAACTATATATTTTTTGTTCTACTATGACTAGAAAAGCTCTGCTCACCTCTTTTGGGGATAGAGATCACCGTTTCATTATCTTGCTGACACACACAGATAGCTGTATCTGGAATTTCTGATAGAATATCAACCAATTCACATACACCATATTCTGTAACATCCCAGTCTCTTGAGAAACACCTTCAATAAGAAGCAAACAGGGTAAGCAGAAAGTCACCAAATCATATCTGAGTGGAACTGTTTCAATAATGAAACCAACTTTCAGTAACACTCTCAGTCACCCACCTTTACAACAAAACCAAGGCTACACTGGGTATTTTATACAATCATATCAAGCTGCAAGCCAGCATTTGCAGGTTAGAGATATCAGGAAGGAGTATGTGAAAGGAGAAATTCGGTCTTACCTGCTAATTTTCTTTTCTTGAGTCCAGCCAGACCATATGGGTTATATCTGTTAGCCAGCAGTGGAAACAGACTCAATGGGCTATAATAGGTACCATGCAGCTCCCTGCCCTCCGGTGTTTTCTTTAACAGCAATGATGAAAAAAAAAAGAATCCTCTCACTGATCTGTGGTAATGTTGGTCCAACTCCTCGTAAAACACAAGGACAGACAACCACCTATCTGCTACAATGAAGGAGGGACCCCCAAAATCTCATTGCACAACTTTAGATGCACCAGACCCCTTGGAGCATGGGAGCTACTCTTGTGGTTAGAATAAAATAAAGGATGATACCTTGTGGCTTCACGAATCCGAGACCTACTTGCACCTGTTTTAGCAGAATCCTTTTGATTATTCTGACAACCTTTGAGGCTTTGTCTCTCTAAGAACTTTGACAATCTTCTCCAAAAAGGAGCTTTCCCCTAAAAGGAACCAGCCCCACTTCCCAACAGCCCGTATTCATATGAGATTAGTCCGAGACCTCAGCCTCATCTTCTGTTCACTTCTGCACCTATCTCGGGCAAGCCCAAGACGTTAGATACTGCAGCCACCCACCTGTAATCCCAAAGAGGTGACCTCAAAGCTGCTTCAAAACTGATTCCAAGCTTATGATCCTGTAGGTCGTTGAGGGCCATAACTCCCTCTACAAGAATCGCATTCTTCGTGGCTGCTGTGACCAAGGCATCTACCTTAGGAAGTGACATATATATTTTGCCCTGGGCATGGATAAGGGGGGGGGGAGAGCTTTGCTATGGATCTGCCCACCTAAAGGCCAGATTTTGGTGGATTCCATTCCACCAAGATCAAATCCTGAAGGTCTTGATGAATTGTAAAGATTCCCCCGAAGATTTTGCCTCTGGTTCTGGAAGATCAGTGACAGAGAGGACCTCTAGCACCAAACGCACCACAGAGGGACCATCTCCTTCTGCCACAGGGCATGTTCCCTCTAAGGCCTCAGAGAAAGTAGACCACTGATCATATTACTTGCCAAACCCACCTGTCTGAATCTGGTTTAGAGCTTCAGAGACAGAGTCCCATTCCTCCAAAGGCTCACACAGAGGCCTCTTGGCCAGAGAAGGTCCACTAGGGGCAAGAGAGGAAGAGGAGACTTGTCCCCACGTCTAATGCACACTTTTCAATGGAGCACAAATTCCAGGGAAAAAAAACTTTCTCCTAGGCTCAGGAATGTCATATCAGGCTGGGCAGCAGCACAAGGCTTCCTGCCCAGGAGTTCAACATGGCTGGCTCGCCTGTGCTTTTCTCCCCAGTTGGAGGAGAAGCGGTTGCAGCCTGAATACAAAAATCTCAGGTGCCATCGGCATCTGCCTGACTGGAGAATGACAACTTTGATGCTGTCTTGTTGCTAGAGCTTCCGCAGCAGCAAGTTCTGTGCTGCCCTGAAATGCCATGGAAGCTTCTGCACTGGCAGCAGTGCTTCATGTGCTCTGAAGGGAGCTGTTCCAAAAGAGACTCCCTACTCCCCCTCCCAGGCAGCATAGTGATGTGGAGGCTTGCAAAGACTCCCAGCACATCCAGCCGCTGAACTCCCCCCATGGCCCCAGCCCAGCACACAATGCCAAAACCAGGGAGAGCGCCCCAGGCCTACAAGCTGTGGGGAGAAGCTCCAGAGGCAAAGCAACAACGGGGACTGCCTCCTGTCTTACCTCAGCAATGGACCAGTGGCAAAGCTCCCAGCAACTATGCCCCTTCCTCATTTTTTTTTGTCTTTACTGAAGAACAGCAGTGTGGGGTGGAAGGGCAGGGGAAAGGTGGCAAAGAGAAGAAATTAAAATAAGCAAAATAATTAAAGTAAGAAAAAATACTTCAAAAATAAAATTAAATTAAAAATATGAGGGGATGCTGGCTGGACAGAAGGCAGAATCTGGACCTCCCAAAGTGTGGCCCACAGACTGTCGCCGAGGATCCCTGCTGACCATCATGCTCAACTGAAAAACAGAATTCTCCAACTGGGCCAGGAGCACTCATACTAGACCAATTCAGCTATATAGAGTTATGCTTGTCACAATCTGCTGGAGAGCAAGGGGCTGTACAGTGTCTATTACAGCCCAGAACTCATAGCTCTTGAGCCTCTGTCTCCATCTGTTGGCTGACAGACAAAACCCATATGTTCTGGACTTCTGAACGATAAGGAAATGGTTGACGAGATAACATTCAAACATTAGAGACAGTCGATTCTGAAGTACAAGAAAATCAGATACCCAAGCTTCTGGATAACAGTGGATAGAACCTGGTCATATCCATCCCTTTACAAGGCCTACAATGGTGGTCAGTCTGGCTGCAGATTACCTACAATTACAGCAAGAAAGAAAAAGAAAGCCTCTGCTTCTTTCAAGGAGATACATTTCCTTCTCACGTTCTTTTCTAGCTTCATTTTAAACACCCCCAAAGCCAAACGAATCAGGGCACACATGAAAGCAAGCATGTTACATGTAGCGCATTAAACCTCCAATGTTGCCGTTTCCTCCCGACACTAAAAACTGTGATAAACACATACCTTCAAAGTGGGGAGGGCAAGAGGAGCATGGATCATGAACTTGTGTGAGTGAGCGTGTTTGAGTGCATGAGTCTTTCTGACCTGGAGGGGAGAGGGGGTGAACGATTTGAATGGTATCCAAATATTCTGTTGGTTTGAAAAAAATAATAAAATAAAATCAAGATGCCACTGTTCCAAGGCAGCAGGTATTGCTGCACTTGTAAAAAACAGAAGGGCTTACACACAGCAACCAGTCACTAGATGTCACAATATATAGCAACCATTAAGAAAGCTATACAGTTCTGTCACAAGATTTCACAGTAAATTTAAAACAGTGAAAATGAAATACACATCTGAACTGGCCCAACAGGAATAAGCTTGTGGTACAGAGGGGGGGGAGGGGGGTAAGGGGGGGGGTGATTGGAGGGGAAAGTATGTGGAGCTTGTTTTATGAATTATTTCCAATTCATCTGTCTTTGTGTATCTGGGAAAGCCCCTGACACCATTTTTTGCCCTATATGGCCAATCTGACCACACATGGGGTCAGGTGCCACCATTTTTCAAGATGGCGATGCAGGGACGTGAGTGTATGGGAAATGTTCCCACTCCATAACTAAAGATACAGGGAGGGGGTGGAGGGGTTTGGGGGCCCACTGGACTACCAGAGATTTCTTTTTGATTGGGGAGGGTTTCGGGGCTGTTAAGCAGAGAAAAAGGAGAGAGTTTGAAAGAAGCAATTCAATAACTGTTGTTAAAATGTATATAAAAGTTTCTATGTTGTAGAAGCTGGGACAGCTCCTCCTTTGAAAATGCACTGGATGATTTTTTTTGGGGTGGGGGAGGGGGAGAAGAGGGTATTTTTCTGAAATCCCTGGCCTGATGTGGTTCCTTTTAATATTCTGTGTCTCTCGTCACTGCTTACCCCCAATGTCAAAATTGTGTCCCATTCTATTCAAGTTTACAGAGTTATTTTGCCCCCAGACAAACATTTTTGATCCTTTCTATATACTGTAAATTTATTCCCAATATCTATTGAGCTGAAAAAAACGAAAATGAATGAAGATATGCTAGGAAAGAATAGCTTTTTCTAAAAATATCACTGAGTCTAGTACAAGAATATATTATCCCACTTTACAATTCCCGACTCTTTCAAATACCCTGGCAAATCCTAAAGTTAGTTGAGAGAGACACTATCAACTGGAGCATTTTTCTAGAGCTTTAACATAGGTAAAGTATACATAAACTGCTGAAGCCCAAATCTATACATATAGAGTTGCAATAATCAAACGCATTCTATGTGGGTAAACATGTTTGCAAAGAGGCACATTCTAATCTGCTCGTCCAGCCCCCTGTGTGGCTGATCAGAATCGGGACACCCAGAAGAAGACACAATTCTGATTCTGCAAGGATTAGATGTGCCCGTGGGATCAGAATCGGGTCTATGGCCTGAACGTGCAAGCCAGGCCCCAATTATATATATATATATATATGTGCCGATTACTGTAGATACCAGATTATATGTAAATAGTTTATCCAGTTCTTCCATGTTAAGTTCCCTGTTATTTGTAAACTATCTTATGACTATGTTGTCTAGATAGGTTTGTTTAATGTAAACCGCATTGATGACGAATAGCACGGTATATAAAAGATGTTAAATAAATAAATAAATAAATTCTGATTGGCCTGCACACTCAGCCATATGCTCACCTACCTCAGTCAGGCTCCTGAATGGAGTCGAAGTGCCATGGCGTCCTGTTGCCGCCATGGCACTGCAGCTCCATTCAGGAACCGCAAATGCAGGCCGTGGCCAATTTCCTTCTTTCCCTGCAGCCGGACCCTCGATCTAGCCTCCCATGGCCAGGGTCTGGCTGCATGGAACTTATTTGACCTCCCTACCTTTTTGATCGGGCCCAGCAGCATGATCCCCCGACATCCAGGGGGACATTCCACCTCTGTGGTGGGATAAGTCCCCCGTCTATGTTCACAGTCCTGGACGTACAGGGACGACCTCAGAATCAGCCATGTACATCTGGGGTCGTGGCCTGCACATGTCCCGCCCTCGTTCCACCTCAGAAACACCCCCTCCCCCCATCTAGGCCTCTCTGTACAAACACACTGTTCGCACGGGGAGACATTAGCCGGGGGTCAGCAGGGGAGCGAATAGCGAGGATGGACATCCAAAAGGGACATCCATCCCCGCTATTCGCTGTACAGAATGACCCCCAAAGTGTTTGATTGACTTAAACCCTGTGCAGGTAAAGCATAGTTATTCACCTGTAAAGGTGATCTCCGGGAACAGCAGGAACCAGTCTCCACATATGGGTGAATGTCACTGACTGAGCCTGCACGGGAACGCTTCCCAGCATCCAATAGGAAAGCCTTTGGGAGCACTCCACGGTGCCTGCATGCCTGCTTCCCCAACTCCTCTCCTCAGTTAAGTTTGTATCTGTGAGGAAGAGTAAAATAAAAGAATCCTAAAACTCCTAGGGGAGGAGGGCAGGTTGTGAAGACAGATTCCTGCTGTTCTCGGAGATCACCTGTTACAGGTAATTAACTCGCTACCTCCAGGAACAAGCAAGGTTCTACATTAGGAACCACCACCCAGGAAAAAGATTTAGGCGTCATCGTGGATAACATGTTGAAACCCTCTGCCCAGTGTGAAGCGGTGGCCAAGAAGGCAAATAGAATGCTAGGAATCATAAGGAATGGATAATAAAACCAAGAAATAAAACCAAGGATCTGCCAAGAAATATGGAAGACAACATTATGGCCAACTGACTGGAAAAGATCTGTGTTTATACCAATACTAAAGAAAGGTGATCCAACTGACTGTGGAAATTATCGCACAATCGCTCTGATCCCACATGCCAGCAACATTCTACTGAAGATTATTCAAAAGAAACTACAACCGTAACTGGAACAAGAACTACCTGAAGTGCAAGCAGGGTTCAGGAAAGGGCGAGGAACGAGAGACATCATTGCGGATGTGAGATGGATCCTTGAAAAGACTAAAGAATACCAAAAGGATATCTATTTGTGCTTTATCAACTATAGCAAGGCTTTTGACTGTGTAAACCATGAGAAACTCTGGGCCACATTAAGAAGCATGGGTATACCAGAACACCTGATTGTTCTCTTGCACAATCTTTACATTGATCAAGAAGCAACAGTTCAAACGGAACAAGGAGAAACAGAATGGTTTAAAATAAGCAAAGGTGTAAGACAAGGCTGCATACTTTCCCCTTACCTGTTTAATTTATATGCAGAACAAATCATCAGAGAAGCAGGATTATATGAAGACAACAGAGATGTGAAGATTGGTGGAAGACTCATCAACAACCTTCGCTATGCTGATGATACCACAAGTGAAGTGAAGATGATCTGAAACATTTGCTTCTCACAATCAAAGAACATAGTCTCAAAATGGGCCTGCACCTTAATGTAAAGAAGACAAAGATCATGACAACTGGCATAATCAACAGGTTCATCGTTGAAGGAGAAGAAATTGAAATTGTGAACAACTTTAACCTACATGGATCAACTATCAATAAAGAAGCAACAAGCAGTCAAGAAATCAGATGACGCATTGCTCTTGGCAGAATGGCTATGAAAGACCTAGATAAGATTCTCAAGAGCAGAGATGTCTCTCTCCATACAAAGATTTGACTTGTTCAAGCCATAGTATTTTCAATAACATCATATGGATGTGAAAGCTGGACAGTAAAAAAGACAGACAGGAAGAAAATTGATGCCTTTGAATTATGGTGCTGGCGGCGAATACTGGGTATACCATGGACTGCCCAAAGAACAAACCAGTCGGTACTAGAGGAGATCAAACCTAAGCTTTCTTTAGAAGCTCAGATGACAAGACTTCGACTTTTATACTTTGGACATATCATGCGAAGAGAGAGATCATTAGAGAAAGACATCATGCTTGGCAAGATAGAAGGTCAACGCAAAAGAGGAAGGCCAGCAATGAGATGGATCGATACAATAACAGCAGCTACGGGTACCAGTCTGTCAACAATGAGCTGCCTGACTGAAGACCGAACACAATTTAGGATAGCTATCCAGAGGGTCGCCATGAGTTGACGCTGACTCGACGGCACTTAACAACAATAAAACCAAGGATATTATAATGCCTCTGTATTGTTCCATGGTGAGACCGCACCTTGGATATTGTGTGCAATTCTGATCATATCTTAAAAAGGATAAAGCGGAATTAGAAAAGGTACAGAGAAGAGCTACCAAAATGGTAAAGGGATGGAAAGATACCCCCTCTATGAAGAGAGGCTTAAAGGTTTAGGGCTCTTCAACCTGGAAGAGAGACAGCTGAGGGGAGATATGATAAAGGTCTATAAATTAATGAATGGAGTGGAACAGGTAAACGTAGATCGATTGTTTATGCCATCAAAAAGTAGAAAGGCTAGGGGACATGCAATGAAGCTACAGTGTAACCCATTTAAGACTAATAAGAGAAAATAGTTTTTCACTGAATGCATAATGAAACTCTGAAATTCATTACCGGAGGATGTAGTAAAAGCTGTTAGTGAGCTGGCTTTAAAAAAGGTTTGTACAAGTTCCTGGAGGGAAGGTCCACAAATCATTATTAAAGAGGACCCGGGAAATCCACTGCTTGCCCCAATATAAGCATTGTGGAACCTGTGTGTCTTTTTGGGATGCTTGTGACCTGGACTGGCCACAGTGGGCAACAGGATACTGGATTTATTGGACCTTGGTCTGACCCCGTATGGCATATCTTATGCTTTTATGTAAACAGGAATGCAGTCTTCACATATGGGACTCACTAGCCACAGAAAGAGTTCCCTCGCCTCAAGAAAGGATGGGCTTCTACTCTCCATATTTTCTCATTCCAGAGAAAACAGGAGGATTCAGGTCCATCTTGGATTCAGAGACCTAAACAAGTTCATGGTCAGAGAGAAATTCAAAATGATTTCCATAGGAACTCTATCATACCTCCAGAGAAACAACTGGCTATGTCTCTAGACCTAAAAGAGGCATACACGCATTTATCGATCCATCCCTTGCACAGACAGTATCCGCATTTCATGTTTCAAGGAAACCATTATCAATACCAGGTTCTCCTCTTTGGTCTAGCCTTTGCCCCACGGGTCTTCACAAAATGCATGGCAGTCATCGCTGCCTACCTACGCACCTTGGGAGAATTTGTCTTTCGTTACTTAGATGACTGGCTGATCAGGGGAGACTCCAGTCAAGACTCTCACTTCATCGCACCATCACGGTGCCCCAACACTTGGACTTTGTCACAAACTTTCAAAAATCTCACCTTGTTCCAACCCAACGACTGGAGTTAATTGGAGCACTCTTAGACACTCAACACGCCCAAGCTTTCTTCCCACAGGATCGCCTCACTGAGCAGGCAAAAAGGGTACAGAAGCAAAGCTAAATAACAGCTTGAGAGATGCTACGACTATTAGGACACATGGCCTCCATGGTTCATGTCTCCCCCTACACTCGATTACGCATGCGACAAGCGCAATGGACTCTGTCTTTTCAATGGATGCAAGGGGCATCTCAGAGAAGATCCACATCACTCCTCAACTGATTAAGTCCCTTCAGTGGTGGTGTTCCCCACAATGAACTAAGAGTGCTTTGAAGGGGTTGTGTGAGATATTCCCCTGTGAAGCTGGTGTGGGATAAGGTTTTGAAGTGAAGCTGATAATCCCTTTGAACAATCTGGAGTGTCCACTGCTATGATGTTATGAGGTGCTACCTCTTGGCATAGTGACAAAATCTGCCAACTATGTGGACGAGCTGGGGGCCCTCCAAGGGCAGATAGACCATGCACTCTAGGAAGAAGTCAAAAACCAGATGCAGATTGTGCCTGTACAGCTGGTTGAGGCTTAGGAGCCTTGGGCTTTTTGGGGTGGGGAGGACCCTGCTGCCTTTGCTGAGGGTGATAGGCAGCAGAAGGCAGGTAAGGATAGTATCTCCTTTTTAGAGTAAAAAGAATTATTGGGAAGAGCCTTCCTCTTGGATGGGTTAGTTGTTTTCCTGGAAAGGCATTTTAGGGTGAGATCATCTGTTTCAATCACCCCTGCTTTTTCCCTCCAACCTTTGCCAAAAAGGTTTTCCCCAGTACATGGGATATTGGCCAGTTTTATCTTGGACCCACTGCTCGAGATCTGATGCCTATAACCAGGTCATTCTGCGAGCCCCAATGCAGATTGCTGAAGCTCTGCTTGCTAATTCGAAGGCATCAAAAGAGGCCCTGGTAAGAAACTTAGAGAGATTTTGGCCTTGCTTGACGAGTGTCTAGAATGCATTCCGCTTAGCCTCAGGAAGCAGGGGGCTGAAAGTTTCCAGAACCCTAGTGACATCTTTCATAAACATGCCCATGTACAGCATGTAAGAGTTGATTCTGGAAGCCAACATGCATGCTTGGAAACATCGATACCCAAAAGTATTGTGTGTGTTCGAGTCTGTCAGGTGGCATGGATGAATGATTCTTAGAGCTCTTTATTCGGCGCATCGCCGATTCCACCACTACTGAGTGGTGGGGTAGCTAAGGTTTTTGGAAGCATGGGCACTCTGGTACTCTGTACATTTATTTATTTAGACAGTTTTTGTATACCGCCTTATCCTTCAATCAAAGCGGTCACAACACAAGTGGGGGATACATTTAACACGCGGGGATATGAGACACACACACTAATACTTACAGGGAACATGGGCAATGGAGGGTTAAGTGGCTTGTCCAAGACCACAAGGAGCATCTGTGGGACTAGAAACCCCAGTCCTTCCGGCCCAAGGTTGCTGTCCTCTAGTGGGATTTGAACCCCCGAACTTCCGGCCTCAAGTACCTTGCCCCAACCACTAGGCTACTAGGTATAGAGTCTCTTGCTGAAAGGTGGAACAGTAAGCAAGGTCTTCCACATGTGGAGCATAAGATCCTGTAGGATACGATGCACCAGTAAATGTAGCCGCCTCCTTGGGCGTGGGAGGGTATTGGAGTATCTCTAGTTCCTCTGCCCTCTGTTCCTTTTCCAAGGTTACTGTGATGGCGAGCCCTGCTGTCATGTCATGTATGAAGTCCTGAAAGGGGACAGACACCATTTCTGAGGCGGCGAAGAGTCTGAAGGGATGTTTGGAAGTTCTCAGGAATCAAGTGAACTTCTGTCAGAATCTGAAGAACGGAAATCAGAGTCCGATAAGAAATCAAAGTATCAGCGGTACTGGGTTCGACCTTGATGCTTCGTGGAAGTCGACAGTTGATGTAGACACAGAGGTATCAGAACTGAGAGCCATGGCGGTCTGAATCTGTTGAATACCAAGGGTATCGATCGGTTCCAACGAAGATATTGACCTCAGGGTTCTGATGATGCCTTTCGAGGGCCTGCATTGGGCCAGATATGCCTGGCTGTAGGCTCAGTGCCGGTCTACACTCCTGAAGCTCTTGATGATATCGGTAACAAGATTACTAGGAGTGCTGCCAAACTCCTCTAGAGAGCCAGCATGCACTGGTCTAGGGAGATGGCCGATGTCTGGGTGGAGTCACCTATGGGGCTCTGAGTCACCATCACAGAACATGGAACCAGTAGCTCTCTGAAGGTCAATGCCTTGGGAGCATCCCGGAGATCCACTTGTGCTTTGGAGGACAGATCCTCCCGCCAGGACTGTTTGGACTGCTAGTCTGCATCAGAGGCACCTCTAGGGGAGTTGCAATGCTTATGCTGGGACTTTTCTCTGGCTTCGATATTGGTCTTCAATGCCGATGCAGAGGATATGGCAATAGCCAGAGACTCTGACTTGCTTTTATGTTGGGAATCTGAAGAAACCTGAGACCCATGAGAGGAAGTCGATGCCCTCGAAGTGGAAGCCACTGAAACCCAGTTTGGGACAAACAACGATCCAAATTGTCTGGCTCGGTTCTTGAAGCCTCTCTTTACCATTTGTTGGCACAAAGGACAAGAATTGAGCTGATGATGAGGACTCAAACATTTTAGACACCGGTCATGTTTATCAGTGGTCGAGATGGTACCGGCACATTTGGTACATTTTTTGAATCCACTGACTGGCTTGTCCATGCCTTAAACGTTGCCTTTGAGATGGAAGATAAGGCCATGGAGGTCTAGAGGTCTAGTTTAGCGGTGAAAACTGTAATGAAAAATCAATAGAAAAAGAAATTTGAAAATAAAAAAAATTTAAAAAATGAAAGCATTATCGGGACTGATATCTGATGCGACGGAACCAGAGCAGACAGGAAAGCAGAAGCACCATGTTCCACAAAAAGAAGACGTTTTTCGGCAGCGACAGGACAATGCGTCCTTCTGGCTCTGCGGAAAACAACGTACTGAGAAGAGTCGGGAAGGCGGGAAAGGCAGACACGCAGGCGCAGCGGAGTGCTCCCAAATGCTTTCCTATTTGACACTGGGGAGCATTCCTACGCAGGCTCCATTGGTGACATTCAAGCAGGAAAGAGTAGTTACTCACCTGTAACAGGTGTTCTCCAGGAGCAGCAGGAATCGGTCCTCACATATGGGTGTCATCGGCGCCGATGAAGCCCCAGTGGAGCATTTCCCCAGCTTTCTATGAAAGCCTTTGGTAATGCAGGCACGCATGCGCGGTTCCCTTCCCGCCTAAAGGTGCCATCTTACCTCAGTCAAATGACATAGCTAAGAACAGCACACAAAAATGAAAAATAAATTATGTACAACTGCAACTCCCAGGGGAGGAGGGAGGGTTGTGAGGACTGATTCCTGCTGCTCCTGGAGAACACCTGTTACAGGTGAGTAACTACTCTTTCTCCAGGACCAAGCAGGAAGTCAGTCCTCACATATGGGTGACTCCCTAGCTCTGGGCTACCAAGGAACCCAGGCTGAACAAGAGGACTCCCTCTAGTCCCAGCTGCAAAGAAAGGCTTTTCAAGGACACAACCTCCACCGGTAGCCCAACAGAGGGCAGGAGTTGCCTAAACCTCAAAGAGATTCCGGAGTACTGCTTGGCCAAAAGCACTGTCCCTACGGGACTCCCTCTCCAGGCAGTAATGGGCTGCAAAAGTCTGGCTTGAAGACCAAGTTGCAGCCCTGCAGATGTCTACCAAGGACACAGAGCGGAGATGAGCCACTGAGGCAGCCATTGCCCTGACTCGGTGGGCCGTAACCCGACCCTGCAAAGGAAGGTCAGCCGCCTTGTAAGCCCAGGTGATACAGTCAGCCACCCAGATGGACAATAGCAAAAAACCTGCAGGTAAGGGCTAATTAACAAATAGGTCAAAACCCAACCATAGAACCAAGACCTTCAATTTATTTACATATAATTTTTTGTCGGAGCTGACCGGAGGAAGGTCGGATAAAGAGCCGACCCACACCAAGCGGGCAACCACTTTTTATTATATTAAGGTTCTTCACCATACGTAAAAATATTCAAAAATTTCAGAAAAATAAGCTGAAAACTTATATGACCTATGCTGCAACGACAGTGTTACTTTGGATGAATGCTGAATTTGTGAATTTTGGATTTTACACTTGATACAGGGTGCTAATGCCCGAAACGCGCGCGTCGTGTTGAGATCTCTCCAAAACCAGCATTTCAATCTCAGATAAGTTTTCAGCTTATTTTTCTGAAATTTTTGAATATTTTTACGTATGGTGAAGAACCTTAATATAATAAAAAGTGGTTGCCCGCTTGGTGTGGGTCGGCTCTTTATCCGACCTTCCTCCAGTCAGCTCCGACAAAAAATTATATGTAAATAAATTGAAGGTCTTGGTTCTGTGGTTGGGTTTTGACCCAGATGGACAAGGTACGCTTGGACACAGCCAACCCCAACTTATTGGGGTCAAAGGAAACGAAGAGCGGAGTAGCCATTCGATGCCCCTGCGTACGGTCAAGGTAGAAGGATAAGGCCCTCCTACAGTCCAGGGTATGCAGGACTGCTTCAGCCTGGCTTGCATGAGGCCTAGGGAAGAATGTTGGAAGAACCACCTCCTGACTGAGGTGGAAAGAGGAGACAACCTTTGGGAGGAACTTTGGATGAGTCCTGAGGACTACCCTGTTCCTATAAATCCTGGTGTAAGGCCTATCACAGACCACGGCCTGAAGCTCACTCACTCGCCTAGCCGAAGTAAGGGCTATGAGGAAGAGTGTCTTCCAGGAGAGGAAGCGTAGTGGGCAAGTAGCCATGGGCTCAAAAGGAGGGAGAGTCAGTTGCTGCAAGACCACATTTAACTCCCACTCAGGGGCAGGAGGACGGATTGGAGGCTTGAGTAAAAGCAAGCCCCTGAGAAAACGGGACACCAAGGGGTGACCCGACAGAGAACGTCCCTCCACCAGAGAGTGGTGAGCTGCTAGAGCTGAGAGGTGGACCCGAACAGAGTTGGACTTAAGTCCCTGATTTGATAAGTGCAGTAAGTACTGAAGCACTACTGGCACAGTACAGGAGAAAGGATCCTCTGTACGTAGCTGACATCACACAGAGAACCTTTTCCATTTGAGAACATAGGTTTTCCTAGTGGACTGTTTCCTAGAGGCTAGGACAACCTCCTCAACTTCCTGAGGTAGGCCCCAGGGAGCCAAAACTACCCTTGCAGCCTCCAGGCTATCAAATTGAGAGCTTTGAGATTGGGGTGCAGGAGGGAACCCTGTTCCTGTGAGAGAAGGTCGGGTTGCAACCCCAGAGGTAGTGGGGGATCCACCGCCAGTTGATGCAGAAGTGGAAACCAAGGCTGTCTCGGCCACCTGGGAGCCACCAGCAGGACCGAGGCCTTGTCCTGAAGAATTTTGAAGAGAGTTCGGGCCACCAAGGGCGTGGGAGGAAATGCATACAGGAGGCTCTGAGACCATGGAATCAGAAAAGCATCTGCTGATATTCTCAGAGGATGCGGTTACCTGGAGCAGAACTTTGGCAGTTGCTTGTTCATTGGGCTGGCAAAGAGA
Organism: Ichthyophis bannanicus; assembly: GCA_033557465.1. Lineage (NCBI taxonomy): Eukaryota > Metazoa > Chordata > Amphibia > Gymnophiona > Ichthyophiidae > Ichthyophis > Ichthyophis bannanicus. The sequence goes on from CM066044.1 coordinate 155,824,447, forward strand.
TCCACCAAAGGGAGACCCCATTTCAGGAAGATCTTCTGAACTACTGAAGGATGCAGCTGCCACTCGTGGGGCTGCAGAATTCTGCTTAATCTGTCGGCCAGGTAGTTGTCCTGGCCTGGAAGGTACACAGCCTTGAGGAGCATGTTGTGCTTGAGGGCAAATGAACAAAGGTCTTGAGCCTCCCGACAAAGGATTCTGGACCCAGTCCCGCCCTGTTTGTTCACATAAAACATGGCAACTTGGTTGTCTGTCTGAACTAGGACAGATTGTTGAGCCCGGGTAGGAGAGAAAGCTTTGAGTGCTAATCAAATAGCTCTGAGTTTGAGGAGATTGATCTGCTGTGCAGCTTCCCAAGGAGACCACAGGCCCTGGGTGCACTTGCCTAGACAATGAGCTCCCCAGCCCTGCAGGGAGGCATCTGTGGTCAGTACCACCGTGTACCCAGGAATCTGAAAAGGCACCCCCTGTAGTAGATTGGGTGGGTGCAACCACCAGTTGAGGGAGTTCAGAAATTGTCTGGACACCCTTATCCTGTCCCTGAGGCTGCCTGTGGCCTGTGACCACTGAGTCCGAAGGCACCACTGTGCAGGCCTCATATGGAGCCTGGCATTGGGGGTCACATGCACTGTCGAAGCCATGTGGCCAAGAAGCCTCAGGCAGAGTCTGGCGGAGACCAGTGACCTGCTGAGAAACTGATTTGCCAGGGCTATCAATCTTTGGGCCCTGTCTTCTGGCAAGAAAGTCTTTGCCAGCAGAGAGTCCAGCCTTGCTCCTATTAACTCCAAGTTCTGGGAGGGGAGCAAAGTGGACTTTGCGAAGTTTATTACAAACCCCAGGCTTTGAAGAAGAGCAATAGTTCTGAGGGTGGCTTGTCTGGCCTCCTGGCACGTCTGACCCCTGATGAGCCTGTCGTCCAGATAGGGGAAGACAAAGATTCCCTGATTTCTCAGGTAGGCCGCCACCACCGCCAGGCATTTGGTAAAGACCCTGGGAGCGGAGGTGAGGCCAAAAGGCAGTACTCAATACTGATAATGGTTTCCTCCCACAATGAACCTGAGGCACTTTCTGTGGTCTGGATGAATGAGGATATGAGTGTACGCATCCTTTAGATCTAAAGAGCATAGCCAATCTCCCTGCTGGAGGTAGGGCAGAAGTGTTCCAAGAGTAAGCATCTTGAACTTTTCTTTCTCTAGGAACTTGTTGAGGTTCCTGAGGTCCAGAATGGGTCGAAGGCCACCGGATCTTTCGGACACCAGGAAATACCTGGAGTAGAATCCGTGATCTTGCAAGTGGGGAGGCACAGGCTCCACCGCCCTGTCCAACAACAGACCTTGAAGCTCTTGAAGGAGAAGGTCTGTGTGCAGGGCAGGCCTTAGAGGCTCCCCCGGAAAGTATGGAGGAGGCAGTTGGTGAAAATGCAGTGCATAGCCCCTGTGGACTATGTCCAACACCCAACTGTCCCCGGTGATGAGGGGCCACTGGTGGGCAAAGAGGGCGAGGCGACCTCCTGTGCAGGGTTGGGAGAGCAGGGATGGAGAGGCTACGCTCAAGGAGTCAAAAACCCCCACCCTGCTGAGTGGGAGCAGGGGCCAGAGGCTTGGGGGTCCTCTGCCTACGGGGCCCATTACCCTGCCCCCTTGGCTTGCAGACCCTGGGGTGCAGCTTGGGCAGCCTGATATTGAGGGTACTGTTTGTAGGCAGTGCCCTTCCTCGGGTAAAAGGGCTTTTTACCCGAGCCCTTCTTTTTATGAGAAGGGGCAGAGGTCTTCCTAGACAGCCTTGTCCGTGTAAGGTGCTCTGTTTCGAGCTGGGCAGCCTTCTCGGTCATGGGCTTGCCAAAAATGTTTTCACCTCGGAAAGGGACATCGACCAACTTGTCCTGAACCCATGGCTCAAGGTCCGATGACTGCAGCCATGCCTGGCGTCGAGCCGCGATGCCGGCTGCCGCAACTCGGGCCGAAGCCTCGAAGCCATCGTAGGCGGCGCGGGACATGAACTTCGAGCAGTCCCGAATCCCCGAGGACAAGGACTTGAATCTCTGCAAGGGTTCCCTGGAGAGTCCAGCAGAGAACCCGGCCAACTCCTTGGCCAGGTCCCGCAAGTACATGCCCATGTACAGCTGGGTAAGACTGGACACGGCAAGCAAGCATCGAACCCTGGAAGCACTTTCTACCGACGCCATCGAGGTTCCGGGCCTCCCTGCCAGGGGGCACCGCGGAGTGCGTCTTCTGGCTCTTCAAACGATGCATGGCCGATTCCACAACCATAGAATGGTGTGGTAGCTGTGCCTTCTGAAAGCTAGGGCTCTTCCTGAGTTGATGGATCGAGTCGACTCGCTTGCTCAAAACCGGCGCCGAGGCCGGTGCCTCCCACATCCTGAAGAGGAGCCGTTCCAGCATCGGAGGAACCGGGACAGTAAAGGCCTCCTTCGGAGGAGAGTCATACTGCAGGGCCTCGAGCTCTTCAGCTCTTCCTCAGGGTCCGCCGGAATAGCCAAGGCAGTGACCATATCCCAGACGAACTCCGAGAACCGAGTATCCTCCGGAGGAGATCTACTCTGGGGCTCAGACTGCGGTGAGTCCGACGGGACACACCGAGTCTTGAACGTATCGGTGGACTCCTCATCCTCCATCTCCCAGGCGGACTCGTCCGACGAGGAGTCAGGGTCCGACCCCGCGGGGCCCTGGAGCACCCGCCCTGACGCCGGACGCACCGGCGTCGACGCCCTCGGTCCCGAGCGGGAGGTCGAGGGAGACCGCGACCGAGGTCGACTTCGAGCCATGATGGACTCGAGTATCAGCTCGGTCTCCGGGGTCGACTTCGAAGTCGATGTCCCGGTGGTCGGGGCAGATGCGCCAGACAGGCTGGCCATCAGTGCCCGCTGCTGCTCCATGAAGGCAGACAGACAATCTGCTCTCCAAGGCTGTCATCCTGAGACTCAGCTCGGGAGACGCAGCAGCCACCAACTCGGGCCCGGCGACGTTGTCTCTCTGGGAGGAGAGTCCGAGGACTACGGGGCTTACGTGTCCAGCAGACTCCGGCTCCACACGAGGAACTTTGGCAGGCTTCTCTTGTTCCACGGGCCCGGGGCGACAGTCGGGGGTCTTAGACCTGGCCCTCGAGGAGCCAGGGACCTCCTCCGATGACGCCCTCACGAGCCGCTTCTTCCTCTTGCGTTCCCGGTCGGGGGACCCCCTGTCCGAGGAGCTCTGACGGCGCTCGGGATCCGAATCCCGAGATGTCGAGGCCTCAGATGAGGTCTGTGCCCGGCCGGAGGCTGTCCGAGAAAAGCCTTTCTTTCTGCTGCTGGCGACTTCGGAGTTCCTTGGAAGACATCTTCCCACATGGTCCACACGACTTAGGGTCGTGATCAGGACCGAGGCACCGAAGGCAGCAGTCGTGTGTGTCGGTGAGAGACATTAATTTCTTACACCGATCACACTTCTTGAAACCGCTGGAAGCCATCGGGGAAAAAAAGAGTCCCCGCGAGGTCAAAGGACCGGCCTTCCAGGGAAAAAGCAAAAAAGGGCGCGAACGCCAGCCACGAAGGGCAAAAACCGAAAAAGAAGAATCGGGCTTGATACCGGTGTACCAAACCCGGCGGGAGAGGAACCGGCATCGAACCGGGAGAAAAAACAGCGAGGATCGCTGAAAAAAATCAACTTTTATCCGGGATGACAGGACACACGTCCGGTGGGCTTCTCGGAAAAAAAGAGACTGAGGTAAGATGGCACCTTTAGGCGGGAAGGGAACCGCGCATGCGTGCCTGCATTCCCAAAGGCTTTCATAGAAAGCTGGGGAAATGCTCCACTGGGGCTTCATCGGCGCCAATGACACCCATATGTGAGGACTGACTTCCTGCTTGGTCCTGGAGAATGCAGTCTTCACATATGTGTGTTTCTGCAGATAAGTACACTCGCTTCTTACCCATACAAAAATAAGAAATGGGCAGATGCAGGTTGGGGGAAAACGATACATGCACGGAGTCTGCATTTTTAAAATTTCCACAAGTGCCCTGTGCTTACCTTGAGGTGACAAGTAATTAATTACTTTGCTCTACCTGCTAGTGAAGGGGGGGGGGGGGAGGAGGCGGCGGCTCATCATGAGGACTTTTAAAACATTAGCATGAACCAAATGTGTTAATACACTACTACTACTACTACGATTACTACTGATCATTTATATAGCGCTACAAGGCGTATGCAGCGCTGTACAGACACATGTAATGCTTACCAGTGATAAGCCTGGAAGAATTCCCGCACAATAACTTGCTTGCTGGCCTGGGACTTAAGAAGTTTCAGAAGGTCTTGAGTAAAGCGTTTTACCTGAGCTCTGTGGGTAAGTGTTAACAAGCGCTTTGAGCCCATGCCAAGAATCTGCAAACCAAGCAACGAATACACTTTAGACATGAACTGCTGTGATAAGTAATTGAGCCAAATGGCAAGTAAATTAGAGAACTACAGTCTGAACTCCCAGTTTACTACAGAATTTTCAAGATTGTGACAAGTGGTAGCAAATTCTGTGGCAATCACTGTACATATTATATATTTGCATATTTAATTTTACTTTATAAAACTAAAACCATTTCACATATTTATGATCTCCTCACTCATACCCCACAGCCACTCAATCCCTTTTTTTTAAATTCTTTTAAGTTGTGTACTATCATCCAGGGACAGGGAAACTCACTGCACACACCTTGTAGCATTATATAGATCATCATAATCTGGCATCAGGGGCTCCTGTGTAAATGACTGCAAAATGCTTTGCAGGACAAATTTTCAAAACACTTTATGCAACTAAAATGTAGTTACTCACGTGTAACAGGTGTTCTCTGGGGACAACAGGAATCAGTCCTTACATATGGGTGACGTAGGTATAGATGGAGCCCGCATGGTAATCACTCCCTAGCTTGCAAAGAAAGCCTTTGGGAGTTACACCACGCATGCGTGGTCACCTTCCTGCCCAAGGGTGCCATCTTACCTCAGTATGACGACATAGCTTAATCAAGCATAAAAAAAGAAAACTCCTCCACAGGGAGAAATGAGGGTTGTGAGGACCGATCCCTACTGTCCCAGGAGAACACCTGTTACAAGTGAGTAACTACGTTTTCTCCAGGAACAAGCAAGAAGTCAGTCCTCACATATGGGACTCCCCAGCTACAGGCTACTGAAAAAAACTCTAAAAAGTCCTGGTCACTGAAAAATGGCGAGCCATGAATGGCAGCAGGGAACGATGAACGACCTCAGGTCCTGAGATAAAACCCCAGCGGCAGGGATGGAATCACCTCTCCGGTAATCTGGACATAAGAGCATGAGGGAAGGAGTTGCACTAATCCCCAAAGAGATGACGGAGTACTGCCTGGTCGAAGGTGCCTCACGACATGAGCTCTCCTCCAGGCAGTAATGAGCTGCAAAGGTATGGACAAAGGACGAGGTGGCATATGTCTTGCAGAGGAGCAGAGCGCAGGTGTACCACAGAGGACGCATGGTGTACACACTGTGGGCACATCGTAGGCAAAGGAGATACAATCTGCCACCCAGGTGGACAGGGTGCGCTTAGAGACAGCAACGCTGAGCCTGTTCAGGTCACAGGAAATGAACAGTTGCAACGAGCAGTGGTGGGCCTTCATCTGCTCGAGGTAGAAAGCCAGCGCCCTCTTATAGTCATGGGTATGGAGAGAGGCCTCCGCCCGTGGTCTAGGGAAAAAGGTGGGGAGAACCACCTCCTGGTTGTGATGAAACGCAGATAACACCTTTGGTAGAAACTTGGGATGGGTGTGTACCACAACCCTTTTCCTGTGAAATCTAGTATATGGGGCGTAAACCACCAACGCCTGAAGCACACCGACTCACTGAACAGAAGTGAGCGCGACGAGAAAGACAACTTTTCAGGAAAGGAATTTGAGGTGAGCCGAAACAAGTAGTTCAAAAGGTGGAGCCATGAGTTTCCCAGAACCACATTCAGGTCCCATGCCACCGGGGGCCGTGAGAGTAAGATATCCCTCATGAAACGGCCCATGAGAGGGTGGACAGAGAGGAACTGTCTGTCCACCAGATGGTGAGGTGCAGCCAGGGCACTGAGGTGCACCCTAATGGAGTTGGACTTTAGACCAACCTGAGAAAGGTGCAACAGGTATTGGAGTATCAACTGCACAGGGCAGGAAAAGGGGCTAAGGCCCTTGTCGGCACACCATAGTGAAAACTGGAGTCATTTAGAGGCATACGCTCGCCTGATGGAATCCTTGCGGGAGGCCAACAGAACATCCTCAACCTCCATGGAAAGACGGAAGGGGGTCAGAGCTACCGTTCCAGCAGCCAGGCTGTCAGTGCTAGGGACTGGAGGTTTGGGTGCAGGAGAGAGCCATCCTCCTGCGATATCAAGTCTGGAGCATAGCCCAGAGGAATTGGGGTAGCTAGAAAATGCTACAGCAGCAGTGGGAACCATGGTTGCCAAGGCCATTGGGGAGCAATGAAGATCACCATGGCCCGGTCCAACTGAATCTTGAGCAGGGCTCGTGGAACCAGTGGAGAGGGAGGATATGCATACAGCAGACTCCCAGACCATGTTCCCTGGTCACAGGTCAGTTTTCGGCAGCAAAAGCGAGGCAACTGAGCATTGCTGGGGTTCATCATCGGAGTCCCCCAATGCCGGAAGAGACAGCGGTCTATGGTTGGATCCAAATGCCTCTTGGATGACTAAAGGACTCTGCTGAGTCTGTCCACCAGGATACCTGTGTGTCCCGGGAAGTAGGCCACCTGAAGGCGCATAGGAGGTACGAATCTGTGCTGCCCTGCTTGTTGAGGTAGAACATTGTGACCTGGTTGACCATTTGGTTGAGGCTCACCTGATTTGACAGCTGATTCTGAAACACTCGAAGGGTATTCACTACCGCCCGGAGCTCAAGGAAGTTGATCCAATACGGGCTTTCCTCCTGCGTTTTAAATGCCCTGGGATCGGAAATTGCTGCAGTGGGCTTCCTCCTCCTAAGCTTGGAGGCGTCCGTGGTGAGGACGCGCTGGACTGGTGGGGCCTGGAAAGGTAGGCCTGCCAAGAGGTTCAGCGGGTGCAGCCACCAGGTGAGGGAATACACAAGGGGCCTGGTGACCCGCATGTGATCGGCTAGGCAACCCGTGGCCTGTGCCTGCCGCATTCACAGGCGGGTGTCTGGGGTCACATGAACCGTTGAGGCCCTGTGCCCCAAGAGGCCCAGTATAAGACAGGCTGATGCTGACACACGACCCTGCACTTCGGTCACCAAGAACACTAGCCACTAAGCCCTGTCCAGAGGGAGGAAGGCCCTGAATTGGGTAGAGTCGAGGAGGTTCCCTATGAACTCCAGGCATTGCGTGGGCTGCAGATGCGACTTGGGGTAATTGATGACAAACTCCAGACCTTGCAGCAAGAGGGTGTGGTGGCCCACCTGACAGACCTCCTCCGGCAAGCTTCCCCTTATGAGGCAATCATCCAGATAGGAGAACAACAAAGATGCCTTGCAGTGTGAGAAAGGCGGCGACACCGCTAGGCACTTGGTGAACACCCTTGTGGTGGCCGAAAAGTTGAAGGACAGAATCCTGTACTGGTAATGGCACATGCTTACGATGAAGCAGAGGAACTGACGGTGCCTGGGGTGGATCAGGATGTGGGTATAGGCATCTCTTAGATCCAAGGAGCATAGCGAATCTCCCTGCTGGAGGTAGGGCAGCAGCATTCCAAGGGATACCATTTTGAACTTCTCTCTGATCAAAAAGTTGTTCATCTCCCAGAGATCTAGAATGGGACGAAACCCTCCTGCCTTTTTGGAGACAAGAAAGTAGTGGGAGTAGAACCCCTTGCCTCAGAGATGTTGGGGGACAGACTCCAGCGATCAGTCCATGAGGAGGGTGCCAGGCTCTCTCTGTAGGTATGAAGTCATTGGAGGCACCCCTGGAAAGAGCAGAGGGGGCATCTGCTCATAGTGGAGGTACCCCTCCTGCATCACCTGCAGATCCCAGGCATCGGTGGTGAAGCCTAGACAGAGATAGGTGAAGTGAAGTAGACATCCCCCCATGTGCCCTGGGTCATGACCCTCGGGAAGGAGAGGGGCTATGACCACTGAGTCAACTCCCCCCCTTGGCTTGCTGACCCTACTGGGGAGCCTGATAGAAACATAGAAACATGACGACAGAAAAAGACCACATGGCCTATCTAGTTTGTCCTTCCATATCAACAACTACAACAGTCCCCTTTTTCCTTTAGCGATCCTCTGTGTTTGTGCCATGCTTTTTTGAATTCAGTTACTGTCCTCATCTCTTCCACCTCCACTGGGAGACTATTCTATGGATCCACCACTCTTTCCATAAAGAAATATTTCCACAAATCACTCCTGAATCTATCCCCCTTCACCCTCATCCCATATCCCCTCATAGCAGAACTTGCTTTCAATTGAAAGAGGCTCTCCCCCTGAACATTTATGCCATGGAGGTATTTAAACATCTCAATCATATCACCTCTATCCCGCCTTTCCTCTATGGTGTACATATTAAGATTCTTAAGTCTGTCCTCATATGATTTATAATGAACACCACTAACCATTTTAGTAGCCACCCTCTGCACCGACTCCATCCTGTTCACATCCTTTTGAAGGTGCGGTCTCCAGAATTGCACACTATACTCCAAATGAGGTCGCACCAAAGACTTATACAGAGGCACTATCACCTCCTTTTTTCTGCTAGCCATTCCTCTCCATATGCACTTAAGCATCCTTCTAGCTTTTGCCGTCGCCTTTTCTACCTGTTTAGCTACTTTAAGATCATCAGACACAACCACGCCCAGGTCCCGCTCTTCTTTAGTGGACAAAAGTACTTCACCCTCTATACTACATTGCTCCCTTGGACTGTTGCAGCCCAAATTCATGATCTTACATTTTTTAACATTAAATCCCAGATGCCAGATTCTAGACCATTCTTCAAGCTTAGCTAGATCCCTCCTCATGTTATCTACACCTTCCTGGGTGTCTACTCTATTGCAGATTTTGGTATTATCCGCAAAAAGGCAAACCTTACCCGACAGCCCTTCCGCTATATCACTAAAAAAGATGTTAAAAAGAACGGACCAAGGACAGATCCCTGGGGCACACCACTGGTAACATCCTTGTCCTCATAGTGAGCCCCATTTACCTGTACTCTTTGTCGCCTCCCACCCAACCAATTTCTAACCCAAGCAGTAACTTTAGGGTCCATCCCTAGGGTGCTCAGTTTGTTTATAAGTTGCCTGTGAAGAACAGTGTCAAAGGCTTTACTGAAATCTAAATACACCACATCTAGGGCTCTCCCTCGGTCCAACTCCCTGGTCACCCGGTCAAAGAAGTCTATCAGATTTGCCTAAGACCTGCCTCTGGTGAATCCATGCTGCCTCGGATCCTATAATCCGCTGGACTCCAGAAATCTCACTATTTTCTCTTTCAGCAGCGTTCCAATAATTTACTCAACACCAAAGTTAAACTAACCGGCCTGTAGTTTTCAACCACATCCTTACTTCCGCTTTTGTGTAAAGGCACCACATGAGCCTCTCTCCAATCCTTTGGCACCACTCCCAACTTCAACGAGGCATTGAAAAGGTCAGTCAGTGGAGCTGCTAGAACGTCCCCAAGTTCCCTCAGCATTCTAGGGTGTATCCCATCCGGTCCCATCTCTTTGTCTACTTTAAGTTGAGCTAGTTTCTCACAAACACAGTCTTCTGAAAATTGTTCAAGATGTCCCTCGCTTCTGTTCCTGTTTGTGGGTGTTTTCTGAGGTCCTGCTCCTAGTTCTTCGTCTATGAACACAGAACAGAAATATTTGTTAAGCAATTCCGCTTTATCCTCATCAGCTTCTACATATTCCTCCCCTTCACCCTTGAGCCCGACAATACCACTTTTGCCCTTCCTCTTCTCACTAACAAATCTGAAAAATGTCTTATCCCCTCATTTTATTGCATTGGCTATTTCTTCCTCTTTTTGAAATCTTTGCTTTCCTGGCTACTTTTTCTTCTTTGATTAGGACTTTTTCCCCTCGAACCAAGAAGGGTCGGTGGTCTTCCGAAAGAGCCTGGGTTCTGGTCATATAGACTCCAACTCTGCGGCCTTATCAGTCATGGGCTTGCCAAAGAGGTTGTCCCCTTTGCATGGGACCTGAACCCATTGCTCTAGGTCCGAGGACTGTAGCCAGGCCAGGCGGCGGGCACAAATGTCTACAGCAGCTACCCGAGCCATCCAAATCATAAATTTGGAGCAGTCCTTGATTAAAGAGACCAGGGTCTGGAACCATGCCAGATGTTCATTGGTTAGACCAACTGAACCTGGCAAGCTTCTTTGCCAGGGCCCTCAGGTACATATCCATGTACAACTGATAAGCCTGGATGCAGGCCTCAAGCACTGAGTCCTGGTAGCAGTTTTGCCAATGTAACACCAATTTTTAAAAAGGGTTCCAGGGTTGATCCGGGAAACTACAGACCAGTGAGCCTGACGTCAGTACCAGGAAAAATGGTAGAAACCATCATAAAGAATAAAATTACTCAGCATGTAGATAGTCATAGCCTAATGGGAGACAGCCAACATGGTTTTAGACAAGGAAGATCTTGTCTTACTAATCTGTCATGTTTTTTTGAAGGTGTGAATAAACAGGTGGACAAAGGTAAGTCGGTTGAAATAGTGTATCTGGACTTTCAGAAAGCCTTTGACAAGGTCCCTCATCAGAGACTTTTGGCAAAACTAAAGAGTCATGGGATAGGAGGCAGTATACTACTGTGGATCAGGAACTGGTTAAAAGACAGAAAGCAGAGGGTAGGGCTAAATGGCCAATTTTCCCAATGGAGAAAGGTGAATAGTGGTGTACCCCAGGGATCTGTGCTGGGTCTGCTGCTTTTTGACATATTCATAAATGACCTATAAAGTGGAATAACGAGTGAGGTTATCAAATTTGCAGATGATACAAAACTATTTAAAGTTGTTAAAACCCAAGAGGATTGTGGAAAATTGCAAGAGGATCTTGATAAATTGGAAGACTGGGCATCAAAATGGTAGATGAAATTTAATGTGGACAAGTGCAAAGTTATGCACCTAGAGAAGAACAACCCAAACTATGGTTACACGATGCAAGGTTCCACATTAGGAACCACCACCCAGGAAAAAGATTTAGGCGACATCGTGGATACCATATTAAAACCCTCGGCCCAGTGTGCAGCGGCGGCCAAGAGAGCAAATAGAATGCTAGGTATCATAAGGAAAGAAATGGAAAATTAAACAAAAGATATAATGCCTCTATATCATTCCATGGTGAAACCGCACCTTGAATATTGTGTGCAATTCTGGTCGCTGTATCTTAAAAAGGATATAGCGATTTTAGAAAAGGTTCAAAGAAGAGCCACCAAAATGGTAAAGGGGATGGAAGGATAAAGAATGTATATCTCCTGTTGCTATGCAGAGCTTCCTCTTTGTTTCCTCTTTTTATACTAATACCTTTTCAGACAAGCCACCAAAATTGTAAAGGGGATGGAAGGATACTCCTATAAAGAAAGGCTAAAAAGGTTAGGGCTCTTTAACTGGAAAAGAGACGGCTGAGGGGAGATATGATAGAAGTCTATAAATTAATGAACGGAGTGGAAGGGGTAAACTTAGATCGATTGTTTACGTTATCAGAATATAGAAAGACATGGGGACATGCAATGAAGCTAAAGGGTACACTATTTAAGACTAATAAAAGAAAATATTTTTTCACTCAACGTGTAATCAAACTCTGGAATTTGTTACCGGAGGATGTAGTAAAGGCTGTTAGTGTAGCTGGGTTTAAAAAAGGTTTGGACAAGTTCCTGGAGGAAAGGTCCATAAACCATTATTAAGAAGGGACCCAGGATATCAATGCTTGACACAGTACAAGCATTGTGGAACCTGTGTCTTTTGCGAAAACTGCTAGGTACATATGACCTAGATTGGCCACTGTTGGAAACAGGATACTGGGGGCTTGATGGACTTTGGTCTGACCCAGTATGGCATATCTTATGTTCTTACCAAACCCATCCATAATGCGGGCCTCCCTGCCCAAGGGCACCAAGGCACACGTCTTCTGGCTTTTCATCAGACATGACCGATTCCACCACCATGGAGTTGTGTAGCAGCTCTAGCTTTTCAAATCCGGGGTCCTTGTGGACTCCATACTGGGAATGGTCACTTGCTCACAATAGGCACCGTCACTGGGACTTCCCACATCCTGAAGGGCAAACACTCTAGTATGTGCGGAACAGATACGTTGTACTGGAGAATTTCAAGGTCCTCGGCATGAGGGTCACCCTCTGACTCAGCCACAAAAGGACAGAGCCTTCGACATCTCCTGCACAGCATTGAGGAACGCGAGGTCCTCAGACAGGGACCACCTCCGCTGCTGCAGTGGAGAGGGATCTGACGGGACATCCCTATGCAGCCAGGTATCGGGCAACTCATCCTTGGTCTCCCGCTCCGAGTCTGAGTGCACCTTGAGGGCCCGACAGGCATTGGCCCAGTGCCCAGCCAGAGGTATCAAGGGAGACAAAGGAGCCTGATGCCCCAACGTGGAGGCAAGACCTAAGGCCTCATGGGCAAAGAGCAGCACTGAGGCTCAGCTTGGAGCACATGCTTCTTGAGCACCAGCTGGACATCCTCCGGGGAAGCCCTCTTGGAGGAGGGTCCAGACATCGGCACAGACAACCCAGAGGCGCCGGGCATCAGTCTGCACTGCGACTTCAGGAAGTCAGCCAAGCTGCACTCCAGGACCACTATACTGGCCTCCAGCTCAGGCACCAAAGGAATCGTGCCTGGAGTTGGCTCCTCCAATGGGGAATCACCAATGGTGATGGGTTTGTTCTCCCGATGGGACAGCTTTAGGGGCCGCTCCTGGCCTTTGCCCTTGGCATTGAGCAGAGGACTTCGGTGCGGTGGCCTTACCCCCAAGTTCTGGCATTGGACCCTAACACCAACTTGGGTGGAGTCTGCACCTTACAGGGGAGGTTCTTGGAGAACAATCCACAATCCGAGGCTCCACGACCCCGGGGCTTGGAATGAGCTTGGCCACGCGATGAGTCGTCTGACACAGCCCCCGAGGACAGAGATTCCATGCTCTATGCCAGGGCTCAAAGAGCGGACTTCTGCCGAAGATCGATTCCTACTGCTTTTCACAACTCTTGACTCTTGCTTGACATCTGCAGGCAGAGTGGGGCAGGTGGAGTTGTCATGATCAGTACAGATGGCTGAGGCTGTTTTGCAGTGAGTTATTACACTTTCTATTACAAGTGGAAACAACGGTCTCAGATTTACATAGCTAAACACTTTTGGATTGATTTGTTACCAAAAAGCGTTGCTCAAAATACATCAACGACCGTATAGATATGTTTCCACTTTTTTAAATTTTTTGAAATTATTTGTTAATTAAATTATTTGAAAAGAATTTTAAATATCCACAAAATCAGTAATTGACTGCATAACACTTTCATCTAACCATCCTTTACATTTTTCTTCAAAAAGGGGTGTTAGAGATTGTGCTTATCTTTCAAAGGATTGTTACCATTCCCAACGCCACCTTTCTGGGACCCTCATGCGTTTCGGATCTGCATCAGGGGAATGATCCCATTCAACAATCTCTATAGAAGGAGGGATTGAACATTTTAGTTTACAGGAAACTTAGACCCTCTAACGAACGACCTACATAATTTGTAATGATCAGTACAGAGGCAGAGGGCAGCAGCTATGGTGGTCCGTGATGGACCCAAGCCTCCATCTGGTCTTCCTCCCTCTCTGCCACCTTGGACTGCATTGCCCCTCTTCATTCCCGGTCTCTCTCTCGTCGTCCATCACAGCCATGGTTTCACTCCAACCTTCTTCTTCTTCGTGCACAGCTCCGCTGAGCCGAACGTATGTGGCATAAAGCCCCCTCTCCCACTACTCTATTTCATTTTAAGTCTGAGCATTCTCATTACAGAACCCACGTTCACAAAGCCAAGCAGGCTTACTTCTCCGCTACCATTTCCTCTGCCCCTAACCAGACACGCCACCTTTACTCCATTCTCAAATCTCTCACTTCCCTTCAGTCCCGTACCACCCCTCCCCCTCCTGCTCCCTCACCCTCTCCCTCCGAGTTAGCAACCTACTTCAGTACTAAGATATCCGCTCTCAGACATTTTTTGCCCCACTGTCCTCCTCCCATTTCAAGCCCTCCTCCCTGCTCTCCTCCTCACACCCCCCAACTATCCCACGTCTGGCATTCATTCCATCCACTCACTTCTCCCGAGCTCATTGCAATTATCTCCTCCACTAAGAAAACTTTCTGTGCACTGGATCCCATCCCTTCCTCCTGGCTGCTCACCTCCTCTCTAGCTCTTATCCCTCCAGCTCTTTCCATGATCAACTCCAGTCTCTCCTCAGGTGTGTTCCCTCAGCCCTGGAAAGCCCTCACTTGATCGCCACGCACTACCGCCCAGTCTCCAACCTCCCCTTTTTATATAAAATTCTTGAAAAGGTTGTTTTTTTCTCAACTTTCCTCCTACCTTGACTCTACCCACTTTCTTCATCCCCGTCAGTCTGGCTTTCGCCCCAGCCACAGCGTTGAAACTGTTCTTCTTGGTTTTCTAAATGAAATTCACACTTCCCACGACCGTGGTGATCTCTCGGTGGCGGTCTCCCTCGATCTTTTCGCTGCCTTCGATCTTGTTGACCACTCCCTTCTTCTAGCCCGACTACGGGAGGCAGGTCTCTGTAGCACAGTCCTTCACTGGTTCCACTCTTTTCTTTCTTCCAGGTCCTATTCTGTTCTCTCTACTTCTACTCCTCCAATTACCTCTGAACCTACTCCCCTCCTCTGCGGTGTCCCTCAAGGTTCAGTCCTAGCCCCCCTTCTCTTTAACATCTTCCTCACACCTCTTTCTCTATTGGTCCAGCAGCACGGGATTTCTGCCTTTTACTACGCTGATGACCTGGTCCTTCTGTATCACACTTCCCCCCTTTCCCTTGATCTCTCCCCTTTGAACACATGTCTCACAGCCGTTGCCAATTGGCTTACTACTCACTGTTTACATCTTAATCTCAAAAAACCCTGGCCATCTGGTTCTCCCGTGATAGTACTCCCCCCCCTGGTTTCTCCCTCCTTTTCTGGTTCGCCCATCCCCTTAGTCTCTTCCTTTCGCTACCTGGGAGTCCTCTTTGACCCCAGTTTGACCTTTCGGGATCATATTGCTCATGTTTCAAAGACCTCATTTTTCTTCCTTCGTCAGATCCGTGCTATCAGGCCTTTTCTTTCTGCACAGGCACTTTCTACCCTTCTTCTGTCACTGGTCATATCCCGCATCGACTTCTGTAACTCAATCCTAGCCGGTCTCCCTCCCGCGCAACTTCACCGTCTCCAACGCATCCAAAATACTGCTGCCTGACTCATTTTTCACTCCTCCATGCGCGATCACATCACTCCTCTTCTTATCCGTCTTCACTGGCTCCCCATCAAATTCCTCATTCACTTTAAAATCCTGGTGCTCCTCCACCGTGCTCTTTACACCCACTCCCCTCAGTATTTGGTGGACCTTGTCCATTTTCATACCCCGGCTCGCTCCCTGCGATCCCTCCATCTTAACCGCTTGCATCTTCCCTCACCCACCTGGGCTCGCCTCCAATCCACCCGCTCTTCTGCGTTCTTCTTCCTTGCCCCCCCCTCCCTATGGAACTCTCTGCCCTCCTCTATCCGACTTGAGCAGGAACACGCTACCTTTAAGAACAGTCTCAAAACCCACCTCTTTGCCCTTGACCTCCCTGATCCCCTTGTGTGACCCTGTCTTCCCTCTTCTTCTCCCTCTCCCTCCTCCCTATTGTCCTGTCGTATGCATCTGTTAGGTTTGCTTTCCTATCCGCCATTGTAATTTCTTTTTCTTCTTTCTTTGCCTTATGGTATTTCTTTGATTTGAACTATGTGAACCGCTATGATGTTTTTCATTTAGCGGTATATTAAGCTAATAAACAAACAAACATGGTGCAGATGCACTTGCCACACTTCGTGAAGCCATTGATCATAGACATAGCGGGGAAGACAACTCCCTTGAAATCAAACTCAAATGTCCTGGTCAGTGTGGGCACGAGGAAAAACCCATGCACCGAGAAAAATAAGGAGGAAAAATAATGGACCTGAGGAAAAAAATGTGACTCCGAGGCGAGGGCAATCCTGGGCGAAGGGAAGGTGATCAGAACGCAAATTGGTAAACAGGGCAAAAAAAGCACCAGAAAAAAAATAAAAAATAATAAACTTTTGACAGAGTGAACAGGACATCTGCTGGGCTCTGCAGAAAGAAGACTGAGGTAAGATGGCACCCTTGGATGGGACGGTAACCATGCATTGGTGTATAACTCCCAAATGCTTTCTTTGAAAGCTGGGGAGTGATTACCATGTGGGCTCAGTTGGTGCTGACGTCACCCATATGTAAGGGCTGACTTCCTGCTTGTTCCCAGAAAAAACAGCTTTTTACATAGAATGAAAACCATCTGCCATCATTTACTATATTACTATGTTACCACATTACTACTCTCCCTCAGCTCGGTGCATTCGGGGATTGTGTGAGGGGTATGATCTTTTGGACGTGTGGCGGGTCTTGCATCCTGGTGAACAAGAGTACACTCATATGTCCAGGGCACATGGGACGTGGTCGAGAATTGACTATTTCCTTCTTTCTGCTGATTTGTTTCGGCTGGTGGACCGAGTGGATATTGGACCGCCGGTTCTGTCGGATCATGCCATGGTGACCCTGGGGATTCAACACCTTGAGCAAGGACGGGGGTGGAGTTGGCGGTACCCCTTAGATCTTGGGGGCGATGCAGGTTTTGTGCAATTCCTGCGTGGAAAATGAGAGGACTACACTAAGCATAACGCCCAACATAGAGATAACCCGGCCCTCTTTTGGGAGGCGGGGAAGGCCGTGCTGCGCGGTGAGATTATTAGTTATCAAAGTCGAAGGCGGAAAACCATCAACAATCGGATCTTGCAATTAGAAAAGGAGCTGGCTAAGGCACGCAGTTGGCATGCCCGCTGCCAGAGTCGGGAGGCTAAGGCGCGGTTGAAGGAATTACAAACCGAGTTGGAGGCTGAGCTCTGTCATAGGGCCAGGAAATCCTTGTTGTATTACAGATACCAGTTATACCGGCATGGAAATCGAGCAGGTAAACTATTAGCTTCGTTGGTGCGGGCTGACGGGGGACCCCGGCAGGTGGGGGCGATACGACATGCAGATGGTACTTTGAGGACTAGGGCGGAGGAGATTGAACGGGTGTTCTGTGACTATTATCAAACTTTGTATGCCCGGGACGGCCATGGTTCGGGAGGAAGAGGAGAGGAGTTTGTGCGGGCTAGCAATTTACCAAGACTGGCTGATGATCAGTTGGCAGTGTTGAATGCGCCCATTTCCCCTCAGGAGGTACAGTTGGCGATCAGGGGTTTAAAGAGGGGACGGGCGCCTGGCTTAGATGGCTATAGGGGAGAATTTTACAAAGTACTAGAAGACAAGGTGGCGCTTCTTCTTTCCGAGTACTATGAAGACTTGATTCGTCGGGGCTTGTTTCCCTATGAGGTGAATAAGGCTCTTGTTACCATCTTGCCTAAGCCGGGTAGAGATCCACTCTTGTCGAGTTCCTACCGGCCCATTTCCTTGTTGAATGTAGACATTAAACTCCTAGCTAAGATCCTGGCAGAGAGGCTGGCGGGCTTCCTGCCGGGTTCAATCCAGACTGACCAGGTCGGCTTTGTAAGAGGTAGACACGCGGCTTATAGCTTGCAGAGGGTGCTGGCCTCTATGTGTGCCAGTCGTAAGGATAAAAAGAGATCGATGTTAATAAGTTTTGATGCTGAGAAAGCCTTTGATAGGGTGGATTGGGGCTTCATGTACCAGGTGTTGGATGCGGTGGGGATCAACGGCTTTTTTGTCGCAGCGGTGTGGTTGTTGTATGCCGATCCTAGAGGAGCGATTTTGGTTAATGGACGTATGTCACCAGAATTTCGTATTCAGAAAGGTACTCGGCAGGGGTGTCCCCTTTCGCCTCTTTTATTTGTCTTGACGCTGGAACCCTTACTGTGTCATATTAGGTCTTCTCCGGCCTTTCGGGGGATCTCGGTGGGCAAGGCCGAATTTCGGGTTGCAGCCTTTGCTGACGATTTACTGATGCATGTCGAGAATCCGGAGGAAGGGTTACCCGCTTTGCTACAGTTGTTTCGTAGTTATGGTGAGCTTTCCGGGTTTCGCTTAAATTTGGATAAATCCGAGGCTCGATACTGCTATCTCTCAGGGCTGGTCCGGTCCCTTTCCCTTAAAATGGGCAGGAGATCGGTACAAGTATTTGGGTATCTACTTGCCTAGAGATCTGCGGGATCTTTACCGAATCAATATAACCTTTTTATTGCAACACCTAATTGATAAGGTTCATAAGTGGAGGGAATTGCCATTGTCGCTGGGGGGTAGGATAGCCCTTTATAAAATGGTATTGTTTCCTAAATGGTTATACACGTTACAGACATTACCGTTGTTAATGAAAAGGACCGACCTCTTGCTAATGGAAAAACAGATTAATCATAAATGACCTGGAAAAGGGAATAACGAGTGAGGTTATCAAATTTGCAGATGACACAAAACTGTTTAAAGCTGTTAAAACCCAAGAGGAAAGTGGAAAACTGCAGGAGGACCTGGATAAATTGGAAGACTGGGCATCCAAATGGCAAATGAAATTTAATGTGGACAAGTGCAAAGTCATGCACCTAGGAAAGAACCCCCCACACTATAGTTACTCGATGCAAGGCTCCACATTAGAAGCCACCACCCAGGAAAAAGATTTAGGAGTCATCGTGGATAACATGTTAAAACCCTCCACCCAGTGTGCAGCGGCGGCCAAGAAAGCAAACAGAATGCTAGGTATCATAAGGAAAGGGATGGAGAATAAAACAAAGGATATTATAATGCCTCTGTATCGCTCCATGGTACGACCGCACCTTGAATATTGTGTGCAATTCTGGTCACCGTATCTTAAAAAGGACATAGCGTTATTAGAAAAAGTACAGAGAAGAGCCACCAAATTGGTGAAGGGGATGGAAGGCTACTCCTATGAAGAGAGGCTAAAAAGGTTAGGGCTCTTTAGCCTGGAAAAGAGACGGCTGAGGGGAGATATGATAGAGGTCTATAAATTAATGAATGGAGTGGAACAGATAAACGTGGATCAATTGTTTACGCTATCAGAATATAGAAAGACTAGGGGACATGTAATGAAGCTACAGGGTAAACTATTTAAGACAAATAAGAGAAAATATTTTTTCACTCAACGTGTAATCAAACTCTGGAATCTGTTACCGGAGGATGTGGTAAGGGCTGATAGTATAGCTGGGTTTAAAAAAGGTTTGGACAAGTTCCTGGAGGAAAGGTCCATAAACCACTATTAAAAAGGGACCCAGGATATCAATGCTTGACCCAGTACAAGCATTGTGGAACTTGTGTCTTTTGGGGAAACTGCTAGGTACGTATGACCTAGATTGGCCACTGTTGGAAACAGGATACTGGGCTTGATGGACCTCGGTCTGACCCAGTATGGCATGTCTTATGTTCTTATGTTCTTACTGTTATGGCGGGGTAGGAGGCCTAGAGTGCGTTTGGCGGTGTTGCAGAGACCGTGGGTCGCGGGAGGTATGGGGCTCCCTGATCTTAGGCAATATAACTGGGTGTGTATTATGCGGCATGTCAGGGACTGGTTATGGGGGATGGGAGATTATACTCCTCTTGAGATGATTGGGGCTCTCGTTGCCCCGCTGCATGTTCGTTATGTCTTGCATATGAGACGGGCGACTGGTCTGGACCAAATGGTGTGGACTGTGTTGCTTTGCCCGGTGGTGCGAACTTGGCGGTATTTGTGTGGCAAGCTGGGGCTCTCGGCCTTTTGCTCCCCTTACCTTCCAGTTCGGGGGAATAAAGACTTTCTACCGGGCCTCACGGAAGCCAGCTATGTGCGATGGGAACAGATGGGAATCTCCACTCTTGAGCGGCTTTTGGCCGGAGATGGTACCCTTGAGCCTTGGGCTCGTTTAAGTGTTTATTATCGCTGGACAAGTAAAGATGTGTTTCCCTATGCTCAGATTCGGAGTTATATTGGCAAGTTGCCAGTGGCTTCTTTACATGGAGACATCTGTTCTCGGATGGAGGAACTTTTGATGGGAGGAGAGTTGGCGAGGAGGGTGTCCGGTTTACATCAGGCGTTGTCGAGCCTTGAGACCCACGGGACTGAGGAGGCGTTAGCGGAGGCATGGACACGTGACTTGGGCGTGTCAGTGGTAGGCGAAGGAGTTTTGCAAGCCCTGGCACAGATTCCTAAGGTATCTGTCTCGGTAGACCACAGGGATATACAGTATCGGTTGATCCGCTGCTTATATTTCACGCCTAATAGGGCTTGGCGGGCGGGGGTGACGCTCGCGATGTGGCTGTGGAGCTGCAACGCTTGGGCATATGTTTTGGCACTGCCCTGTGGTGAAGCTTTTTTGGAGTAAAGTTGTTGGATATTTAGACGATTGTTTGGGTACGCCGTTGGTAATGCAACCCTTGCATTTGGTGTTGGACGTCTGGACCGGAGATGGTGGGGCCGAACTGGGACAGATAGAATGGGCGTGGGTGCGCCGGGTGTTCGTGCTGGCCCGTATGACTATTTTGCGGAGCTGGTTGGACCCTCGGGGTCCGATGATTGGACAGTGGCGGACCCATATGCATAGTCTGATGTGGATGGAGAGGCTCCACGCACGCCATCATCCCAAACGGTGGGAGGCATTCAGGGTGGGATGGGGCCCACACTTGCGGCGTCTCCCGTCTAGGGTTCGGACTAGGATATTGGATGGGAGGGGCGGTTAAGGTGTCAATGCTGTGCAGTGGCAGTGTTCTAGGTTGATGAGTCCCCTGGGGGGGAGGGAGGGGGGTATTTGGGGAGGGGGGAGGGGGGGCTTTGGTTGTTGTTTGGGATTGAGGATTTGAGGATGTGGCGCTGGGTGGGGTGTAGGACCATCATCTGGCCTGGGTTTGGGACTCTGCTATGGAGGAGAGCTTAGGGAGGGGGAGTAGGGCTGGAGTGAAGGGATTGGTCAGTGGGTTGGGGTACCTGCTTACTTTCATCTACTTTACTTTATTTCCTATCCTCCATTTTAGGTTCCAATTTGTTACACTCAATGAGCTAATTTGAGCCCGGTTGGGTGACTGTCTTGTCTGGTTTTCTTTCTTCGGCTGTCCTCTGATTGCGGACGGTTGTGAGGGTTGCTGGTGGGGGGTGGAAGCAGTGGGGGGGTAGTGGTGATATATTGTTTGTGTATATGGGGGGGGGGCCACCTGTTTGATGCTTATAGTTTGCATTGTTGCAGGACTGTTGCTTAGTCCCTATTATGTGTTTCTGTTTTGATTGAAAATGAATAAAAATTATTTTCACTACTACTCTCCCTCAAGGTGGCTAGAAGCACATTTTTGGTCGCAAGTGTTCCTAGAGGTGGATTTTAAAATAGCAGGATGAAAACAAGAACAGTATTTTCTATTAAACAAAAATTCCAGCCATAACTAATGAAGCCTATTTTGCAGGACACACGCATGCATGGAGTCCGTGGTCCACAAATTAGACAGATGTGGGGAAAAGCCTACTCTTGTCAGACTCTTCATGTCCTTCCTGGCATGTCCTGAAAATCTGGCATTATTGGAACATCAAAGATAAATTAAGGGAGACATCACCCTCCACACATAGCAAGGGGAAATTAGGTCTTACCTGCTAATTTAGTTTCCTTGAGTCACTCCACTCCAGTCGAGCGGGTTGTCACTCCCCACCAGCAGCTGGAGACTGAGCATGCCCAAACCTTGGTGATGTCAGCATCCACCTGTACCACCCACCAAAGCCAGTATCGTTCTAACAAAGCAGACCCAATCCTAAGCTAACCAGAAGCCAAACAGAAACAAACACCAGAAGTCAATCATTTGTGGATGTCCTCACTTTTTTTTTTGTTTCAGTTATTTTCTCATTTGTCTTCGGAGTCTTTCAACCTGCTAAGAACACACCCACAGTCAACCCGAGACCCAACCTGAGAGATTCTCAGATCTATCTTTTTACACCGGATATTTCTCAGACACTCCAGGCCTGTAACTCTGACTGCCACTCTGACATCACCACCTGGATGTCTCACCACCATTTAAAACTAAACATGGACAAAACCAAACTTCTTATTTTTCCCCTCAAGCCTTCCTCTCCCCCTTCCTCTACCTCTGTTGATAACACTCTTCTACTTCCTGTTTCCTCAGCCCATAACCTTGGAGCTATTTTTGACCCCTCCCTTTCCCTATATCCTCACATATCCAACAGATAGTTATAGAGAAAGAAACAACAGGTTTAAGCTAACAAAATTCGCTCCTTCCTCTTTGAGCACACTATTAAAACACTTAGAACATAAGAACATAAGATATGCCATACTGGGTCAGACCAAGGTCCATCAAGCCCAGTATTCTGTTTCCAACAGTGGCCAATCTAGGTCATATGTACCTAGCAGTTTCCCCAAGGGACACAGGTTCCACAATGCTTGTACTGGTTCAAGCATTGATATCCTGGGTCTCTTCTTAATAATGGTTTATGGACCTTTCCTCCAGGAACTTGTCCAAACCTTTTTTTAACCCAGCTACATAAACAGCCTTTACTACATCCTCTGGTAACAAATTCCAGAGTTTGATTACACGTTGAGTGAAAAAATATTTTCTTTTATTAGTCTTATTTTTTCACTCAACGTGTAATCAAACTCAGGAATTTGTTACCAGAGGATGTAGTAAAGGCTGTTAATGTAGCTGGGTTTAAAAAAGGTTTCCTCAGCCCGTAACCTTGGGGCTATTTTTGACCCCTCCCTTTCCTTATCCTCACATATCCAACGGATAGTTATAGAGAAAGAAACAACAGGTTTAAGCTAACAAAATTCGCTCCTTCCTCTTTGAGCACACTATTAAAACACTTGTCTACTTTCTAATTATTTCCCATCTCAACTATTGCAACCTCCTTCTTCCTTGTCTCCCTCTAAGTCAGGGGTCTCAAACTCAAATTGCTTTGAGGGCCAAATGAGGACTTGTAAAGTAACCCGGGGGCCGCATAAGACGCGGGGCCTCATTTGCATAAGGGACCTCATTTGCATGAATATTTGCATAATGTTTACCATACACTAACTTTTAGTAAACATGCCTCTTTAATGAGTATGGATAAAGAAAGACTAAAAGATTTAGAAACAAGAAGACAATAATTAAACTGGGAACCCCAAAAGCCAAACTTGGAATGTACAACAACACTGTAGAAATAAAACTATAAATTAATTTCCTCTTGTACTAAACAAAGCGCAAACATTAATGATGCACATTTCCCAGAGCTGACATATTCCAGTTAATAAATTCAAAATAAAGAGAGATTTTTCTACCTTTTGTGCATTTTTTCAGTTGCAATTGTTCCAGCCACTTTCTTCTGGTTTCTTCATGTCTTCTGCTAACTCTCCATCGTCTGCTTCCATTTGCCCTTTCTTCTCTCCTAGTTTTTTTTTTCCATTCTCTCTCTACATCTGCTTTAACATACTAATCTTTCTCCTTTTTCTCTTTCCTCATTCCTATTTCATCCACTCAAATTTTACCCCTCCATCCTCAATCCCCACTTACTCTCACAATACCTGGCCAATTGTAGATTTGTCTTCTCTCCCGGACAAAATATTTTTCCCCTCTCCATTTCACTTTCCCAGCTCCATCCCATTCTAATCCTCCCCCAACATCAGCTCCCTTCTAGTTCCAGCCCCACCCAGCATCCGCTCCCTTCTAGTCCCTGCATCAGTCCATTTCCAGTCCTATCCTAGCCTCACCATCAGCCCATTTCCAATCCTAGCCCCCCATCAGCCCTTGACCAATCCTGGCGCCCTCCCCTCACAGCCCATTTCCATTCCCAGCCCCCCGCCCCCTCAGCCATTTGCAGTTCCAGCCCCCGTCCACTCAGCCCATTTCCAGTCCTAGCAACCCCCCCAGCACATTACCAGTCCTAGACCCCCCATAGCCCATTACCAGTCATAACCCCCCCTGCCAATAGCCCACTTCCAGCCCTAACCCCCATTACCCCATTTCAGTCAGCCCCTCCATAGCTCATTACCAGTCCTAACTCCCCCATCAGCCCACCTCCAGTCCTTCCTAACCCCCACCTGCCCATTTCCAGTCCTAGCCCCCACCATAGCCCATTTCCAGTCATAACCCCCCCCCCTGCCAATAGCCCATTTCCAGTCATACCCCCCCCTGCCAATAGCCCATTTCCAGTCATACCCCCCCCTGCAAATAGCCCATTTCCAGTCATACCCCCCCCTGCCAATAGCCCATTTCCAGTCATACCCCCCCCCTGCCAATAGCCCATTTCCAGTCATACCCCCCCCTGCCAATAGCCCATTTCCAGTCATACCCCCCCCCCCTGCCAATAGCCCATTTCCAGTCATACCCCCCCCCTGCCAATAGCCCATTTCCAGTCATAATACCCCCCCCCCTGCCAATAGCCCATTTCGAGTCATACCCCCCCCCCGGTAAATATAAAAACAACCTGGCTTCTGCTGCTGGCTTCTGCTGCAGCAGAAAATCAGCTGTCCCGCGGCCCCTTTCCCTCTGCGCGAGAGCCCTGAGTGTGCTTCCTCTGCGGCATGCTTTTTAAGCCGCGAAGAGAGTATTTCCCTCTCGCGCGGCTTAAGCCTATTCACTTTTCAAGCCTCGCGAGAGGGAAATACTCCCTTCGCGGCTTGAAAAGCACGCCGCAGAGGAAGCACATTCAGGGCTCTCGCACAGAGGGGAACGGGCCGCAGGACAGAGCAGCAGAAGCCAGTTTTTTATTTTTTTTTTAATTGACCGTCGATTCGGCAACGGCAGCAGCAGAAGCCGTCGCGGGCCGCGTGTTTGAGACCCCTGCTCTAAGTCATCTCTCCCCCCTTCTATCTATTCAGAACTCCGCTGCACGACTAATCTTTCGCTAGCCTCGATATACTCATATAACTCCTTTTCGCAAGTCACTTCATCGGCTTCCCTTCCATTTCTGCATCCAGTTCAAATTCCTCCTTCTGACCTTTAAATGCATTCATTCTTCTGCTCCTCACTAACTTTTCTCTCTCCTCTCCTCCTACACCTCTCCTTGTGAATTCTGCTCTTCTACTGGCTTGCTCCTCTCTTTGTCCTTTTCTTCCACTGTTAACTCCAGACTTCAGTCCTTTCACCTTGCTGCTCCTTATGCCTGGAACAAACTTCCTGATCTGTGCATCAGTCTTCATCTCTGCCCCTTTTCAAATCTACGCTAAAGGCTCACCTCTGAGGCCACTTTTGGATCCTGAGCCCTTGTGTCTCCTTACCCTTCCCTATTCTACCCTTATTCTCATCTTTTGTCTTGTTTAGATTATAAGCTCTGATAAGCAGGGACCATCTCCATCTATGTCTGTACAGCGCCACGTATGCCTTCTAGTGCTTTATAAATGTTTAATAGTAGTAATACTAGACCAAAGACTATTCCCTCTACATGACATGTACTACCCTGGCCCCAAAAACAACTAATGAATTTTGTGAGGACTGGGCTCGCCTCCAAAAAGATACTGAGGAACACTATGGGCAGGTCCTGGACTGGACTGTAGAGATTCAAGGAAAGTAAATTAGCAAGACCTAATTTCCCCTTCCTTATCATCTCTTCAGTCCAGTCCAGATGAATGGGATGTACCAGAGTAATACTAAACACAGACAGGACCCGCAAGCCTGGCTTTCAACACCAAAGCCCCAAAACCCTATGTCCCTAGCTGCTTGCACATCTAGCCAGTAATGATGCACTAAAGCAAACAATGATGACCACCCACATTGCCACCCTGCAAATGTCTGCTGGGGGCACCAATGAGTACTTGGCCCAAGATGCCACCTGCGCCCTGGTAGAGTGTGCTCTCAACCCCTATGGCACAGGCTTGCACTCAAGGATATAGGCTGAAGCAATGGACTACTTAACGTAATGTGCCAGCGAAGCCTTGGAGATCGCTTAAACCTTGTGCGCCCCCCCCCCCCCAAAAAAAACAGCACAAACAGCTAATTGGACTTCCGAAAGCACTCCATGCGCCTTAAGTACTGGTGCAACATAATTCTCCTTTTCATTTCAGGCACTGTTGTTGCGTCAGTGGTTAACCTGTCGTGTGCAGAGTAAGCGTAGTTACTCACCTGTAACAGGTGTTCTCCAGGGACAGCAGGAATCAGTCCTCACATATGGGTGACGTTGGCGCCAACGGAGCCCTCGTGCGGAGCAATTCCCCAGCTTTCAAAGAAAACCTTTGTGATTGCATTGCACATGTGCAGTCCCCTTCCTGCCCAAGGGTGCCATCTTGCTCAGTCTAATGACATAGAAGATGGCAAAAGGAATAAAATCAATAATAGGACTGCAACTCCAGTGGAGGAGGGAGGGTCATGAGGACTGATTCCTGCTGTCCCTGGAGAACACCTGTTACAGATGAGTAACTACGCTTTCTCACGGAACAAGCAGGAAGTCAGTCCTCACATATGGGACTCCCTAGCTATAAGCTACCGAGAACCCATAACTGAAAAATGGCTCCCTCTAGAAGAGCCGCAGCAGCTGCAATAGGAATTCAGCCGAGAAAGCAACACCCCCCGGTAACCTGACACCAAAGGGTCGGAGGGTTAGAGTTGCCTAAACCTCAAATAGGTTACAGAGTACCGCCTGGCCAAAAGCACTGTCCCGTCGGGACTCCCTATCCAGGCAGTATTGGGCTGCAAAGGTCTGGCTTGAAGACCAAATTTCGGCCCGGCAGATGTCTGCCAGAGGAACAGAGTGGAAGTGAGCCACTGATACGGCCTTAGCCCTGACACGGTGGGCCGTGACTCGACTCTGCTATGGGAGGTCGGCTGCCCTGTATGCCCAGGCAATGCAGTCTGCCACCCAGGTGGACAGATTACGCTTGGAGACAGGTAACCCCAGCTTACTGGGGCCATAAGAGATGAAGAGCTGAGTAGCCCTTCGATGTCCCTTCGTACGTTCCAGGTAGAAGGACAATGCCCTCTTACAATCCAGGGTATGCAGGACTGCCTCTGCCTGGCTGGCATGCGGCCTGGGAAAAAAAGTTGGAAGAATCACCTCTTGGTTGAGGTTGAAAGAAGAGACCACCTTTGGAAGGAACTTCGGGTGGGTGCGGAGGACCACCCTATTCCTATAAAACCGCACGTATGGTTTGTCAGTTACGAGAGCTTGCAGCTCACTCACACGTCTGGCTGATGTGAGTGCCACCAGGAAGAGCACCTTCCAGGAGAGGAAGCGCAGATGGCAAGAGAACATTGGCTCAAAAGGTGGGCGACTAAGCTGCTATAAGACCACATTCAAATCCCACTCAGTTGCCGGAGAACTGGGGGTTTCAGCAGAAGCAGACCTCTGAGGAATCTGGACACCAGGGGGTGCGCCGAAAGAGGTTGCCCTTCCACTGGCGAGTGGTTTGCTGACAAAGCGCTCAGGTGGACCCTGACAGAGTTAGACTTGAGACCTAATTCTGAAAGGTGAAGGAAGTACTGCAACACCACTGGTACAAGGCAAGAGAAAGGGTTTTCATTGAGCTGGTTACACCACACCTCAAATCTATGCCACTTGAAAGCATAGGATTTCCTAGTGGACTGCCTCCTTGAGGCCAGTAACGCTTCTTCTACATTCCGAGGTAGGAGGAGAGGAGCCAGAACTACCCTTTCAGCAGCCATGCTTTCAGGTTGAGGGACCCGAGGTTTGGGGGGCTACCAGAATGACAGAGGCCTTGTCCCGAAGGATTTTGAACAGAGTCCGGGCCACCAGAGGCGTGGGAGGAAACATACATGAGGCCCCCTGACCAGGAGATCAGGAAAGCATCTGCAGCCACCCTCAGAGGATGTGGCCATCTGGAGCAAAATCTGGGCAGCTGGTGATTTTGCGGACTGGCAAATAAATCTATGGACGGATGTCCCCAGTGGTGGAAAATCCGCTGGCCACCACCGGATCCAGTTGCCATTCGTAAGGTTGGAGAATCCTGCTTAGTTTCTCTGCTAGGCAGTTCTCCGGACCAGGCAGGTACACTGCTTTGAGAGACATACCCTGCTTGATGGCAAAGGAGCAGAGGTCCAGTGTCTCCTGACATAGGATACGAGACCCTGTACCTCCCTGCTTGTTCACGCAGAACATTGCTAACTGGTTGTCCGTCTGTATCAATACAGACTGATGTGAGAGGACATGACAAAAGACTTGAAGAGCTAGGCGAATCGCCCGCAGCTCTAAGAGGTTGATTTGGTGTGCAGACTCCTGAGGAGACCATCACCACCCCTGAGTGCATAATCCTTGGCAATGGGCTCCCCAGCCCAGAAAGGAGGCATCTGTCGTTAGCACTCTTGTGTGCGAGGAAGTCTGAAAGGAAACTCCCTCGAGCAGGTTGGGTGGCTGACACCACCACTGTAACGATTTCACCAGTCGTTTGGATATTGTTATCCTATCTCTGAGGCTGCTGGTGGCTTGCATCCACTGATCTCTGAGGCACCACTGAGCTGTTCTCATGTGGAGATGGGCATTTGGGGTCACATGCACTGTGGAGGCCATGTGGCCCAGGAGGCATAAGAAGTGTCTCGCTGAGACCCGAGACCTGCGCCTGAACTGTTGTACCAGTGCTAGCAGCCTCTGTGCCCTGTCCTCCGGCAGGTAAGCCTTCACCTGAAGGGTGTCCAGTCTTGCTCCTATGAACTCTAAGTTTTGAGTGGGGAGCAAAGTAGAATTTGCGTGGTTTATGACAAAGTCTAGACATTGCAACATGTTGATAGTGCGAGAAGTGGCCTGTTGGGCCTCCTGAGGCAACTGGCCCCTGATGAGCCAGTCGTCCAGGTAAGGGAAGACAAAAATTCCTCGACTTCTGAGGAAGGCCGCCACTACAGCCAGGCATTTTGTAAACACACTGGGAGCAGAGGCTAGGCCAAAGGGTAGAACCCTGTACTGGAAATGTTTTCCTCCCACTACAAATCTCAGATATTGTCTGTGGTCTGGATGTATGAGGATATGTGTATAGGTATCCTCTTCAGGTCTAAGGAGCATAGCCAATCTCCCTGGTGGAGGTAAGGCAGCAACATTCCAAGGGAAAGCATCTTGAACTTTTCCCTCACCAGGAACTTGTTTAAGTTTTTTAGATCGAGGATGGGTCTGAGGCCTCCTGTTCTTTGGTATGAGAAAATACCTGGAGTAGAAGCCCTTGCTCTGCAGGTGATGGGGCACCGGTTCCATTGCCTTATCCTCTAGAAGACCAACCAACTCCTGCAAGAGGAGGTCCCTGTGAAGAGGGGGTCTGAGAGGCTCTCCCGGAAAGGAGGGTGTTATATGGCTGAAGTGAAGCAAATAGCCCCTTTGGACTATTTGCAGGACCCAGATATCAGAGGTGATGGCTGGCCACCTGTGGGCGTACAAGGTTAGCCTGTCTCCTGTGCAAGGCCTTACCACTGGCGGAAGAGAGACTATGCTTTGGGAGTCAAAAACCCCCTCCTGGCTGGGTAGGAGCCGGGGGGCCTGGGGGTCTTCTGCTTACGCGTGCCATGCCCCTGTCCCTTGGCCTGCTGCCCCTGCTGGGGAGCTGGGGTGGCCTGGTAAGCAGGGTAGTTGCAGTAAGCAGTACCCTTTCTTGGAAAAAAGGGCTTTTTACCTGAGCCTTTCTTCTTAGACGGGTCAGAAGTCTTCTTTGAGAGTCTTGTCCAGGTCAAGTACTTGGACTCGAGCTCAGCAGACTTCTCAGTCATGGGTTTGGGGTTGTCACCTCGGCAAGGGACATCGACCAACTTGTCCTGAAACCATGGCTCCAGATCAGATGACATTAGCCAGGCCTGGCGGCGTGCACCGATGCCGGCCGAAGCCTCGAAGCCATCATAGGCCGCTCAAGATATGAACTTTGAGCACTCCCGAATCCTGGTGGACAAGGCATTGAAGCGCTGCAAGGGTTCCTCAAGTTACATGCCCATGTACAGCTGGTAGGTTTGGACACGGCACGACAGCATCGAGTCCTGGAAGCATTTTCTGCTGAGGGCGTCCAGGTTCCAGGCCTCCCAGCCAGGAGGCACCAAGAAGTGCATTTTTTGGCTCTTGAGCCTGTCCATGGCTGATTCCACAACCATGAAGTTGAGCGGCAGCTGTGCCTTTTGGAACCCAGGGCTCTTGCGGACTCGATAGATGGAATCAACTCGCTTGCTGAGCACCGGCATCGAGGCCGGCAACTCCCACATGCGGAGCATCAGCCGTTCCAGCATCAGAGGAACTGGCACAGTAAGGGCTTCCCTCGGGGGAAAGTCATACTGGAGGGCCTCGAGCTCTTCAGCTCGAGGCTCCTCCTTGGTATCCAACGGGAATGCCAAAGCCTTGGCCATCTCCCTGACGAAGTCCGAGAACCAGGTATCCTCCGGAAGGGACCTTCTCCGAGGCTCCGAACCCGGTGAGTCCGATGGGTGTCTGGGGACTCTTCATCTTCCGTTTCTCATGCCGATCCCTCCGAGGAGGAATCGAGCGGCTCTGGCCATGGAGGGCTTCGGCCCCGAGCGCCCTGACGCCGAGAGCACCGGCATCGACGACCTTGGTCCCGAGCGGGAGGTCGAGGGAGACCTTGGTCGAGGATCGACTCGGTCTCCGGGGGTCGACTTGGACGTCGAGGTCCCGGTGGTCGGGGTGGATGGACCGGTGAGACCAGCTATCAGCGCCCGCTGCTGCTCCATGAAGGCAGACATGCTGCGCTCCTGGGGTCATCCTGAGACCGAGCTCATAAGACTCTGCAGCCTCTGGCTCGGGCCCCAACGCCGGCTCCCACAGAGGGAAATCCACAAGGACAACAGCACTTACCCTCCTCAGTGACTCCGGCTCCGTGCAAGGTATCTTTGCAAGCCGCACCGACTCCGAGGACCCAGGGTGGTGGTCAGGACTCCGCGACTTGGCCTTTGAAGGCCCAGGGCGATCGGAGGCATCCAACGATGCCACCCTCACGGGTATCTTCTTCCTCCGGTGTTCCTGGGAAGGAGACCCCGCTCAGAAGACCCCCGACGGTGCTTGGGTTCAGATAGCTCCCGAGATGTCGAGGCTTCTGATGAGGTCCAGATCCGGGTGGGGGGGGGGGGGGAGTGCAGACTCTGAGAAAATCCTTTCACACTGCTGCTGCCTACTTCGAAGTGCCTTAGAGGACATTTTCCCACACGGGTCATAGTCGGGCCCAAGGCATCGGAGACAGCAGTCATGTGTGTCCATGAGGGACATTAACTTCTTACACCGATCACACTTTTTAAACCCGCTGGCAGTCATCGGGGCAAAAAGGGCCCCTGCAAAGTCGAAGGATCAGGCTGCTAGTGAAAATAAAAAAAAGAGCGCAAACGCTAGTCACTAAGGACAAAAACGTAAAAAATTGACCGGACTCGATACCGGTGTACTGAGCCGTAGGCGAGAAGGGGAACCGGCGTCGAACCGGTCGAAGAGAGAAATTCTTCTGAAGTTTTGACGCACTTTTTCATTAGGGACAACGTCCGTTGGGCTCCGTGGAAAAAGGGAGACTGAGCAAGATGGCACCCTTGGGCGGGAAGGGGACCGCGCATGCGCGATGCAATCCCAAAGGCTTTCTTTGAAAGCTGGGGAATTGTTCTGCAGAAGGGCTCCGTCGGCGCCGACGTCACCCATATGTGAGGACTGACTTCCTGCTTGTTCCTGGAGAATAGAGATATTTTGGTTGCCGATTGATATTGATAAATTAACAATATTGGCTATGTAAATTATTGAGATTTAATAAAAAGTTTGAAGTTTTTGGAGCTTAGTTTCTCTATTAGAGTTTGTTGAGGGACGACTCAGAAGCAGAATCCAGAAGCCAGAGATGAGGCACCACGCTTGCCACAGGCCAAACAATGTCAGCTGGAAGAAGACATAAGAGTTAAGGCAAGTGTCACAACAGGGTGCACTAAGGCTGCAGTAGTCCGAAGGGCGTGCGCATTAACTGCTTTAACTACAGCACGCATTGCAGGCACTAGGGTAGAATGCACGCAAGGACTGTGCAACCACCAGGCACACAACAGAGAAAACGCTATTAATACGTGCAGAAACAGTGGGAAACCCCCACCCAGCACCAACAGTCTACCCCAAATTGCATCCCACACAGATGGAATCAGGAGCCCCTAAGAAGGTCAATGACGAGGTCAAGCCTTGGTACTTATTACAGTGTCCCAAGGCAGAAAATCTATGCCGGGCTGAGCTCTACTACCCTGGAACTGTTTGGCTAGCTTTGTGGCACCATGTTTAAGGTGGGTGGCTGGCTGGCAGGCGGATCCCTCTGACAGCTTTCTGCAATCTTCGGGAGAGAGCAGGGGGAACAGAGGAGGAGGAGGGAGGGGGCGCTGAGGTAGGGTGAGGCAGTCATACTCTTCTAGATCCTTCCAATTTCTGGTTGCTCAACTTACCCTTATCTAGGGTGAGCGTGGAGCTGAACCAAAATTTTCCCTCCTCCTATGGCTACCGGAAAGACTACAGTCTAGTGGAGCCTCCCACGTTGCACTGTAGTGAAGGATCAACCCGCAGTGTCATTTCTGAGCATTTTAAATCAATCTTTTCCTCTCAAATGCTGAGAATTTTCTTCAGAGAGGAGAAAACCCATCCACTACCTGCTGGAGACAAAGAAATACGGAAGGGACCTCTGATAGCTGAGGCAAATAGACGCACAGGAGTGAAGTCATTGAAACTTGAGTTTTTCATTGGTTCTTTGTCTCCACCAATCTGCTAATAGGAGAACATAATCCATTTGTCTGGACTGGACTAGCAGGATAACATGGAAATTTTGGATTCTTATTCAGAGTATTCCATAATTGTTCTTGTTCAGGCTGAGAGTGTAGATCAGTGAACAAACTGCTTTAATGCATTTTGAATTGTATTTTCTGACAGCAGAATGTAAACAAAGTAAGGGTGTAAAGACTTACAATACACTGTATACTCTTAAGAGTCCCCATGTTTCCCCACTGGCATGTCAAGAAAATTTGGTGTAGAATGGATGCAAACCAGATAAGTTATTAGGTGACATAACTGCATGCACCTGTGCAATACAGTGGGGAACAAGGAGAAATTAGACCTTACCTGCTAATTGTCTTTCCTTGAGTTCTCTCCAGGCCAGTCCAGGAACCGTAGGGTAGTCAGCCCCCTCCAGCAGCTGAGGACTGAATTACATAGTCTTACTGACACCTTATCCAGCTCCCCCTAGCGCTTGTGACTCAGTCTTCTATTGACAAAGCAGCTTGCCCTGAACTACGAAAAAAACAAACTTGAACCAACTCCAAAAACCCTAGCCAACTCTCACTGTGATCTTGAGAGGCCTTGTGTCACCACCTCTCACTGTCTATCTTTTATCTTTTTCTCTTTTTTTTTTTATATAAACCCTCCAATCATCCTCAGAACGGCCCTTACCCCCTCTTCCCACCCTAGGAAGGGAGAGTAGAAGGCAGAACCGCCTCGAAGATCTGGCTGCCAGGCTGCCCACACGCTTAACCTAGAGTCAAGACAGCCGTCCTAACTTATGAGATCAGCAGCAACCCCTTCTGCAGACTGTAAACGCTACTAGCAACCCTGCTAACCCACGCAAATGAACAGGGTGGGCCCTGAACTGGCCTGGCAAGAACTCAAGGAAAGACAATTAGCAGGTAAGGTCTAATTTCTCCTTCCTCCTCATCTCTCCAGGCCAGTCCAGGAATCGTAGGGATGTATTAGAGCAGTACCTAAACCCAGGAGGGACCCACAAGCCCGGCCAGGATAGCCGAGGCCCCAACATTTGCATTCCCCCTAGCCTGTACATCTAAGCGATAATGCTTCAAAAAAGTGAGGAGGGACAACCAAGTTGCTGCTCGACAGATGTCCACCAGTGGAATCAAAGAGTACTCCGCCCAAGAAGTTGCTTAACCTCGAGTTGAGTGAGCTCTGAGACCCCTAGGAGACGACCTTCCACACGCAGAATACGCTGCCCCAATAGCCTGCTTCACCCACCGGGCAATCGAGGCTTTGGAAGCTGCCTCCCCTTTACGGGGTCCTCCAAATATAACAAACAACCGGTCTGTCTTACGAAAAGACTCCGTTCTCTTAAGGTATCTTCTGAGCATTCTTCCGAGATCCTGCCGCCGAAGCCTACGATCCATTCCATCCCTTCCAAGATTCTGAAAGGTTGGAAGCGAAATTGGCTGATTCAAATGGAAACATGAAACCATCTTCGGAAGGAAGGACGGCACCGGACGCAACACCACCTTCTCCGCAGAAAACTGTATAAAAGGGCTCCCTGCACGAGAGCGCTTGAAGATCTGAAATCCGTCTCGCCGAGCACAGCACCACCAGGAAGACAGTCTTCCAGGAAAGATCCCTCAAACTCGCCGCTGCCGCGGGCTCAAAGAGTGGCTCCATCAGCACCTCTAGAACCAAGTTCAAATCCCATGGAGGAACTACTGGCCGAACGGAGGGCCGCACATTCTTAACTACCTGAAAAAACCGAACTACGTCCGGGTGTGTTGCTAACACGCATCCATGCACCAGTCCCCTATAACAAGCCAGCGCTGCCAGCTAAACTTTCAGAGAACTCAGGGCTAGCCCTTTATCCACACCTCCCTGTAGAAAGAGCAATATGTTTGGCAGTGTAAAGACGAACGGCTTAACGCCCCTCTCTGCACACCAACCTTCAAAAATGCATCAAATACGTATAAAAGACAAGGACGTAGAACGCTTCTTAGACCTCAACATAGTAGTTATGACCGCCGCTGAGTAACCACGGCGTGGCAACCGCTCCCTCTCAAGAGCCAAGCCGTAAGCGAGAAAGCACAGTTACTTACCTGTAACAGGTGATCTCTGGGAACAGCAGGAATAAGTCTTCACATATGGGTACGTTGGTACCGACGGAGCCTGCGCGGGAACGCTTCCCAGCGTCCAATCAGAAAGCTTTTGGAAGCATCCCACCACGCCTGCGTGCTGCCTTCCCGCCTTTCCCAACTGCCTCTCCTCAGTTAAGTTTTAAAGCTGAGACAAAGAGAGAGAGAGAGGAAAAATATCACTCTTTTGGTTTCCTTGGATCTTTCTGCGGCTTTTGATTTGATCGACCACCGTACTCTTCTTTCTCGTCTATCTGATATAGGACTTCATGGTGTGGTGTGGCAGTGGTTCTGTTCTTTCCTCACAGCTCGCTCATTTTCTGTTCACTCTAATGGTCAATCTTCTGCTTCCTTCCCTCTCACTTGTGGGGTACCACAAGGTTCTGTTCTCTCTCCTCTTCTGTTCAACATTTTTCTGGCCCCCCTGTCACTGGTAATTCAACAGTTCCCTGTATCCTTTTATATGTATGCTGACGACATTATCTTACTTTTTCACACTTCCCCTCCGACTCCGGATATCACTCAGCTGAATCTTTGTCTCTCCCAGATCTCCTCCTGGCTGTCCCAAAACTTTTTACACTTGAATCCATCTAAGTCCACGGCTATGTGGGTTTCACTAAGTGGTTCTTATCCTTCCTTGGTCCCCTCGATTAACTCTATTCCTCTCCCTCTTGTGTCATCCTTCAGCTATCTTGGTATAATTCTTGATTCCACGCTTTCCTTTCACCAGCATCTTACCTCCCTAATCCGCCGCTCCATTGCTGCCTTACGTCAGATCAGAGCAGTTCGTTCCCTCCTCCCCTTTTCTTCCTTAGTTACACTTGTCCTAGCCTTAGTTATAAACCGTTTAGACTATTGCAATGTCTTTCTTGCCAACCTCCCTAAATTTCAGTTGTTACGCCTTCAGCGCATTCAAAATGCCGCTGCTCGACTTATCACATTTTCACACCGCTTTAATCATATCACTCCTATTCTTCTCCGTCTACACTGGTTACCCCTCCGTTTTCAATACAAGTTTCTTATCTTAATCCATCGTGCCCTCCATACTAACACTCCACTATATCTTGCAGACCGGATTTCACTTCACACCCCTTACCGTCAACTTCGCTCCCTCCATGCCAACCGTCTATCCCTCCCCCCCCCCCCCGTCACAAGCACACCTCGAACAAACCCGCCATGCAGCTTTCTTTTTCTTAGGCCCGGTACTATGGAATGCGCTACCACCATCCCTCCGATTAGAACCTTCTTACCCACAATTTAAAGCATTACTCAAAACCCATCGGTTTCAGCAAGCCTTTCAACTTTTACCCGATGGTCCCTCCTGATGTTTCTTTTGTCAATATGAGTTGCTGTTGTCTGTATATTTGTCTTGTCTTGTACTTTGTCTATCCATAGTATTCCCTAATGTGGGCCTTTTATTATTCTTCTTCTTATTTTTATCCTTGCTGTAATTTTTTCGTTTTTAGTAACTTTATGCTTTTAAATATTGGCCCTTTGTTTTTGGTTTGTTATGTTCTGTCCATTTTATCTGTTATACTTTTTATACCTCTGCTTTACTATCCTACTTTGGCGTTCTTTTCCTTATATGTGCATTGCCAACCTTTTATTGTACACCGCTTTATGTTCCGACAAAAGCGGTATATCAAATTTTAATAAAGATAAAGATAAAGATAGAGAGATACAACTCCTAGGGGAGGTGGGAGGGTTGTGAAGACTTATTCCTGCTGTTCCCAGAGATCACCTGTTACAGGTAAGTAACTGTGCTATCTCCAGGAACAAGCAGGAATGAGTCTTCACATATGGGGACTCCCAAGCTAAAATGCCTGGAGTCCCAGCATGTTATGGATTGGAACATGCTATACCTCATATGGCCAGGCATCCCAGGATGGTGGGAAGGAGTTGAAACAGAAGGTGCTGTAAAAGACAGCTAACCTAACATAGGACTGCAGATAAGAAGTCCCTGTGTGGATGACAATTATCATCAAATATATTGAAAATGAAATCTTGCAATATGGACCTCCCCTAACAGGATTGTACAAAATTATGGAGGTTCATGGGATCTCTGGGGATCCAGTAGAGGAACCTCAAGGAGGACCTCACTGCAAAAGTAGAGGTAATAAACCTGTAGGAAAACATAATGGAGGTCAGGAATTCTGAAAGGTAAGAGGTAACCCAGGGGTAAACTGGGGTAATACCAAAACTGTAAGCCGTCAGCGGAAGGCTTTATGAAAAAAGCCCAAACTCTTTTGGCTACAGAGTGACTCACTGATAGGAGCAAAAAGAGGAAAAGGCTGACTGATTTGGACAAACAGGCCTAATCCTAGTGGGAAGAAGGGGTATGGAAAACCCTTATCCCAAAATGAAGGACAGATGCCCGAGGCATTAGCCTCAGAATGACTGAAGATCTGCAATGTCTTTCCTACCTGATGTCAGGTAGGAAAGATACTGGAACATGGAGAGCTTCATGGGTAACTAACCTTTAAGGTTATGGTAGAAAAGTAGTTAACTACCACTGGAGTAGTTGTGTGTGTAGCACCCCAAACATGTTGGAACAGCATGGTATGGGTAGAGCCCAACTGTCAGAATCATATAGAGACATATATATCTATATGAGCATAGACAGTGAGATAGATAAGTATGTAATACATATCTACCTATAATAAATATCTCAATAGATGTATATATATAGATAGATAGATATATATATATATACGTATATATATATATATATATATATATATATATAGATATAGATAGATAGACATATAAGAATATATATCAATAGTGAGATTTAGAAGGGCAAAAACATGTACACACACAAATGATATAAGTGTCTGCAATTAGGCAGACAAAGATGTGCTTATAGAAGTATATTCACATAGGAGATGTGAAGAGGAGAGATTCATCTAATAACAAGAAGGTGGAACCTACTTGAGAAGATATATAGAGAATCTATTTCCCCTGGTTGTGATGGAAGAAAGTCAGGGGAAAAATCCCCCTGACAAAGAGCAGACTAGATTGCTGCAAGAATGCTAGTCAGTGAAAAAAAACCAGGATGGTTACGTGAAAAGCAGAGGATAATATCAGTCTGCAGGCAGCAAGTCCCGAGTCCTCCAGAACTCTGGCATGGTAAATGGACAGAAGACGCATAGGAATGAGATACCATGTTGACCTACTTGAGGGGCAAAAAGGGTATCATGCGTTCTTTAGCTAAATATGCGCTGTCCATGAAGGATTAGGATACCATGAGGACGAGCTGCAAGGAAAAAAAAAGAGAGCATCTTCCCAGTGGGAATCCAGAGGACCAAACGAGGGAATTGAACAACTCTTTAAGCTTTCACGTAAGAGAAGGCCCATGTCCTTTGCTTTAGAAAGGAGATAGTAGGGTAGGAAGAACCCTTCCAGTCATGAGGGGCATGACTGAGGGAGCCTTTACCAACCATCTAGGACAGCTGTTTGAGGAAATCCTAATGCTCTCTAGCAAGGGCCCATAGTGGAAAGCTTCTCTGTAGATTGCAGAGAGCATAATGCAGGAGAATTAGGAGATAGAACTGGCTGCTGGAAAAGCCAGTAGCTAGGCCGACTATGCTGCCAAACCCAAGGGAATTGGAGATGGCAAGAATAGAAAACAATCAGAGAAGCCTGTAGTGATAAGATTTGCCAAGAAAGATGAATCCACTGTCTTGGAGTCACTACTGAGGCCAGAAAGAATAGTGGAGGACAACTCTGGATGCTTGTGGGGAAGAACCAGT
The DNA here is from genome assembly GCA_033557465.1 of Ichthyophis bannanicus. Classification (NCBI taxonomy): domain Eukaryota; kingdom Metazoa; phylum Chordata; class Amphibia; order Gymnophiona; family Ichthyophiidae; genus Ichthyophis; species Ichthyophis bannanicus. The sequence continues at coordinate 155,863,119 of CM066044.1, forward strand.
GGTCCAATCACTAGGACTCCTGCATGGGCAGCTGCTAGTAAGACATCAGAAAGAATCTCTCTGTTAAAAAAACAGAAAGGACAGACAGGAGTAAGAAAACTCTGGACCTGCCTGAAAACTGCCCCAAAGCAAAAAAGAAGGAGTTAACTCAGAGAGGAAAACTCCACACTGGAATAGTGACAAAACTAAAAGGGCTGAAGAGAAGCCCTCCAGTGTAATAGTACCACTCTTACAGGGGAAATGCTTGATAAGAGGGTAGAGAAGATGGATCTGAATGGAGACTTACAATATGGTAAGTCTGTAGAAGGAAAAAATTCATGCTGGTACAGAAAAACTATCATTTGATAGTTGTTAAACCTCTTTCCCTAGCAGGAAGAAGAGAAGAAGCTGTGAACTATAGACATGAACATCCTAAAAGCTCGTATAACAGGGAAAAATGGATGTCTTGTGAAAAGAGATCCATGCCTAGAGTTTAGAATGAGGAAGTGAAAGGCTTCTACTGACAAGAAGCCAACTGCAGGTTCTAAACCCCAAGAGACACAAAAATATGTGATTAATCAGAAACCCTGCAGATGCTGGGTTTGGTGAGCCTGGTAAGAGTTTGGATTCTTCAAACCAGGGCGATGTTTCCCTTGTTTGGGAACATCTGAGTGATGGGCAGAAGATGAATAAAACCTTCTCCCCCTAGGGGAAGAAAGTTTGGTAGGACATTTCCTACCTACTGGGAAAGAAGAGGGTGTAGAACAGCCCTTAGAAACAGGTAGTCAGTGAACCACTGAGTAACCTGACGTAAAGACTCCTTATTGAAGAGATTTTCTCTAGTGCAAGGAGTATTACCCAGTCTTTGTTGTGCCCATTTGTCTAAGTCTGAAGCTTGGAGCCAGGCTCTACGTCGTGACCCTATAGCTATAGCAGAAGCCCTGCTAACAGACTCAAATGAGTCTAGGGAAGCACGAGTAAGAAACCAAGAGATATTTTGAATATGACTAAGCAGTGAGAAATATTTTGCAGTCTTGGGTTCTGAAAGAAAGGGAGTCAAAAGATGCAATTTCTTTGTGACCTCCTCAAGAGATAGACTCATATAAAAAATATGAGAGAATTCTTGCTGAAAGCATGGATGCCTGGAAGGTTTGACATCCAAAGGCATCCAGTGTCTTAGACTCACGACCTGGCGGATAAGAAGAGTGCTTTTTCTTACTCTTCACCCGCCTCATTGCTGTTTCCACTACAATGGAATGATGAGGAAGTTGAGTCTTTTGAAACCCTGGAGAGGGGAGGCACCTGATATAGGAGATCAGTTGCTCCGGAAGGTGGGGGTACCCTTAAAGGTGCTTCCCACATTCGTAGAAGAAGATACTGGAAGGAATGATGCAAAGGAAGCATTATGTCTTCCTTTGCTTCGGTAGAAACAGAGCCTTGTGCAGGATCATGTCCAGGGATAGAGATGGCAAGTGATGTTGCCATATCCCAGAGGAAACTCTGAAAAGAAGGATCTCCAAAGAGAATCTCCCTTGGACAGGTTAGATCTGAGGAACTAGCCTGGGCACTGAAGGATGTATCTGTACGGTGCAATATGGGATCCTTAACGGATGGATGCTGGTACTGGAGGTCAGGACCAGCGACAGTCAGTAGCACATCGTCCATGCCAGGTATCGTCTCCAAACTTGGTATAGAAGGGAGCGATCCTGTTAAAAGAAGCATGGAAGGAGCTGGCCACGATGCTACAGTGGAGACCGGTACCGATGTCGGAACCGAACCAGACACAGACATCGGAACAGCCACCGGTGACAGTTCAATTGGTACCGAGGTAACCGAAACCCTTCGGCCGTCACCCTCGGCACCGAGCCTCCGGTATCGACAGGTCAAAGTATCAAGGCGTGTCGGAACCGCGTCTTCCAGACCAGAGATCGATTCCAAACTCGGCATTGAGGATAATTTAGACATCGGTACAGACTTCGGTACCGTGTCTGATACCGATGGATGAAACCCAGCCAGTGGCAATCCGAACGGCATCGGAGGAACCGAGAGTTGTGGATCCGAACCATCGGAACCGAGCCTTTGGTACCGACGGGAGCCGGTACCAAGGCGAGTCGGTACCCAGTCCTCCAAACTGGAGATCGATTCCAGACTCGACATCGAAGGAAGCAAGTTTATCGATGCATGTCTGGAGGGTACCGACGTCGGAGGCAGTATCGGTGCCGGTACCGATACTGGAAAGTCAGTCTGGAACGTATGCACCGGTCCCGTAGGTACCGAGGACACCAGACGACGATCCCTGGTGAGGAGTGTTTCCAACACCAGTGCCGATGCCGGGGTATCGGTACCGCTCGAAGCGGATGCCACCACCGGACACGGCTCAGGAATGTTCTGTGGGGGGTGAACCCCAGGAACAACCTGAAACCCCACATAGGCTTTGGAGGCCGAAGACTCCCGCCGGGGTTTTGAAGCCAATGGGCCCTCGAGGGCAAGGCCGGAGCAGTCTACATGCTGTGCATGAGACCTACCACTCGAGGGTTGGCTAGTCTTAACAGACTGTTTGTGGGTTACCTGATCCTGTGTAGAAGAAGAAATGGTCGGTGCCCTGAAGTTGGAAGGGAACCTCATATCGAGGGAAACTCGATGTTGAAAACTTCTTCTCACAATACTGTTGCCCGAGGGCTCCGGAGGAAAAAGGTTAGGACCCAAACAGCTTAGACACCAATTATAGGAGTCTAAAAATAAAGTTGTACCGCCACAGTTTGAACATTTCTTGGAGAAAGTGGCTGGCGGTTCCATGAAGGACTTGGAGAGGCCTGGAAGGCCTGAAAAACCGTAAGACACTGAGAAGAAAAGATATTCCCTGAAAGGAAAAAATTTTACAAGAAAAGAGAAAGAAACACCGGCGGTACCGATGGAGTCGGGGAGACAGCCGCGACCACAAGAAAACTAAAGGATTAAAAGAAGAATTTTCTGCGGTGACAGGAGGACGTCCTGCCGGCTCCGCGGAAAAACGAAAACTGAGGAGAGGCAGTTGGGAAAGGCGGGAAGGCAGCATGCAGGCGTGGTGGGATGCTTCCAAAAGCTTTCTGATTGGACGCTGGGAAGCGTTCCCGCGCAGGTTCCGTCGGTACCGACGTACCCATATGTGAAGACTCATTCCTGCTTGTTCCTGGAGTTCAGATCCACCTGTGGTATCAAGACCGGATCTTGGTTCAACAAATTGAGTCGACTGGGCAGCTTCCACGGTCGATCCACCAGCAGCCGAACCAGATCTGAATACCATGGTCTCCGCGGCCAATCTGGTGCTACGAGAATCACCTGCCTGTCGTGAACTCCTATCCTCAGAAGGAGCCGATCGATCATCGGCCATGGAGGAAACACATACAGCAGCCCTTCCACTGGCCAAGGCTGCGCCAGGGCATCAAGCCCCGCCGACATATGTTCTCTGCGCCTGCTGAAGAACCGTGTGGCCTTGGTATTGGAAAGAGTGGCCATCAGATCCATGATCGGCTGCACCCACCGCACCGTAATGTCGTGAAACACAGCCGCGTTTAGCTCCCACTCTCCTAGATCCAAGGCATGTCAACTGATGTAGTCAGCCGGCACATTGTCCTTTCCTGCCACATGTGCCGCTGAGGCGGCTAGCAGATGGCTCTCCGCCCACTGCAGCAGTAGTTGGCTCTCCTCCATCAAGGTAGTACTGCCCGTGCCCCCTTGCCGGTTGATATAGGACACCGTCACCACATTGTCGGAGAAAACACGAACCGCTTTCCCCACTACCGGGTCTTCGAAATCCTGTAGCGCCAACCTCACCGCCCTCATTTCCAGGTGATTGATCGACCAACCGGCTTCCTCCGTCGAACAGCAGCCCTGCATCACCTGAGACAGACAATGCACCCCCCACAGCCCGAGAGACTTGCATCTGTGGTGACCAAAACCCATTCGGGCATGCCCGCTTGAAGATGCCTTGAATCTAGCCACCATTCCAAACTGAACCTTACGCCTTCTGGACATACTAGCTTCTGAGACAATGGGTGCTTTTGAGGTGACCACCGCGATAGCAAAGGCCGCTGAAGCAGATGCATATGGGCCATGGCCCACGGCACTAGGTCCAAGGCTGCCGCCATCTAACCCAGCAGTTACATGTATCGCCACGCTGTTGGAGCCTTCATGCGCAAAAACTTTAGCACCTGCCTGAGAATCTTTTGCACTCTGACCTCGGGCAGAGATACCGAACCAGCCTCCGTATCGAACAAGGCCCCTAGATACACCAATTGCCACACTGGGTGCAGCTGGCTCTTGGCCTGGTTGACCACCCAACCGAGCTGTTTCAGGAACTCCAAGACTCGATGGTAGCTCTGACCGACTCTCCTTTGGACCCTGCTCGAATCAACCAATCGTCCAAATAGTGATGCACCTGAATTCCTTCCTGTCTCAACGCCGCCGCGACTACCACCATCACCTTTGTAAACGTGCGCGGCGCTGAGGCCAGTCCAAACGACAAAGCCCTGAACTGAAAGTGCCCCATAGGGATGGCAAAGTGCAAGAACCTTTGATGATCTGGCCTGATGGGAATGTGCAGATAAGCCTCTGTTAAGTCTATGGAAGAAAGTACCTCGCCCGGCCTTACCGCCAAAATCACAGATCTCAGCGTTTCCATCTGGAAATGCGGTACCCTCAAGCTCTCGTTCACATGCTTGAGATTGAGAATGGGCCGTAAGGAACCCTCCTTTTTGGGGACTACAAAATAAATGGAGTATCGACCTAACCCGCACTGGTCTCGCGGTACCGTAACCACCGCTTGCAGACACAGTAAGCGCTTTAGTTTATCGCGCACTACCTCCCTCTTTGCCTATGCTTTGCATGGAGACGCAACGAAAGCTTCCGACAGAGGTTAAAAGAACTCCAGTGCATACCGTTGCGGATGATCTCCAAAACCCACTAGTCTGTTGTAATTGCGGCCCAGGCGGAGTAGAACTCTTGTAAACGTCCCCCTATTGGTACCTCCGGCTGGGCCTTCCTGACTTCATTGTGGCTTTTTGGGCGGGTTCTGCTGGGAAGCGAAATAACCCCGGCCAAACCCACGAGCCCCACAAAAGGATTGCCCTCTGGCCATAAAATGACCCCTCTGGTATGGAGCATACCAAGGTGCCCGAAACCTGGGAAAATCTCTCATTCGCCCTCTCTGCGGCCCTCCTGGCCTCGGATCCTTTGGTCGGTCCTCCGGAAGCCAGCCTCCCTTGGAATCACCCAAATCTTTAACAATCTTCTCCAAAACCTCCCCAAAGATCAGCTTGCCCTTATAGGGGAGCTTACTAAGGCAAGCCTTAGAAGACGCGTCTGCTGCCCAATTCCTCAGCCAGAGAAATCGTCTGGCCGCTATCATGGATGCCATAGACTTTGAGGAAATTCTCACCAAATCATAGAAGGCATCGGCTAAGTACGCCGCTGCCGATTCCAATTTGGCCCCTTCTGAGGGAGCACTCTCCTCCCCATCAGGAGAGCCATCCCCTTGAAGCCAACGAATAGAGGCCCTAGAGACATAAGCCCCACAAATTGAGGCCTGCAGAGCTAGTGCACTAGAGTCAAAACCTGTTTGAGTATAGACTAACTTCTGATCCTGAAGATCTTTAAGGGCAGCACCCCCTTCCACCGGAATAGTAGTCTTCTTAGTCACAGCCGAGACCAAGGCATCCACCTTGGGCATCTGCAGTAGGTCTTTCTCCTCTTGCGGAACAGGGTACAGGCAGCCCATTCCGATTCTACTATCTATTTGATTACCCTATGAACCGGAAAGCACTTCTGCTCCACTTTAAACCCCTGGCGCAGAGGGTCCTCCAGCGGTTCTTCCTGAACCACCGGCAGGGCTATATTCAGAGCCGCTAGATAATGAGCAATGAGAGCCCCCAGCTCCTCCCTGCGAAGCACTCTGAACACATTCGGATCCTCCCCCGGGAACAATCTCTCCTTCCTCCAATTCCACGGCCCAGGGGTCCAGCCCTGAATCCGAGAGGATCTCCCCATCCTCTGCCGCTCGGAGCCCTGGAGCTTGCTGACCAAACCAACCTGAGCCAGCCTTTATTCCAAAACCCTTCTGGGAGGGCCCTTCACCAGGCTCTTCATCCAAACTGCTACCTGAGAAATTGACAACTTGGGAAGAGGACCCCTGTCCTGAGCCTGCTTCCTCTTCAGACAATAAGCCCTGTGCAACGATAGGATAAAATCTGCTGAAAACAATGGTTCCAAGCCCTCCTGTAGCCCAGATAACACTGGCTGAGGTGCTTGCCCTGCCTGCAAAGGCTTCTTTGACTTGGACTTGCTTTTTCCCGGTTTTCTATTAAGCGCTGGAGAAACGGCTGCCTCATGCAAAATGGCCACCGTTCCCGCCTTCTCTGCCGAGCCCTGAGGCCTACTTGCCGTGTTATCCCCAGAGGCCGACTTTTCTTCCATGGAGCCGGTGAAAATATGCTCTAGCTTGCTGCCCCGGCGAAACCATGTGCGGCAGAGACCCAGCCCCGATAATCCCCGGCTGCTACCACACTGTGTGCACACTGCCGCGATTGGCAGCATGCGCCTGCACCCGAGTCAACCCCCGGAGAAACTGAAGGCCGCGAGCCCCGGCACCGACAAAAACCGCCGAAAAACAAAGCCCCTGCGATTGCGATCCCCGGAGTCGCTTACCTTTCTAATTGCAGCCGGAAAAACGATCGCTCCCCCTCCCGCCGCTAGCGGGATCAGAAAACCGGCTCAGGAGGCAGAGAGGAGTGCTCTGGGGCTCCCAGGCATTTCCTTCTCCGGGTAAACTTAGTGGCTTCGCATTCCACGAGACAGGCTCTGCTTCTGCTGCCCCTTCATACTACCAAAAATCACTCTGGCTTCTGTTTTGTTATTTCACTTGCTGGCCTTACTGCCCTGCTAGAGCAACCCAGATCCTCCTTTTTTCTTTTAATTTGTCCCTCTTTTCTTTTTTGATCAGGGAGCCTGTCTAAAAACGGTCCTACCTAGCTGCTGAGGACTGAAAGACTGAGTCACAGGCGCTAGGGGGAGATGGATAAGGTGTCAGCAAGACTCAGTGTAATTCAGTCCTCAGCTGCTGGAGGGGGCTGACTACCCTACAGTTCCTGGACTGGCCTGGAGAGACGAGGAAGAAACATTTGTTAATACTTGGTCAAAAGATGGCTGTAGGTGAAAGTAGTATCTGAAGTTGCAGTGGATCCGGCTATTTTTTTTTTTCTAATCTGCAGTCTATTTTGTTTATATTTTAAGTAGTCTTCATTGCATTTGAATTTGTTTTCAAGTTAAAGGATACAGAAGAGAGAAAGGTTTGTTATTGTGTTTGTGTAATAGTTGTAATGTGTATTTTGACAATGAGCATCGTGGATGATGAGTCAGATATAATACACTGTACATGAATACAACCAGGATGTGTACATATGCTGACCATATAAGGTATTATTAATTTCAGAACTTTATGAGCATTTATATAAGTTATGTGAGTTTCTGACTAAATATGATTTAAATGGTACAAAATTACCTCTTCCTGAAGTCCCGCAGACTACTATTCCTCCATAAAGGGCAGTTATTAGTGATTGCTGACTAAAAACCACCACATTTTAACACATGTATCGGATATAATTTATATATTTTATTTGCAGAGTCATGCCAAAATGAGAAAGCACAGTTACTTACCTGTAACAGGTGATCTCTGGGAACAGCAGGAATAAGTCTTCACATATGGGTACGTCGGTACAGACTGAGCCTGCGTGGGAACGCTCCCCAGCGTCCAAAAAGAAAGCTTTTGGGAGCATGCGTGCTGCCTTCCCGCCCATTCACTTCCCTCTCATCAGTTGGGTTTGTAGCTGAGTCCGAAGGAGGGAAGTAGACAAATTAGAGAGAGAGAGAGAACAACTCCTAGGGGAGGTGGGTGGGTTGTGAAGACTTATTCCTGCTGTTCCCAGAGATCACCTGTTACAGGTAAGTAACTGTGCTATCTCCAGGAACAAGCAGGAATGAGTCTTCACATATGGGGACTCCCAATCTATAGATGCCTAGGGAGGTCCCAGCATGTTGCAAATCTAATGGATGGGCCATGCTATTTCCCAGAACCTCAGGCATCCAAGGGATGGAGGGTAGGAGTTGAATTAAAAAGGGTGTGCTGTGGAACAGCTTGACTAAACAAGGCGTCTAGAGGGGAGTCCTTGTGTAGACCATAATTGTTAGGAAATATTGAATTCCAATTTTCTAATGTGGACCTTACTCAAAAATATTGTGAAAGTGTTTATTGAGGCTAATATGGGTCTGCTGCTAAGAGCCAGTAGATTATCCTCAAAGAAATTACCTCACTGTGAAGTAGAGGAAAAATAAATTTTGCAATACAGGCAGGGGTCAGAAGCCTTAATGGCTAGAACTAATCCCAGAAGAAAAACTGGGGGAGTTTAAAGAGGTTGGACTTTGGAGGAAAAGCTGAAGCTTCTGCAGGCCAACGTTTAAAGCTCTTTATCCTTGGAGCAGAATAAGGCTCTAGGAAAGAGAGGAAATAAATCTGACTGGTTTGGACGAAAGGGCAGAAATACACCTTGCAGAAAAGGATGGGTCTTTAAGATCCCTTTATCCAAACAAAAGAAAAAAACATTTGTAGTAGGCGGTGTAGCCTCCAATTTCTTGAAGATCAGTAATGTCTTCCCTAAGTGATGTCACTTAGGATAATGACTTTACATGGAGAGCTTCAAATGTAACGTAACCGGAAAGGTTACGGTAAAAGAAGGTATTTTCTAATTACCATAGAAATTGGTTGTCCATTTAAACTCGTATGGTATGCTGGAACAGCATCAATATGGACAGTCACAAATCTTTCAGAGTCAGATATATATATAGATAGATTAACTTAATAACAAGAAGGGGTAAGACCTGCTTGAGAATATGGATAGAGAATCTCTTTCTGGTTATAAGTGGAGAGCCATGGAGAAGGTTTCATGGAAACCAGTGGAATGCTTTTACTTATAAGGAGAGGTCTAGATTTTTTTTTTTTTTTTAAATTCTAGCCTTTGAATAACCAGGAATGGAGACCTATGTGAAGGGGTGCAGAGAAGATGCTTAGTCTTAAGACAGCAAGTCTGGATCCTTCTATAACTTCAGTGTAGTAGCTGGAGAAAACGACGCAATATAAGGGGATACCATGTTTGCCCCTCTATGAGGGCAATATGAGTATCATGCGTTCTTTGTTCAGCATAAGCTTCAATGGGAATTAGAAAGGAAAACAGTAGACAAGGACAGACTGCAGTGAAAAAGAATGCATCCCTGTTGTAAGAGTTCCACTGGAGATGTGGAACAATCCAGGGAATTGAGCAATTCTTTATGTTTTCACGTGGTCTAAGCCCTGGTTCCTTTTCCTTAAAAGGAAATTTTAAGGAAGATGGTAAGAGTAGGAAAAAAAAGAGTCATGTAGGAGCATGACTGGGCAAAGCCTTTTTAACCATCTAGAAGCTACCTACTAGGAATGGCTCTGACGTTCTCTAGCAAAGGCCCATAGTTGCAGAGCTTTTTTGTATAATTGCAGAGAGCATGTTGTAGGCATGTTGTAGGTTGCTTAGGTGAGATCTGGCTGTTTAATTGCCAGTGTGCAACCTAATCTATTCTGTTGGAGCCAAAAAGAATTGAAGATGGCTAAGACTAGTAGACAGGCCGGTTGCCTGTAATGATAAATTGTCCAAGTGGGTTGTGGAACCTCTCTTGGAATTATCTGTTAAGGCAGCAGAAAAGGTTAGGTCCTACAGACTGGAAAAGGACCGACAGACATAATTAGGAGTGGTAAAACTCAATTACTGTCTGATAAGCTGTCTTAAAAGAAATATTTGAGAAAATTGTAAAGGGGAAGAAAACTCTGTACGGAAACCAATTACTGGAGTAGGTATTGAAGAAAACCTATGGGCTCAAAAAGTAAGCCCTCCAGTTGAATAGTATCACTCTTAAGAGACTAAATGTGCCAACTAAGAGGGATAGAAGTAATACAGAGTTGAGAAGACTTACAATTTGGTAAGTCCCTGAAAAGGTGAAGCCCCCTTGCAGTCCAAAACTAAGAGGTATCCTCGTACAGGAAAACTGTCAAGGTGAAGGACATAGCCTACCTTGTTGTTAGTTGTTACTCCTCTTTTTTTCTTCAAAAAGGAGAGGAGAACCCTGTTACCTGTAGGGCATGATTGTCCTTAATAGCTCTTGGAGCTAAAAGAATGGATTTCTCTTGTGGCAAGAGATTCATGCCTAGAGTCGAGGATTGAGTCAGTGTATCACCGATATCTCAGTAAGGATGAGATGAACTGTAGATGAACTGGTTCTAAACCTCAAACAGGAAAAAGAGATTTAATGAATAAAATATCAGAAACCCTGCGACTGCTGGGTTTGCTGAGCCTGTTGAGGTTTTGATTTTCTTAGCCTGGTTTGATGTTGCCCTTCTTTGGAAACATCTGCATGATGGGTAGAAGATGGATAAAACTTTTTCCCCTTAGGGGGATAAAATTTGTTAGGAGATTTTTTAGTAGCTGGAATAGAGGATAGTTTTGACAATCCTCTGAAAGTAACAATATCAGTACTTAACTGATTAGCTTGGAATAAAGCATCCTTGTTAAAGAGATTTTCACCAGTACAAGGAGTATTTGCCAGCCTTTCTTGTACCCATTTGTCCAAGCCTGAAGCTTGGAGCCAGGCCATGAGTCGTGCCCCAATGGCTATAGCAGAAGTTCTGCTAATAGACTCAAAACAGTCCAGGGAAGCACGATTAAGGAACTTGGAGACATTTTGAGCATGACTGACTAATAAGAAATAGTCTGCTCTTTTATGTTCTTGAAGAAACGGGTTCAAAAGCTTTAAGTTCTTTGTGACCTCTTCAAGAGATAATCCCATATAGAAAATATATGAGATAATTCTTGCTGAAAGCATGGATGCCTGGAAGCATCGACGTCCAAAGGCATCTAAAGTCCTAGGACTCACGACCTGGCGGATAAGAGGCGTGCTTCTTTGCACTCTTAATACGCCTCATTGCTGATTCTACAACAATAGAATGATGAGGAAGTTGAGTCTTTTGAAAACCTGGAGAAGGTGGCACCTTGTACATAGTGTCAAGTGTCTTAGAATGTGGGGATACCGTTAAAGGAGTTTCCCACATTCTTAATAGTAGATCCTGTAAGATCTGATGCAAAGGAAGCATGATTCCCTCCTTTGGAATCCAGGGGTATTGCAGATTCTCTGAATCTCCTTGTATGGATTCTTCACCAGGTATAGAAATGGCAAGTAACTTTGCCATATCAAGCAGAAAAGCTTGAAAAGAAATCTCCCCTGAGGAGAACCCCCTAAAATGAGGGGTAAAGGCTAGAATTGTTGAGAATTCAGCCTTGGTACCGATGGATTCATCCCAGTCATCGAGATCAGAAGACTTGAAAGGATGAAGCATCGGATTTTCTTTAAAACAATGTCTTCGGTACCAGCCAAGGTCAGTACTGAGACGAGTCGGTACCGAATCCTCCATGCTAGAGAGCGATTCCAGGCTTGGCATCGAAGGAAGCGAGTCTGTTGAAGCAAGCATGGACGGTACTGACACCGGTGCTGATATCGATAACCGGTACTGGTACCGAAGCCGATACCGATACTCGAGGAACGGTCTGCAGCAACTCTAGCGGTACCGAAGTAGCTGAGAGCGCTAGACTACGTTCATCGGTGAGGAGTGTTTCATCCATCACCATAGCCGATGCCGGGGTGTCGGTCGACACCCCTCGAAGCGGCCACAACCACCGAGCATGACCCAGGTATGTTCATCAAGGTAAGAACCCCGGGAACAACCTGAAGCCCCGTTAATGCTTTGGAGCCCGAAGACTCCCGCCGGGGCTTTATTGCCAAAATGCCCTCGAGGGCAACACCAGAGGCATCGCAATGGTTAGAAGGAGATCTACCACTCGAGGACTGGCTAGTCTTTACAGACTTTTGTTTGATTACCTGATCCTGTGAAAAAGAAGATATTCTGGCTGGTGACATCGAGTCCGATGTGAACCGGGTATCGAGTTGTGCTCGATCCTGAAGACTTCTTCTGTTTGAGCTCCAGCAGGAGAGACACTCCAGTGGGCAATGGTCAGGACCTAAACATTTTAGACACCAAGTATGAGTGTCTAAAAATATATCTGTACTGCCACACTTTGAGCATTTCTTAAGGATAGTGGCTGGCTTTTCCATAATGGAAGGATAGAGGCCTAGTGGCCTAGAAACCGTCAGGCACTAAACAGGAAAAAATTTCGTAGAGAAAAGACATTTTTTAGTAAAAGAAAGAAAAGCACCGGCGGTACCAGTGGCGTCGAGGGAAGGCAGACGCGACCACTGTTCCCTCTAAGCTGTGCGCGTGTGCGCACGCACACACCTCGCCGAGCGAGTGCACATACTTTACAACAGAGCGCACAAAAATTACGGCTCTGATTCTGATAGAAAACAACACAGACGTCTTAAAATTTAAAAGTTATCATTGTAATTACTAGAAATTTCCCGCTTCGTTTAGTAATCGTCTATTTTCATTTAATTTGATTAAAATCAATGTGGTGTACATACTGTATTCTGACGTGTAGTCAAATTTTAAAGTATATAACTCCGAGTGTCGTTATGTGGCGCACAAAAATTTAACCTTCCTTCAAAAGCTGCACACAGCTGATATTTTATGCACACACAGCCTATAGAAAATTAGAGGGAACATTGGACGCGACCACAAGAAAGAAAGAATAAAAAGAAGAATCTTCTACGGTGACAGGAATATGTCCTGCCGGCTCCGCGGAAAACTGATGAGAGGGAAGTGAATGGGCGGGAAGGCAGAGCGCATGTGTGTGGGATGCTCCCAAAAGCTTTCTTTTTGGACGCTGGGGAGTGTTCCCGCACAGGCTCCGTCGGTACCGACGTACCCATATGTGAAGACTCATTCCTGCTTGTTCCTGGAGATTCAAAATTAGCACAATTTGGAGTAGTGTTTCACAAATTTTTGCTCCCTACGGTATATCGATTGATAAAAACATTTATGTGTCTATACAGGAAAAGGAGGCATGGGTGTCAACAGCTAATGCTAACTCACAACATGACATTGTCTCTTTGGAAAGTAGTGGATTTGGGGTTTAGATTGCTTGCCTTTAGATTTACTTGCCTTTTCCAAACCTAAGCAACATCTGGGGATTAAAAATATCTGGACTTCATTCTAATGCAGCCAAACCTGAACACTGCTCACTTTCTACCTACCCCCTTAGGCCTCTCAATAAGCCAAAATGCTGCTTATTCTTATTTAGGGATGCACATTTTCTGAACACAAATACACTGAATATTCTTCTGCGTATGACCAGAGCAATAATATATAGAAATGCAAAATGGCATAAAGACAGTTTCACATTACTCATTCAACTTTAAGTAAACCTTGCAAAATGTCGACATGCTAAAAATCAATGTGATGTATAAAACTTTTAACAGAATATCAAAAATCAAAAACGTATCACAAAAGTGAAATTACATAGTAAAATGAAATTAGGTCATAAAAAGACCAGAATTGTTTCTATTTTAGATGCTGAATCCATTGTGTGTGCATATTTTCAGTAAAACAGGTACCATTTTTTTAGTTTAATTATTTGCAGTCAAATGTTTACTACTTCTATGTTCATTATATTTAACTTTAATCTCTGGTCACATTTAACAGATGAATAAGAAGATACAGAAAGGAAGTTATTTTAACCCTTTCAGACTGTATGTCCACTGTAATGGACGTCATGTTTTTCATTGAATTCCATGAATATATATATGGTGTCTGTGAAAAAAATTCAGGTCTGAAAGGGTTAAAACATCCTAGACTCACACGCCATAAAGATTAGTTATTCTAAATTATATACTGAAGAAATTCTGTGCCTTCAAAAACTGAAGTCCGTAAATTTCGGCTTAGAGCTAAACTTACTTGTAAGACATGAGGTATGGCTTCCAATAATTCCATTAACTTGGAATATCCATAGTCAGAGACACGGCACTGCTTAGCAAAATGGTGGTGGTATGTTGGAATAAATTTACTGACTTGCATGATGCAAGACGGCTGATTCTTCAGCAAGTCAATCACTTCTCTGCTGAACTGGATTAGCTGAGGGTTGCCTACAGGACTCTTTGAACGCAACAACCAAGGATCTGGAGAGAAAAAGAAAGTTGCTAATTTCTATGTAATTCTCCAATCTCTGTTTCTGTCGAATAAGTACTTATTGAATTTTGCTTTCCTGCCTTCCAATATTACTTGACATGTTGTTTTGTCATAAAACTAGAAGTTGTTGTGCACCTTAAATGTGTTTTTTTCCAAGGCTTTAGCACAAACAATTGAATATATCAGGGGCTAGGCTAGTCTGTCACAATTGTCCAAACTCTATTTTTAAGTACAGTACATTTTGAACATGCATTGCTTAAATTGTCAAATGATTTGGTGAAAAAGTGAAAAAGAAAACACTTAATCTCATGAAATGTAAAAGCAATTTACCTGTATTAGGAGGAGGTGGTTTATTGTGTATCCACTTGATAACTTTAATGCCATTTTGTGCCATGGCAATATTAACTCCAGGTACGCAGGTTATGAGATGTTCCAAGGGAACACCTCCCTCGCCCTCCTGCATCGTTTCCAGAAAGCTGAACTCCGATGTATAGCAATCTAGAAAGCTAGCAAAGAAGAACTTGGAAGTAAGATCTAATTATTGGTATAATAAAGGCTAGATGCAGAAAAAGGTTCTCTCAATTTTAGGTCGACAAAAAAAATGGCTTCAAGTATCCATTTCAAACATTCTATGAGATTTTATTTTTATTTTTTACACCACCATTAACATGGTTCTAACAATCATCAGACCTTGGTATACCAAAGCATTGTGTTTGTGTGTCTGTAAATGCCAAAATTTGCATTCAGGCAACCTGCCAAACTACATTCCCTTTGGCTGATACACTACTAAACATTCAGCTTGAACTTGGACCTTACATACAAGGAAAGCCAAAACATGGCTTTTGGAATGCTACCAAACCCTTCAGGCATTACTGGGGTATTCCTGAACAGATAACAGAGGAAAGAGGGAAGGTTCATGAATTAGGGATCCCAGATTGCAAAATAATGGATCCAAAGAAATGATGGAAAAATACAAATGCTTTCAATTGTACTGCAGTGTGACCACAAGTTATATCAGCAACTATTCTGGGCATAGAAATATATGAAAAGAAACAAGAATGTCACAGAAAGACCTGGATTCTCAATAGAGCAGATGAGTATTCCACTGCATACATACGATTGTGGTCCATCAAAATTTTATAAAAACATTTTAAATTTTAAAAATGGGTCAAAAATGAAAAAGTTGCTATTTCTTACAATTATCCACCATTTACCTTAGCAAAGGCACAGTACCCTCATGGGTCTGCAGAAGGCTGTGAACTTGAGGTGCAAATGTCTTCAAAGATAAAATCACAAATGGAATCGTGTATGAATCTGGATCAAATTCATGTTCACTGATGGAGAAAAAATGGATCTCATTATCAAAGTAGCAGAAATAAGTTTTTTCTTTTTCTAACCACTTTTGGCTGGCCATCTACAAACCTGCACAACCCTCAACAATAACCCTAAAGTCCAATTACTTTTTGACATAAAAGTTTAACTTTAAAAATCTAAATTAAAACTTCTGCCAGAATTTTCAAGAGAAAAACTTCTGAGAAAAATTCCACCCATTCAATCTAACTAGCAACATCTGGCTAGATCTGCTACATTCTTTATTTGCCATGATCACCAATTTAGGGTAGTTACTCACCTGTAACAGGTGTTCTCCAGGGACAGCAGAAATCAGTCCTCACTATGGGTGATGTTGTCACCGACGGAGTCCACGCAGAGCAATTCCCCAGCTTTCAAAGAAAGCCTTTGGGATTGCTGCCATGCATGTGTGGTCCTCTTCCCGCCCAAGGGTGCCATCTTGCTCAGTCAGGTCCCATAGCTAGAGCCCTCCTAAGCAGATGGCAAGGGAAGAACAAAAATAGTAACTCTTCAGGGGAGGTGGGATGGTAGTGAGGACTGATTCCTGCTGTCCCTGGAGAACACCTGTTACAGGTGAGTAACTACGCTTTCTCCAGGAACAAGCAGGAAGTCAGTCCTCACTTATGGGACTCCCCAGCTACAGGCTACCAAGCCTGTAACCCAAAAATGCCTCCGCGAGGCCATGAGCAGAAGTCGATGCCCGAGGGAGCCCGAGTCTTCGGGTCCCCGGGGCGAAGCTCTCAGTAGCCATCGAAGAAGGGTCGGAGGGCAGGAGTTGCTTATACCCCGAACAGATTACTGAGTACAGCCTGGCCGAAGGCGATGTCCTGGCGGGACTCTCTCTCCAGACAGTAGTGCGTAGCGAAGGTATTTGCTGAAGACCAGGTCGCAGCCCGGCAGATGTCCGTCAGAGGCACGGAGCGCAGCAAAGCCAGCGAAGCCGCCTTGGCCCGGACCCTGCGCGGTGACTTGGCAATCCAGTGAGGCTCCAGTCTTTGCTTGAGCAAAGGCGATGCAGTCTGCTACCCAGACGGAGATGGTGTGTTTGGTGACTGCCTGTCCCAGGCGACTGGGATCGTAGGCGACAAAGAGCTGGTTGGACTTGTGATGAACCTGGGTACGCTGCAGGTAGAAGGCAAGAACCCTCTTGCAGTTGAGTGTATGTAATACCGCCGATGCCCGGTTGGCATTCGGTCTCAGGAAGAAGGTCGTCAAGACTATTTCCTGATTGAGATGAAAGTCCGAGACCACCTTCGGTAGGAACTTGGGGTGGGTATGGAGAACCACCCTGTTCCTGTAAAACTTGGTGTAGGGGCCCTCAGCCATGAGGGCCTGGAGTTTGCCGACTCACCGAGCTGAGGTCAGAGCCAGCAGAAGACTACCTTCCAAGAGAGGTGTCGAAGCGAGCACGTCACCATCGGCTCGAAGGGTGATCATGTAAGATGCATCAGCACAATGTTCAGGTCCCACTCCGCCGGTGGTCGCCGGATGAGGGGCTTGGAAAGTAAGAGGCCCCGCATGAAGCAGGAGACCAGGGGCTGCTCCAAGAGGGGTTTACCCTCGATGGGGAGGTGGTGCGCCGAGATGGCACTCAGGTGGACTCTGACCAAGTTAGGCTTAAGCCCCTCATTAGAGAGGTGGAGGAGGTAGCAGAGGACCCACCTGGTACAGCAAGAAAACGGGTCGATCTGGAGCTAAGAGCACCAGACCGAGAAGCGTCGCCACTTGAAGGCATAGGCCCGTCTCGTTGAGTCCTTCCTCGATGCGAGGACCACCTCTTCGACCTTCCCCGGGAGGTACAGCGGGGCTAAGGAGACCCGTTCAGCTACCAGGCCATAAGGGACAGCGAGGCCAGGTATGGGTAAAGCACCTGTCCCTCTTCCTGCGTTAGCAGGTCCAGGGCGCAGCCCAGGGGGACTGGAGGCTCGGACAAGAGACGGAGCAGGAGCAGGAACCAAGGCTGTCGAGGCCACCAGGATCATTGAAGCACGTTCCCGCTGAACCTTGTGGAGAGTCCACACAATGAGAGGAGTGGGAGGGAAAGCGTAAAGAAGCCTGGAGGTCGAGTTCAAGAGGAACGCATCCGGGGCCACCCTGCTCGGGTGTGGAACCGATCCGCAGAAGCGGTGCATTTACCGGGTTAGCAAACAGATCCATGGACGGAGTCCCCCACTGATGGAACAAGAGGCTGGAGACCTCCGGATCCAGGTGCCACTCGTGTGGGTGGAGGATTCTGCTGAGTTTGTCCACAAGGACATTCTCTTGGCCTGAGATAGACCACTCGGAGGGACATCCCCCGGCAAAAGGCAAATGAACAAAGGAGGATCGTCTCCTGGCAGAGGAGGCAGGAATCTGTTCCCCCCTCATTGTTTATGTAGAACATGGCTACCCTGTTGTCGGTCTGCACGAGCACCGACTTCTCTCTCAGATGGCCTTCGAAGGCCCTCGGCCCACCAGATCGTCTGAAGCTCAAGCAGGTTGATCTGCTGCTGAGATTCCTCGGGCGTCCACTGCCCCTGGGTGCACAAATCGCCGCAATGAGCTCCCCAACCCAGCAGGTAAGCATCCGTTGTCAGGACGAGCTTGTGCTGCGGGGCCTGGAAGGGCATTCCCCGACTGAGGCTTCGGGGATCTCGCCACCACTCAAAGGAGCTGTGGAGACTTCGGGAGACCTGGATGGGGTCCCTGAGGCAACTGGAGGCCTGGCTCCACTGCGTTCTGAGGCACCACTGAGCCGTTCGCATGTGCATACGAGCGTGGGGGACAACATGGACGGTGGAGGCAGGAAGGTGTTTGCCCGCTTCGTGTCGAGAAGTGCGCCAATGAACTCCAAGGTCTGCACCGGTTCGAGGTGGTACTTGGAGTAGTTGACCAGGAAGCCAAGGCGTTCGAGGAGGAGGAGGATTGTGCGTGATGCCGCCAGGTGGGCTTCTTCAGCCGAAGTCCCAATGACGAGTCAGTCATCTAGGTAAGGGAAGACGGGTATGCCCTGTTGCCAGAGGAAGGCGGCGGCCACGGAGAGACCCTTTGTGAAGACCCGAGGAACGGACGCGAGCCTGAAGGGGAGCATCCTGTATTGGTAATGCTCTCCCTGCACCCTGAAGCGCAAAAACTGCCTGTGCTGGGGGTGGACTAGAATGTGGGCATATGTGCAAGACTGACAAAATAGTAATACCTGACCCCCCAGACGAGCAAGAGTACCCAGCATCGCTAACATCCTTCTCCACACCTTCAAAGAGAATTATCGAAGATACCATCCTAGCCCTAAACACCACCACCGCACACACAGATCCATGTCCGGCATTCTGGATAAAAGATCTGCGATGTGACCTCGCTCCAATCATAGCCAACATGATAAACCAATCCTTTAACACTGGGTCTTTTCCCTCTACTCTCAAGCAGACCTCCATCAGGCCTCTTTTAAAAAACGCCAAGCTAGACCCCCAAAAGGTGGAGTCCTACAGGCCCATATCTAGTACTCCTATGCTCGCAAAAATCATTGAAAAGATAGTGTACAGGCAACTACAGGATCACATCGACACTACTGCCCCACTAGACCCACCCCAACATGGATTCAGAGAGTCACATGGAGTGGAAACACTACTCACAGCCCTGTTCAACAATATAATTTCAGGCATGGACAACATACGACATGGTTTCGCACTCATTTTTTTAGATATAGCAGCAGCTTTCGACTCTGTATGCCACGAGATTCTCCTATGCCGGTTAAGAGAAAAAGGCATCAGCGGAACAGCGCTTGAATGGTGCAAATCCTACCTCTCTGGAAGATGGCAGCATGTTCGAGCAGACGGGGCTACATCTGAACCATTTCAACAAAGTCAAGGAGTGACTCAAGGATCTTCCCTATCATCCTTGATGTTTAATATATACATCCAACCCATCTGCAACATCATTAGATCCTTCAATGTTAGCTGCATGATATATGCTGACGATGTGCTGTTATACATGCCAGTATCATTGGACAGACTAGACCTTGCCCCTCTGACCAATTGCTTCAACGCCATATCTGAGTGGCTCCTATCACAAAATCTGCGAATCCAACACAAGAAGACAGAGGTTCTTTTCATCTCGAGAAATCCCAGTTTCATACCACCCAGCTGTGTGAAGGTAAATGACGCCGAACTACAAGTGAAACCGGCTATACGCTACCTTGGGGTGACGTTGGACCAAAATCTCGACATGAAGAAACACATAGCCAATACCGTCTAAGAGCAATCTACTTTAAAAAAAGATCCCTCAGACACCTACGCCCGTTACTCGAACCAGATGATTTCTGCACCATTTACCAAGCCCTTATCATTCCTCATTTTGATTATTCAAACTCCATACTACAAGGTCTTCCCCGATCCACCCTGAACCCTCTGCAACTTGCTATGAATAGTGCAGCGCGAGTACTCTTTGGAGTTTCCAGGAGAGACCATGTGACACCCCTCCTGAAACAGCTACACTGACTCCCCATTCAAGCCAGGATCAGTTTTGCTGATGACTTTCAAAGCTGCCAAGGGGCTCTCCTCCTCCTCTATTTCCGACCTCATCCAACTACTTGCACCTAACAGACCAAGAAGAACCGCAGAGTCCAACATACTAGTAATACCGAAAAAAATGACAAGCTGCACCAAAACAACTGCTAACAGAGCCTTCCGACTCTGCGCCCCAAGTCTATGGAATACCTTACCACCACATATCAGAGCAATCCTCAACTTGAGCCAGTTCAGGAAGGCCCTTAAACATTTCCTATTCATCAAATATATCTCACCGACAGCTCCAAACCCCGGTCACACTCGAATAGCCTACACCTCAACATCAGTAGTAGTCAACCAGACAAGATCTTGCAACAGGTGTCCCCAACAATGTAAACACCAAACAGTATCCGTTCTCATTCAACTTCATATGTATATAGTTTACCTTGTTCTCCAAGTTCCATTTCCTGTTAAATGTAATCGACCAGACATATGTATATTGTCGGATAGCGTAGTTACTCACCTGTAACAGGTGTTCTCCAGGAGCAGCAGGAATCGGTCCTCACATATGGGTGACGTCGGCGCCGACGGAGCCCTCGCGGAGCAATTTTCCCCAGCTTTCAAAGAAAGCCTTTGGGAATTGCAGCGCGCATGCGCGGTCTCCTTCCCGCCCAAGGGTGCCATCTTAGCCAGTCTGATGACATAGCTAAAAGACAGCATAAAAATTTGCAAAAAACTTAAGCAGATGATTGCAACTCCAAGGGGAGGAGGGAGGGTTGTGAGGACTGATTCCTGCTGCTCCTGGAGAACACCTGTTACAGGTGAGTAACTACGCTTTCTCCAGGACCAAGCAGGAAGTCAGTCCTCACATATGGGACTCCCAAGCTTAAGGCTACCGGAGACCCTAAGCACAAAAATGAGCTCCCTCTAGCTCAGCAGCACAGAAGGAAAGAATCTTCACTGAATTATTACCCACCGGTAGCCCCCATCCGGGATGGAGGGTAGGAGTTGCTCAAACCTCGAAGAGATTTCGGAGGACTGCCTGTCCGAAAGCACTGTCCCTGCGGGACTCCCTCTCGAGACAGTAATGGACCGCAAAAGTCTGGCTCGAAGACCAAGTAGCGGCCCGGCAGATGTCTGCCAGCGGAACAGAGCGGAGGTAAGCCACTGACGTAGCCTTCGCCCGAACACAATGAGCCGTGACTCGACTTTCTAACGAGAGTCCGGCTGCCCCATAAGCCCAAGCGATACAGTCAGCAACCCAGATGGACAGAGTACGCTTGGAGACCGGGAGCCCCAATTTATTGGGGTCAAAAGACACAAAAAGCTGAGCAGCTTTACGGTGCTCCCGCGTACGGTCAAGGTAGAAGTTCAATGCCCTTCTACAGTCCAGGGTATGTAGGACCATTTCAGCTCGGCTGGAGTGTGGCCTGGGAAAGAAAGTCGGAAGTACCACCTCCTGATTGATGTGAAAAGGGGAGACCACTTTTGGAAGAAATTTTGGGTGAGTCCGTAGGACTACCCTATTTTTGTAAAACCGAGTGTAAGGGGGATCAGACACGAGGGCCTGCAATTCACTTACGCGTCTAGCGGAAGTGAGGGCTATCAGGAATAAGGTTTTCCAAGAAAGGAAACGGAGAGAACAGGTAGCCATAGGTTCAAAAGGCGGACAGGTGATCCGCTGTAAAACCACATTCAGATCCCAGTCAGGAGCTGGCGGGCGCAGAGGTGGTTTAAGTAGAAGGAGACCTCGGAGAAACCTCGCTACGAGAGGGTCGCTGGAAAGAGGTTTGCCGTCCACCGGCACATGATGTGCTGAAAGAGCACTGAGGTGTACTTTGACGGAGTTGGACTTAAGTCCCAGATTAGAGAGGTAGAGCAAGTACTGCAAGATCACCGACACTGAGCAGGAGAAGGGATCCTGAGACTGCTGGGCACACCAAACGGAAAAGCGACGCCATTTAAGGGCGTAGCATTTGCGGGTAGAAGGTCGCCGAGAAGCTAGGACGACCTCTTCCACCTCTGCCGGCAGTAGAAGGGGAGCAAGGACTACCCTTTCAGCAGCCAGGCCATTAGATTGAGAGATCTGAGGTTGGGGTGTAGCAGGGACCCCTGATCCTGTGTTAGGAGATCCGGTTGAAACCCCAGAGGGAACGGATCCTCCACCGCTAATTGCAGCAGGAGTGGAAACCAGGGCTGTCTGGGCCAGTGAGGAGCCACCAGGATCATGGAAGCTTTGTCTCGGAGAATCTTGAAAAGAGTTCGAGAGACTAGCGGGATGGGAGGAAAAGCATACAGAAGGCTCTCCGACCATGAGAGTAGAAAAGCATCTGCCGCTACTCGAAGGGGATGTGGCTGACGAGAGCAGAAGCGAGGAAGTTGCCGGTTGAGAGGACTGGCAAAGAGATCCATCGTGGGGAGTCCCCACTTCAGAAAAAGTTTCTGAACTTACAAGGGATCCAGACGCCACTCGTGCGGCTGGAGGATCCTGCTGAGTTTGTCCGCCAGGCAATTTTCTTGGCCTGGGAGATAAACTGCCTTGAGAAGAATGCCGTGACTGACGGCCCAAGAGCAGAGCTTCTGAGCTTCTCGGCAGAGAAGGAAGGAGCCCGTGCCCCACTGTTTGTTCACGTAGAACATAGCAACTTGACTGTCCGTCTGGACAAGGACGGACTGGTGAGAAGTCAGGTGGGAGAAAGCCTTGAGAGCCAGACGGATTGCTCTGAGCTCCAGGAAGTTGATCTGCTGGGCAGACTCCCACGCGGTCCAGAGACCTTGAGTACATGCCCCTTGGCAATGTGCTCCCCAACCCAGGAGGGAAGCATCGGTCGTCAGCACTTGAGCCGGCTGAGGTGACTGAAAAGGCATTCCGAGCACCAGGTTTGGCCGATGAAGCCACCACTGTAGAGAAGAAGCCAGCGGCCTGGAGACGCGCACTAAGTCGGCTAGCCCGCCGGTGGATTGCTGCCACTGCTTGCGAAGGCACCATTGAGCAGGCCGCATATTCAGGCGGGCATTGGGGGTCACGTGGACGGTGGAAGCCATATGGCCGAGTAGTCTCAGGAAGCGCCTGGCTGAGACCAGGGACTGGCTGCGAAAACGGCCGGCTAGGTCCATGAGCCGTTGAGCCCTGTCGAGAGGCAGGAAAGCTCGTGCCTGAGGCGTGTGCAGTCTTGCGCCGATGAACTCGAGATCCTGTGAGGGGAGCAAAGTGGACTTTGCGAAGTTTATGACAAAGCCCAAGTACTGCAGAAGAGTCACCGTGCGGTGTGTGGCATTGGTGACTTCTGGAGAGGACGATGCTCTGATGAGCCAGTCGTCGAGGTACGGAAAGACATAGAGGCCGTGAAGCCGGAGATAGGCCGCCACCACCGCGAGACATTTTGTGAAGACTCGCGGTGCGGAGGATAGGCCAAAGGGCAGTACTCTGTACTGGTAATGATTTCCTGCCACCACAAACCTTAGGTATTGGCGGTGGCTTGGGTGGATGAGGATGTGCGTGTAGGCATCCTTTAGATCCAAGGAGCATAGCCAATCTCCCTGCTGGAGGTAGGGCAGAAGGATTCCAAGGGTAAGCATCTTGAAGTTTTCCCGCACGAGGAACTTGTTGAGGTTGCGCAAGTCTAGGATGGGTCTGAGGCCTCCTGTCCTTTTTGGTATTAGGAAATACCTGGAATAAAAGCCTTGACCTCTCAGGTGGTGGGGCACCGGTTCCACAGCCTGTTCCTGAAGAAGACTTGCTAACTCCTGAAGGAGTAAGTCCCTGTGCAGAGGGAGTCGTGGAGGTTCTCCCGGGAAATAAGAGGGAGGGACCTGGTGGAAGTGGAGAAGATAGCCTTCTCTTACGACTTGAAGCACCCAGGCATCTGAAGTGATGTTGGACCACCTGTGGGCGAAGTGAACCAGCCGGCCGCCGGTGCTGGGAGGAGCCAGCTGAGGGGGAGAGGCTATGCTGATGAAGTCAAAAACCCCCACCCTGCTGAGCAGGGGCTGGTGGTGCAGGCTTGGGGGCTTGCTGCCTACGGCACCCGTTACCCCGTCCCTTGGCCTGCTGGCCCTGTTGGGGAGCTGCGGAGGCCTGATATTGAGGGTAGTGTTTATAGGCAGCCGCCTTTCTCGGGTAAAAGGACTTCTTTCCCGAGCCCTTCTTTTTCTGGGAAGGGGCGGAGGTCTTCCTAGAAAGCCTAGTCCTGGTGAGAGTCTCCGTCTCGATTTGTGCAGCCTTTTCAGCCATGGGCTTGCCAAAGAGGTTCTCACCTCGGCAGGGGACATCGACCAACTTGTCCTGCACCCAGGGTTCAAGGTCAGACGACTGAAGGCAAGCCTGTCGGCGGGCACCGATGCCGGCTGTGGCCACTCGAGCCGACGCTTCAAAGCCATCATAGGCTGCTCGGGACATGAATTTGGAGCATTCCCGAATACCAGTTGTCAAGGCCAGGAACCTCCGCAAAGGTTCCTCGGACAGCCCAGCGGAGAATCCGGCTATCTCTTTAGCCAGGTCTCGGAGATACATGCCCATGTAGAGCTGGTAGGTCTGGACACGACAAGCAAGCATAGAGCCCTGGAAACACTTCTTACCAAGGCCATCCAGGTTACGGGCCTCCCTGCCAGGAGGCACCGAGGAGTGCCTCTTTTGGCTCTTAAGCCTATGCATGGCCGATTCCACTACCATGGAATGGTGCGGCAGCTGTGCTTTTTGGAAGCCAGGACTCTTGCGGACTCGATAGATGGAATCGACCCGCTTGCTTAATACCGGCGACGATGCCGGACTCTCCCACATGCGGAAGAGTAGTCGTTCCAGCATGGGAGGAACCGGTACAGTAAAGTGTTCCCTGGCGGGAGAGTCATACTGAAGGGCGTCGAGCTCTTCGGCTCGAGGCTCCTCCTCGGGATCCGCAGGGAAGGCCAAAGCCTTGGCCATATCCCTGACGAAGTCCGAGAACCGGGCATCCTCCGGAGGGGACTGCTTCCGAGGTTCGGACTCAGGGGAGTCCGAGGGGACACACCGAGTCCGAAACGAATCAGGTGACTCTTCCTCTTCAGACTCCCAGGCCGACTCCGAGGAGGAATCGGTGGGGTCGGCTCGGGCAGGCGGAGGCGTTGGCCGCCCCGACACCGAGGGAGTCGGCGTCGACGACCTCGGTCCCGAACGGGAGGCCGAGGGTGACCTCGACCGAGGATCGACTCGAGTTCGCATGGACTCGAGGATCGGCTCGGTCTCCGGGGTCGACTTAGACGTCGACGTCCCGGCGGTCGGGGCAGTGGCGCCAGCGAGGCTAGCGATCAGTGCCCGCTGCTGGTCCATGAAGGCAGATAGTCTGCTCTCCAAGGCAGTCAACCTGAGTCCGACCTCAGGTGACCCAGCAGCCCCCGACTCGGGCCCCGACGGCGTCAGGCCCGACGTCGGACCTCTCGGAGGCGAGTCCAGGAGGACTACAGGACTTACCCGAGCAGGCAACTCCGACTCCAGACGAGGTCGCTTCGGGAGGTGCTCCTTCTCCAAAGACCCGGGACGGCTATCGGGGCTATGCAACCTGGCCCTCGCGGAGCCAGGAGCGTCCACCGACGCCGCCCTCGCGGGTTTTACCTTCCGTCGATGGTCCCCGGAGGGAGAACCCCTGTCGGAGGAACTTCGGCGATGGTCAGAGCTGGAACCTCTGGACGCCGAGGCCTCCGACGAGGTCCGGGTACGGCTGGGGTCAGCGAAGATTTGTTCCCGCTGGTGCCGCCGACTCCTTAACGCTTTGGAGGGCATTTTGCCGCAGGCCCCACAGATCAGTTCTTCGTGATCCGGGCCCAGGCAGCGGAGGCAATTATCGTGTGTGTCAGTGAGTGACATATTTCTGTCACACTGAACACACCGCTTGAAACCACTGGCAGCCATCGGGGGAAAAAGGGCCCCTGCTAGGTCAAAGGACCGGGCTGCCAGCGAAAAACCGAAAAACGAAACTGACCAAAAATCAGAAAAACCGAAAAATAAGAGAAGGACTCGCAACGGCGTCGCGAGTCCGGGCAGGAAAAAGACCGGCGTCGAACCGAAGGAAAAAAGAGAAATAAATCACTAAAATCAACTTTTTCAGCGGGGACACGACGGGTACGTCTGTAGGGCTCCGCGGAAAAAAGAAGACTGGCTAAGATGGCACCCTTGGGCGGGAAGGAGACCGCGCATGCGCGCTGCAATTCCCAAAGGCTTTCTTTGAACTCTGGGGAAAATTGCTCCGCGAGGGCTCCATCGGCGCCGACGTCACCCATATGTGAGGACTGACTTCCTGCTTGGTCCTGGAGAAGTTTATGTTCCATGTAAACCGCGCTGATAGCAAATAGTGCGGTATATAAGAAATGTTAATAAATAATAAATAAATAAAAATAAGTGTCCCTTAGGTCTAAGGAGCATAGCCAATTGCCCTGCTGGAGGCAGGGCAGCAGGATGTCAAGCGATAACATTTTGAACGTCTCCTGCACTAGAAACTTGTTTAGGTTCCTGAGATCGAGAATGGGGCGTAGTCCCCCTGTCTTCTTCGGAACGAGGAAGTAACAGGAGTAGAACTCGCAGCCTTGGAGGTGCGGCAGTACTTTTTTGACCGCCTGCTGGGCGAGGAGGTTGGTCAGCTCCAGTTGCAAGCAAGTCTGCTGTGAGGGGAGCCAAGAAGGCTCCGCTGGGGAGTAAGGAGGAGGAAGCCTGTCCAGATGAAGACAATACCCGTCCCGGACCACCTGGACGACCCAGGTGTCCAAAGTGATCGACGCCCAGTGGGAGGCGAAAAGGGACAGATGTCCCCCCACTGACAGAAGTACTGCCGGGGGCGAGAGGCTATGCCGTCGGCGTCAAAACCCTTGAGCGGGTTGGGGTGGTCCTAGGGGTTGGGCCTTGGGCCTTTTAGGCTTGCGATGGCCATGCGTTCCACCCTTCCCCCGTGTGCCGGAGGCCGGCGCGGGGGTGGGCAGGTAGGGCGGGTATTCCCAGTAGGGAAGCCCCTTCCTCTGAAAGAACAGCTTCTTAGTTTGCTGTTTCTTCAAAGGGAGAGAAGAGGTCTTACGCGAGAGGCGGGTCCGAGTCATGAACTCAGTCTCTAGTTTGGCGACCTTGTCCTCCATGGGCTTGCCGAACAGTTGTTTGCCTAGGCAGGGGACATCCAGGAGCTTCTCCTGGACCCACTGCTCCAGGCCCGAGGACTGGAGGCACACCGGGCCCCGATGCCAGCTGCTGCCACTCGGGCAGAGGACTCATATTCATCAAATGCGGTGCAGGAGAGAGGTACTTTGAGCACTCTGCAACGGACCTCATGAGGGTTTGGAATATGAGGAGGGGCTCACCGCCGAGACCTGCAGAGAAACCGCTGAGCTCCATGGTGAGGTCACGCAGGAACATGCCCATATACAATTGGTAAGCCTGAATATGGCATGTGAGCATGGACCCTTGATAGGTTTTGTGCCCAAGGGCGTCGAGGGCTCTAGACTCCCTGCCCAGCGGGACGAAAAATTGTGACTTTGGGCTCTTTTGCTTCCACATCGCCGATTCCACAACCATGGAGGGGTGCGGAAGTTGGGTCTTTCGGAACTCTGGGCTACGCTGGACCCTATACATGGCATGAGGCGTTTGCTCACGATGGGCACTGAAGCAGGTGCCTCCCCCACATGCGGAGGAGCAGCCTAGACAGGATGGGAGGAACTGGGACAGTAAGATTCCCGAGGTGGGGACTCGTACTGTAAGATGTCGAGCTCTTCAGCCCATGGATCCTCCTCAGCCTGCATTGCAAGGTTGAGGGCTCGTGCCATGTCCCCTATGAACACTAAAAAGGATATGTCCTTGGGCGGCAAATGCCTCTGAGAGGTGGGCGGAGACAGGTCTGAAGGGAGGTCCCAGTGGGCACGGGTCTCCGGGAAGGTGTCCCCATCCGACTCCGAGTCTGAGAAGTCCGAGAAGAAGTCCTACTTGGGCTGGTCGCCCTGTCCTGAAGCCAAGGCTTGTTTGGAACCAGAGGCCTTGGAGGATCTCGCTCCAGAGGAACGGGAAGGTGAGCGAGACC
The DNA here is from genome assembly GCA_033557465.1 of Ichthyophis bannanicus. Classification (NCBI taxonomy): domain Eukaryota; kingdom Metazoa; phylum Chordata; class Amphibia; order Gymnophiona; family Ichthyophiidae; genus Ichthyophis; species Ichthyophis bannanicus. The sequence goes on from CM066044.1 coordinate 155,891,141, forward strand.
GACGCCTAAGACCCTCACGAGGCCCATGGCTCTAGGGGGTTTCCAGTACGGGTTTAGGTATCCTTCTCGAGGGGACCGAGGTCTTGGGCCAGCTGTGCTGGGCATGAGTGCCTGCTGGGCAGTTAAGAAGGCAGAAACGTTGCGCTCTAGTGTCAGCATGCAGGACTCCCATATGGGCATGGGTCTCTGCGCCGCAGACACCGGGGTTACCGGGTCAGGTGTAGACAAGGAGAGGGGGTCCTCACCTAAACAGCCCTCAGGAGACCGGGCGCTGTCGCCAGAGGCCTCCATGTCTGTACGAGGTACCTTTCGAGGCCGCTCCTTGTCCGACTCTTGGAAACGCCAGGGAGGGTTGAGCGACTGAGCGCAGGAGCAGGAGCACTTGTCTGGAGCGAGCCCCACCCCCCACCCGACAGCGACTTTGAGGTCTTCTTCTTGCGCCTCTCCACTTCAGGGAACCCCTGATCGGAGTGCCGCCTTTAACGCGGGGCCGAAGTGGGGGCTACCACCAGTGGAGGGACGACCGAGGGCGCCACCGGGGATTCCCGGGCCACTTTACGGAAAATGTGATCAGACTTCTGCTTACAACTTAGCAGGGCCTTGGAGGACATTTTCTTGCAAAGAGAGCAGAGCTCCGGGTTATGGTCGGCCCCCAGACACCGAAGACAGCAGTCATGGGTGTCTGTGAGCAACATTTTTGGAGCATGTCACATTTTTTAAAATCTGTGGCCTTTGGGGCAAAAAGGCCCCCCGCTAGGTCGAAGACCCGTGAGGCTAGTGGTGGAAGAAAAGGGCGGGAAGCCCGCAAAAGAAACATTTTTAACAAAAGGACGTCCCCTCGCTCAAAAGTAAGGGAGAACAGGGGAAGGACGGGAGAGGACTGGTGCTACCGGAAAAAACACAGGCCAGAGGCAGAAAAACTAACACTTTTTCCAAGGGACGAGGACGTGTGTCCAAAGGGCTCCGCAGAAAAAGGGAAACTGAGCAAGATGGCACCCTAGGGCGGGAAGAGGACCACGCATGCATGGCAGCAATCCCAAAGGCATTCTTTGAAAGCTGGGGAATTGCTCTGCGCGGGCTCCGTCGGTGCTGATGTCACCCATAAGTGAGGACTGACTTCCTGCTCGTTCCTGGAGAATAGGTAGATTCCCTTCAATCATTAAAATTCAAGCCAAAAAGGATGCTATGCACTTCCAATCTATAATGGTTATAAATGTTCTGCACTTCAGTCCCCATCTTTCTTTACACCTTTGGTTTTAATTAACTGATCATATACGTTATTTATTTATTTTAGTAATATTTACCTCACATCTTTCCAGTGGACATTTAAGGCGAGTTTCACTCAGGTACAGTAGGTACTTCCCTATCCCTGAAAGGTTTATAATCTAAATTTTTTACCTGAGGCAATAGACAGTTAAGCAACTTGCCTAAGGCTATAAGGAGTGCCAGTGGGAGTCAAACCGTGGTCTCTTTGGTCACAGAGCTCTGCTTTAACCATTAGGCTACTTCTACACTGACTAAAAGTATCTTTCTCTTTGGTGTAAAGTGTTTGGGCAGTTCTGGTAACCTTAAAAAGGCAGACTGCACAGTCTGAGAGGCACCAAGGTAATAGCACCAAGCGAATGGACAGGTTTTGCCAATAGAAACAACCCCTCTTGTGTTTCTGACTCAACTCAGACTCTGCTCCTATGCTTCAAAACAGCCTGTCCCTCCCCCCCAACAGACTAGAATGGCATGGCAGATCATGGCAGTCAGAAGCTGTTTCTAAACTTAGCGAAAACCAAAAGGTGGGCTATAAGTATTACTCTAGAAGTATTCTGAAGACAGCAGTCACCGAAGTTTAAGTATTGAACATTACCTAAATGTTGTATCGATGCAATGCTGCCTGCAGACAGGATCATGATATTCCAATTCTTCAAATACTATGGGACTACAAGTTGTTGACGAGCCATCATGCGACTGGGAGGAGCCCAGTGGACTCTGCCTGGCCTGACTACTGGGTAAGAGACAGACCATGCGTCCGTTTCCTTGGTCACGGATTGCCACAGTGTCTGTTAACTTGTACAAATCTGACACGACGAGCTTGTGTCCAAACCTAAGCAGAAAAAAAAAGAACAGCTCACACTAAGACATTATTACATGCATTGCTAATAAGGGGATGACAATTACTAGATTGTTAAAAAGGCTAAGTGAGGAGTTGATCCATGAAACAATGCAGCAAAACATAGGCCCTGAAATCAGCCAATTAAAATGCCTGAGTGAGACTTAAATGTTCAAAATATTTCCAGTGCTTTCTGGTGGCAATTTCCAAAACCTATACAGATAGTTACAAAGTCCACTGATAGTTACAAAAAAAAAGCAAGCACGCATTTGCAGAATAAACCAATACAAAAGTGTATGTACTAGCCTCCTCCAACCTACCACCTCTCCAATGAGTTAAAATAGGCATGCTTATCCCTGTGCATTGTTACCTGAGGAATTTCTAGGGGCAATTTTCAGACAGATAATCAATGTGAATAAAGTCACTCACCCAGGTAAAGGTCTTTGGAAAACTGTATTTTTATTTATTTATTTATTTTTTAATATAGGTGTAGATGGAGAGGGCATATCGTGCTTATTCATCCCCCTCCCCTTCCCCCCTTCCATACCAGCCCTTTCTCATCCACAATGTACTGCTCTCATCTGTTTAAGTATACTGTAAAGTCAATATACTTGTGCACTAGAGACAAAAAAGAAATTTGACTTACCTGCTAATTGTTGTTCCTTGAAGAACTCCAGTTCAGTCCCTCACCTCTGGGTTGTGCAACTCTTCCCGCAACATGGAGACTGGGCATGTCAGAACTGTGACACCACTGTAGATATCCTGCAGGCAACTCCCACCAGCTCCCAGTGATCTAATGACAAAGCAGACTCAAAGGAGCAACAAATAAGTAGCTATAATATTAAATACAATTTAACTCTAACACTGAACTAAAACCCTGTAAATGAGAGGATAACTCTCCCTCTCCCGTTTGCAGAAATAGGACAGAAAGGAGAGAGAGGGAAAGAATTACAAGTTATACTTTACCTGAATAGAGAGAGCACATTTGCTGAACTTCTCCTAATGGATTGTAGTCACCGCGCATCACAAGAATGCTTTGCGGAAGCTGACCAAAAGACCCCCCGGGCGGGAATCGGGACTGAAATGGAGTTCCTCAAGGAACAACAATTAGCAGGTAAGTCTAATTTCTCTTTCCTTATCGTCCCTCCAGTTCAGTCCCTCACCTCTGGGATGTAACAGAACAGTAAAGCACAGTTACTTACCTGTAACAGGTGATCTCTGGGAACAGCAGGAATTAGTCCTCACATATGGGTACGTCGGTACCGACGGAGCCTGCGCGGGAATGCTCCCCAGCTTCCCAGAATGAAAGCTTTTGGGGCATCCCACAGCGCATGCGCACTGCCTTCCCGCCTTTCCTACCAAACTCTCCTCAGTTCAAGTTTAAAGCTGAGACAATAGAGAGAGAGAGTAAAGGAAAGACAAAGAGAGAGATACAACTCCTAGGGAGGTGGGTGGGTTGTGAGGACTAATTCCTGCTGTTCCCAGAGATCACCTGTTACAGGTAAGTAACTGTGCTATCTCCAGGAACAAGCAGGAATAAGTCCTCACATATGGGGGACTCCCTAGCTAAGATGCCTGGGAGATCCCCAAGGGTATGAGACCCTGAAGGGTTCCTCGTCTTCCTATGGATCTCAGGCATCCATTCAGGGAAGGAGGGCAGGAGTTGTTCAAGAATGGAACAGGTGTCTGAGGACAGCCTGACCAAACAAGGCATCCCGGCGGGAGTCCTTGTCCAAACAGTAATGGGCTATGAAGGTATGAACCGAGGCCCAGGTGGCTGCTCGACAGATCTGATCGATGGACACAGAATGAAGATGAGCCATAGAGGTGGCCATGGCCCTCACATTGTGAGCTGTGACATGGCCCTCCAGAGAAAGGTTCTTACTCTGGTAAGCAAAATAAATACACTGAGCAATCCAATTGGACAGTGTTCTTTTAGAGACTGGAAGTCCTAAATGAGAAGGATCAAAAGCAACAAAAAGCTGGGAAGACTTTCTATGTTGCTGTGTCCTGTGTAAGTAAAAAGCAAGAGCTCTTTTACAATCTAGAGTATGAAGGTTCCTCTCTGCAGTGGATGCATGAGGAGCTGGAAAAAAGACAGGTAAATATACCTCTTGATTAAGATGAAAGGTGAGACCACTTTAGGCATAAAGTGAGGATTTGTCCTAAGGATTACCTTATCATGATGGAACCTTGTATAAGGTGGATTAGCCACTAAGGCCTGCAGTTCACTAATGCAGCGAGCAGAAGTGATTGCAATAAGGAAAATAACCTTCCAGGAAAGAAATTTCAAGGAGATAGTGGCTAAGGGTTCAAAAGGTGGCTTCATAAGCTGACCAAGAACCAAATTTAAATCCCATGCCACCGGCGGAGGTCGAATGGGAGGTTTAGTTAAAGTTAGGCCTCTCATGAATCTTGCAATAAGAGGATGAGAGGAAACAGGTTGTCCATTGATAGGCTTAAGGGATGCTGCAATAGCACTTAAATGGACCCTTACTGAATTTGTCTTAAGGCCTGCATTGGAGAGATGCAGGAGATATTCTAATAGAGAATTCAGAGGAAGTGCCAGAGGGTCAAGACCCTTCTGAGCACACCAAAGGAAAATCTCTTCCATTTAAAAGCATAGGAACGCCTAGTGGAAGGGTTCCTGGAAGCATGAAGGATATCTTTCACTTGCTGCGAAAGATTGAAGTCTTGAAGGTCTAGGCCTTCAGTAACCAAGCTCTGAGGTGAAGGGACTTGGGGTTTGGATGCCACAAAGTCCCCTCCTCCTGAGACAGAAGGTCTGGAGCTGCTCCCAAGTCCAGGGAGGGGGCTTGGGAGAGATGCAGAAGTAGAGGGTACCACACTTGGCGTGGCCAGCGTGGAGCTATGAGGATCATAGATCCTTGATCCCTCTGAAGTTTGGACAGAGTCTTGGGGATCAAAGGAATGGGTGGAAAGGCATACAGGAAGTCTTGACCCCAATGAAGGAGGAAGGCATCCTTGGCCTGAACTCCCTGACACGGAATTCTGGAACAGAACCGGGGAAGCTTGGCATTCCACGGACTTGCAAATAGGCCTATGTCCGGGGTACCCCATTCCTGAAAGATTCTGAGTACCTGATCCATGTGCAGGGACAATTCGTGTGGAAGCAGAACTCGACTGAGTCTGTCTGCCCAAGAGTTTTGAATTCCTGGGAGGTATACTGCCAGGAGATGGATTTGATGCTCTCTGGCGAAGGCCCATAATCTTAGAGCTTCGTTGCAAAGCGACAGAGAGCCAGTTCCTCCTTGCTTGTTTATGTAAAACATGGCTACCTGATTGTCTGCTTGAATGAGGACTGTCTGGTAGCTGAGGAGGGTATGAAAGACCTTGAGAGCTAGGTACACTGCTCGAAGTTCCAAGAGGTTGATATGAAGGGAGGTCTCCTGTGGGGACCAAGTGCCTTGGGTGGATAGGTCTTGAAGATGAGCTCCCCAACCTGTTTGGGAGGCATCTGTTGTGAGGATTGCTTGGGGCAACAAAGGCTGGAAGGGGGACCCCAGCAATAGATTTTGAGTGGATATCCACCATGGGAGAGACCAAAAGAGACGTTTGGAGTTTGCTATTTGGTCTGAGAGAGCTCCTGAAGCTTGAGTCCACTGGGTGGACAAAGTCCATTGAGCTGCTCTCATGTGTAGACGAGCATAGGGCACCACATGTACTGTGGAAGCCATGTGGCCTAGTAGTTGTAGCATCTCCCGGGCAGTTAAGTGTTCCTTCGACTGAATCTGGGAGGCTAACTGCACTAGACGTTGGCAACGAGCCTGGGGAAGATAGGCTCTTGCAGTAGTGGTGTCCAACCAGGCCCCTATGAATTCTAGGGACTGAGTAGGGGTGAGATGAGACTTTGGGAAGTTTACCACAAGTCCCAGATACTGCAGAATGCACCTGGTGGTGTCCAGGGAAATTTGGGCTTCTAACTGGGATAGAGCTCGGATGAGCCAGTCGTCCAGATATGGGAAGACAAAGATTCCCAGAGTGCGCAGAAATGCAGCAACTATTGCCATGCATTTGGTGAACACTCTTGGAGCAGAGGCCAGACCGAAAGGAAGGACTCTGTATTGGTAATGTTTTCCCTTGAACAGAAAACGTAGAAATTTTCTGTGGGATGGATGGATGAGTATATGAGTGTACGCATCCTTGAGATCTAGAGAACAAAGCCAATCCTGACTCTGCAGGTATGGAAGGAGAGTGCCTAAAGAGAACATCTTGAACTTCTCCTTGTATAGAAATTTGTTCAATTCTCGGAGATCTAGAATAGGTCTGTATCCCCCTGTTTTCTTTGGAATGAGAAAGTAGGGGGAGTAAAAACCTGACCCCTGTTGAAGAAGAAGAACTTCTTCTATGGCCCTCTGGGCCAGAAGGGAGGTTACCTCCTGATCCAGAAGGTCGAGGAGAGATGTGGGAGAATTGAAAAGTCTCACCATGGTGTAGGGAGGAAGGTCTGAGAAATGAAGTTTGTAGCCCTCTCTAATAATGGAGAGGGTCCACTGCTCTGATGTGATTTGCTCCCATCTGGGAGCAAAATGAGCCAACCTTCCTGGAATGGTGAGAGGTTCTGGCTGTTGTAGAGCCAGAAAGGTTAAGTTCTCTAGTATCAAGTCAAAACCCCTGAGGGGCTTGGGACTGCTGGGTTGCAGCAGCCCCTGCAGGTTTAGGCCTGGCCTGTTTAGGTTGCTGACGCTTAGTAGCAAAGCGACCTGCAGAAGACTGTTGACCAGAAGTGGAAGGAAATCTGCCCTTCATGTAAAAAGACTTTTTTAAAGATTTTTTCTTGGCCGGAGTGGAGGTAGACTTAGAAAGTCTATCAAGAGCAGCATTTTCTGCATCCATTTGAGTGGCTTTAATTTGCCATTCCTGCCAAATAGGTTTTCACCTGTACAGGGCAGATTTCCTAAACCATCTTGAACCCAGGGCTCTAGATCAGAAGCCTGGAGCCAAGCAATTCTACGAGCAGCTATAGCAATGCCTGAGGCTCTGCTGGCACCTTCAAAGGAATCAAAGGCTGCCCTGTTGGAAAACTTTGAAATGTCTTGAGTATGCTTGAGCCAAAGAAGGAATTCATCCCTTTTATCATCTGGAATAAAAGGGAGAAAGTTGTGCAGCTTTTCTGCAACCTCCTTCAGAAACATACCCATATAAAGGCTGTATGAATTGATTCTGGCAATAAGCATGCTAGCTTGGAAGATCTTTCTACCAAAAGCATCCAAGGTCCTGCATTCTCTTCCTGGAGGAGTAGAAGAGTGTCTTTTGGTACTCTTTATTCTCTTCATAGCTGACTGCACCACAATAGAGTGGTGAGGAAGCCGAGTTTTTTGAAATCCAGGAGGAGGGAGGGACACTGTACATAGTGTCCAATCTACGAGAATGAGGAGAAAGGGTGAGAGGAGTCTCCCACAAGTCAATCAAATGTTCTTGAAGAATTTCATGAATTGGCAAGGTGACTGCCTCTCTGGAAACCTTAGAGTATCCTAAAATATCTAATTTTTTTGCTCTAGGTCCTTTTTCAGAGGTTACTGAAATAGAGAGTCCTTTAGCTACTTCTACTATGAAGTCTTGAAAGGACAAATCCTCTGGAGGAGACATTTTCCTTTTTGGAGAAGAGGGCTCCTCAGGAAGGGTGAGAGATACTTCAGGAGACTCATCCGATGACTCAGAATCATCAGAAGAATCGAAGTATCGTCTGCCCGATTCCAAAGATCGATAGGCGTATCGATCGGTACCGACATCGGGTGTTCCCGGTACCGGGTCGGTACCGAGAAAGAGCCCAGGACAGGGAGCCGGAATCGGCATCCTGGCCGATGTCGATGCAGCCGGTATCGGTATCGAGGTTGGTACCGATACCGGCGCCGGTACCGACAACTTGGCTTGTTGCGGTACCGACGGCGTCGCAGCCTTGATGAAAGCCAGTATGGCCTGCTGCATGGATTGCACGGTGTGATCCATGGACGCCACGACTGCCTGGATGTCGGTACTGGGAGATTGTGCCGGTACCCCAGAGCAGTCTAACAGGTGATCGGTTGAGGCCGTGCCATCGATGTCAACCTGTAACCCCATAGGAGGAGCTTTGGAAGCCGGAGCTTCCCGCCGGGGTTGTTTGGCTGGGGCAGGATCCTCAAGGGCAAGGCCAGAGGCATCTCGATACTTAGAGGGAGATTTGCCCTTTGAGGACCTGCTAAAAGTATGTTTGGTTACCTGAGATGCATCAGGAGAGGAAGACCTGGAAGATGTCGATGCCACCGCCGGTGCATCCGTGGGAAACAGCAGATGGAGCTTGGCTGCTCAGTTCTGTAACCCTCGTTTAGACATTAGGGAACAGGACTGGCAATCCGGGATGGAGTGTTCAGGCCCCAAACATTTGAGACACCATTCATGGGTGTCTGTCACAGAAATTGTACCGCTACACTTAGTGCATTTTTTGAAGCCAGAGGCTGGTTTTTCCATGAGGGAAAAATTTTTCGTGGGCCTGGAGGCCTAAGAGGAAAAATACACCAAGTGGGGAAAAAGTATTATTATTATTTTTTTTTTTTTTTAGAAGAAAAGACCGGCGGTACCGGTCCGGCGTCGGGGAAGGCAGACACGCGACCAAAGAAATAGATTAAAATAAAGAACTTCTTCAGCGGTGACAGGAACACGACCTGCTGGCTCCGCGGAAAAGAAGAACTGAGGCGAGTTGGTAGGAAAGGCGGGAAGGCAGTGCGCATGCGCTGTGGGATGCCCCAAAAGCTTTCATTCTGGGAAGCTGGGGAGCATTCCCGCGCAGGCTCCGTCGGTACCGATGTACCCATATGTGAGGACTTATTCCTGCTTGTTCCTGGAGATACTATTGGGAGGGACCTGTCCACCTGGACCGCAAAACTGCCGACCCGAAACAGGCATCTCCCGCCGCTTGAACATCCAGGCGGTAATGTTTACTAAAAGTATGCAAGGAAGACCAAGTGGCTGCTCTGCAGATCTCAACCGATGGAACTAAGCTATGCTCCGCCCACAAAGCCGCTTGCGCTCTAGTAGAATGAGCCCGCAGCCCCAAGGGTAACTGACGACCTTGCAAAATATAAGCTAACGCTATTGCTTCACGAACCCATCTGGAAATCAAAGCTTTGGCCTCCGCTTCACCTTTATGCAGCCCACCAAAGAGAACGAACAAACTGTCAGACTTGCAGAAGGACTCCGAGACCTTCAAGTATCGCCGAAGTACCCTCTTAATGTCTAACAAACGCAAACTACGGTCCGACCTGGCCTCCCCCGAAACACCCAAACCGGGCAAAGAGACGAACTGATTCACATAAAATGGCGAAACTACCTTTGGTAGGAAAGACGGTACGGGATGCAACATCACTTTTTCCCTAAAAAAGTCAGAAACGGTTCCCGACAGGACAAAGCCTGCAACTTAGAGATTCGACGTGCAGAGCAAATGACTACCAAAAATGCTGTCTTCAAAGTCAAATCCCTTATGGAAGTCTGATGCAAAGGCTCAAAAGGCTCCCTTGTCAAGGCTCCTAAAACCAGGTGGAGATCCCACAGAGGAGAAACCACCCTGCGCGAAGGATGTAGATGGGATACCGCTCTCAAGAAAGCACAGTTACTTACCTGTAACAGGTGATCTCCGGAACAGCAGGAATTAGTCTTCACATATGGGTACGTCGGCGCCGACGGAGCCCGCACAGAAATGCTCCCCAGCATCCAATCAGAAGCCTTTGGGAGCATCCCTCGCGCCTGCGCAGTGACTTCCCGCCTTTCCCACTGCCTCTCCTCAGTTGAGTTTCATAGCTGAGACAGAAGGAGAGCAAGAGGAAAGGAAATAGATAGATACAACTCCTAGGGGAGGTGGGTGGGTTGTGAAGACTAATTCCTGCTGTTCCGGAGATCACCTGTTACAGGTAAGTAACTGTGCTATCTCCAGGAACAAGCAGGAATGAGTCTTCACATATGGGGACTCCCTAGCTGCGGGTGCCAGGGGAGATCCCATAAAATGCGTATCCTGGAACAGGGCGGCATTTCCCAACCTGGATCTCCGGCATCCCCTGGGGGATGGGGGGTAGGAGTTGAATAGAGCAGAGCTGCAGAGGAACAGCGAATCTAAAGACTACAGGGAAAAAAAGTCTTTAGAATGTATGTCAAGTATCAGTAAATATTTAATGAACTAGCACAATACAGAGCTTACCTACTGGATTGTAGGAAGTAGACAGGAGATGCAGTAGCGGAATCTTCAAGGTAACTCCACTGCAGTGAGGAAGAAGTTCCAATCTGGAATGGGCAGGTGACCCAGGTGTCAACCGGGGCAGGAGAAGATCGGCAGGCCTCCAATGAAAAGCTTTATGGAAAAGCTGAGAACTCTTGTAGGTACAGAGTCATAAACATTGAGGACTAACAAAAGAAAACTGACCGATCTGGAAAGTAGCCCAGTCCGGAGGGGAAGAGAGGGTATGGAAAAAAGCCCCTATTCCCAAGGAGAACAGAAGTGTACGCAGGAATACTGAAAATGTACACTGTCTTTCCTAGCTGGTAGGAGATAGGAAGACATTGAAGTTTGAGACTGCATAGAAAAAGAAATGTATAACAAAAATAGAAGCTGTTGACGTCACAGCAGTAATTGTTAGTATAACCAGTCCCAGTTACTGAGCCGTATTATAATAGGCAAGTTGACTGTCTGGACCCCATAAGAAAATAAAAACCTAAGCACCGACAGTCAGGGAGATAGGTTAGACATAGGGTGCTATGGACATCTCCCAATATGCGCATACCTAGATGGCTGATGCCCACCCAGGGCATAAAACCATGTATGCACAGGGCACATACATACAGGAAAACAATTTTAAGAATGCATGCCTGCAACTGAGCCACAGAAACATTCACATGGGGAATGTGATGGGAAAAAATTAATCCCATAATAGGGGGTGAAACCCACCTGAAGAAATATAGAGGATCTATTTCTGTAGGTCAGTGGAAGAACCAGCATGGTTTGAGTGAAAACCAGAGGATAACAGCAGTCTGGTAAGAGTACGTCAGCAGTACCCTAGGACTCTGATATGTCCGAAGGACAAGAAGAACGCAGAGACGAAGATACCAAAGTGACCCAGCCAAGGGGTTCAGGGGTATCATGTACGATAAAAGAGTATGCGTTGTCCAAGTGGAGCAGAAAACATAATGCCAAGCTGGAAGGAACAGGAGTATAATCCGGCCAGATTGGAAACTCCGTGGACACACACGTAGAAAAAACTTGTCCGCTGGATCTGAAAGACCCTCAGAGACAGTGTTCAATGCTCTGTAGCAAGGGCCCATAGCAGAAAGCTTCTCTGAGGATTGCAGAGAGCACTGTGCAGGAGAATTATAGATAAAACTGACAGAAGTCAGGTGTGTTGCCATATCCTAGGAAAAGATATGGCTAGAAGAAGATAAGCTGCAGCGAAGAGTATTATGCAAGCTAGTTGCAAGTAGCTGGCAATGAGCACTAAGGTAATCACTGGAACTCCTGCATATACAGCAACTGAAACAAACAACAGAGGGGATTCTCCTGTATGAAAACAGAGAGAAAACAGACAAAGGCAGCGGAGAAGATTTCCGTTCCTGTCTGATGAGGTGTTCAGAGCACGCATTGAAGGAAAACAACAGTCTACACTGTGTTTCAGTATGGCACCAACTCAAGCAGGGGAGACCCTGGAAGAGAGGGGGTCGGAAAGTGGCTTACCCTATGGAAGGTCAGCTGAGGGAAAAAAATGTCCATATGGGGCAGAACTATCATGGGATAGTTGCAACCTCCCTTCGTTGTAGTAAGAATGGGAGAATTCTGTAACCCATGGACAAAAATACCCCAAGAGCACAGCATACTGGGAAAGAAAAACCAGTGTAGAGTTTGAAGAATAAACTTCCGCTGAGGAGAAGTTAACTGTAGAGTGCAATACACAGGAACCCATGGGTGCTGGTTACTGGGTAGAGTCTGGAGACTTCAGACTAGGATGAGATGTCCCTTGCTTGGGTACACCGGGAGGATGGGTAGAAGGATGAAACTTTCTCTTCTTCAGGATAGACGGTTTGGTAGGACATTGCCTACGTCCTGGGGAAAAAGAAGGCTTAGGATGGTTTCCAGAACCAGGGAAGTCAGTGGAGCAATGAGCAACCTGACGTAAAGCCTCTTTATTAAAGAGATTTTCTCCAGTACAAGGAGAATTACCCAGTGTGTGTTGTGCCCATCTGCTCAAGTCTGAAGCCTGCAGCCACGCTGTACGGCACGCTCCAATGGCAATAGCAGAGGATCTGCTAACAGACTCAAAAGAGTCTAGAGAAGCCCGGGAAAGAAACCAAGAGATATTCCTGCTATGATTAATAAGCAAGGAATAGTCAGAGGCCTTAGGTTCCGACAAAAAAGGAGACAAAAGAGACAACTGCTCTGTGACCTCCTGAAGCGTGAGACTCATATAAAAAATATATGAAATAATTCTTGAAGCCAACATAGAAGTTTGGAAGGTCTGACGTCCAAAGGCATCAAGTGCTTTAGATGCACGACCTGGTGGGAAAGAAGAATGCTTCTTCTTACTTCTGACCTTCCTCATTGCGGATTCCACTACAATGGAATGATGCGGAAGTTGGTTTTTCTGAAACCCCGGAGAGGGAGGCACCTGATACAGAACATTCATGGCTGTAGAAGGCGCAGGAACCTTTAAAGGTGATTCCCAAATCCTCAGAAGAAGGTCCTGCAAAGACTGATGCAAAGGAAGCATTATGTTTTCCTTTTCTGCAGGATCTTGGCCAAGAGTAGGACCAGGAATAGGAATGGCAAGAAAGGTTGCCATGTCAAGGAGAAATTTCTGAAAAGAAGGATCTCCCAGAGGAACTATTCCTGGGTAGGTTGAGGTTGAATGAGCAGCGTGAACAGCAGAAGACCTACTGGACTGGTGCATAAAAGGAATCCTGCTAGATGGAAAACGATATTGACAGTTCTGATTCGAGGCAGTTAGTACTGCATCGTCGGTTCCCGGTATCGATTCCAAGCTAGGCATGGAAAGGATCGACGACACCGATGGAACTGCAGGAAACGACATCGATACCGGTACCGGCATCGGGGACGGTAATGCCCTCGTAGCAGGCATCGGAGGTTGCCGAAGCGGTACCGAGGTAACCAGAGAGCTTTGGTGATTATCCCCGATACTGCGTAGTCAGAGGCGACAAGGATCGGCTCTGAAACGCGTCGGAACCAAGTCATCTAGACTGAATATGGATTCCAGACTGGGCATCGAGACGAGCGTCGATGGTGGAATCGGCGAAGCCGCCACATGAAGGTCAATCGGAATCGTATCGATCGGTACCGAAGGCACCGAGGACGTCCGAGGACGACGCCCGGTGAAAAGAGGAACACCCGACACCGGCGCCGATGTCGGGGTATCGGCACCGCACAAAGCCAGTACCCCCCCCAAGCATGGCGCCCAGGACACCCGATGACGATCCCCGGTGAAGAGTGGAACACTCGACACCGATGCCGGGGCATCGTTACCGCTCGACGCCGGTATCGACCCCGCGGTTGGCTGCTGGGATACAGGAAAGCTAGACTGGGTCGTATCGATTGGCCCCGAAGGCACCGAGGACTCCAGACGACGATCCCTGGTGAGGAGCGGAGCACTCTACACCGGTGCCGATGCCGGGGGATCGGCACCGCTCGAAGCCGGTACCAACCCTGCGCATGGCTGGGAAGCAGAAAAACCAGTCTGGGTTGGGTCGATCGGTCTCGAAGGTACCGAGGATACCAGACGACGAGCCCTGGTGAAGAGTGGAGCACTCGACACCGGTGCCGATGCCGGGGAAGCGGTACCGCTCGAAGCCAGACCGCAATCCCTGGTGGCGAGTGGAGCACTCGACATCAGTGCCGATGCCGGGGGGAGCGGTACCGCTCGAATCCGGTACCAACCCCGCGCATGGCTGGGATGCAGGAAAGCCAGTCTGGGTCGTATCGATCGGCCCCGAAGGCACTGAGGACACCAGCTGACGATCCTTGGTGAAGAGTGGAGCACTCGACACCTGTGCCGATGCCGGGGGATCGGTACCGCTCGAAGCGGATACCACCTCCGAGAGCATGGCTCAGGTATGTTCTGTGAGGAGTGAACCCCAGGAACAACCTGAAACCCCGTAAATGCTTTGGAGTCCGAAGACTCCCGCCGGGGTCTTATTGCCAATGGGGTCTTGAGGGCAAGGCCGGAGCCGTCATCATGCTGGGCATGAGACTTGCCCTTCAAGAATTGGCTAGTCTTAACAGACTGTTTGTGGGTTACCTGATCCTGGAGAGAAGAGTAAACCGAGGACCTCACCCGAGGAGGAAAAACGGCATCGAGGGATACCCGAAAAAGAGAAGGTCTTCTCCCGATGCTAAAGCCCCATGGATCCGGGGAAAAAGGGTCAGGTCCCAAACAGGTTAGACACCAGGCATTGGAGTCTAAAAAGAAAACCAAGTTTCCACAGTGAGGGCACTTCTTAGGGGAAGGCGGCTCCATGTTGGAAAGGCCTAGTAGGCCTCAAAAGATAAAAGAAAAAACTGAAGGGGAAATTATTTCTCTAAAGGAAAAGAGAAGAATAAGGCACCGGCGGTACCGGTATCGGCGGGGAAGACAGCCGCGACCACACAAAACAAGAAAATAAAGATTTTAAAGAAAAACATTTCTGCAGTGACAGGAGGTACGTCCTGTTGGCTCCGTGGAAAAACGAAAACTGAGGAGAGGCAGTGGGAAAGGCGGGACGTCACCGCGCAGGCGCGAGGGATGCTCCCAAAGGCTTCTGATTGGATGCTGGGGAGCATTTCCGTGCGGGCTCCGTCGGCGCCGACGTACCCATATGTGAAGACTCATTCCTGCTTGTTCCTTGAGATACGTACAATTATCGTCAAGGACCCCCAAAGGAACTCCTTGCACCTTTCCTCGGTAACAAGAAATAGCTGCCAACTGCACCCTTAACGAACTGGCAGCCAATCCCTTATCAAACCCGTCTTGCAAGAAACTCAATACTGTCGGTACAGATACTGAGGCCAGACGAAACTGACGTTGAGCACACCAGTCCTCAAAAACATGCCAGACGCGCACATATGCTAAGGAAGTGGACCTCTTTCTGGCCAGAAGCAAGGTGTCAATCACCACCTTGGAATAACCCTTCTTCCTTAACCGAGCCCTTTCAATGGCCAAGCCGTAAGCAAGAACCGATGTACCTGAGGCATTTGTAGAGGACCCTGAAGCAGCAGATCCTCCCTTAGCGGCATCCGCCATGGTTCGCCATCGAGCAGACGCACCAGATCGGCATACCATGGACAACGAGGCCAATCTGGAGCTGCTAGAACCACTCTTCTCTGATGAGCCTCGATGCGCTGTACCACTCATCCTATGAGCGCACAAGGGGGAAACAAGTAGAGGAGATCGTGAGCAGGCCATTGTTGGAGTAAGGCATCTAGACCTTCCGACATTCGTTTTCGTCGCCTGCTGTAAAAGCGACTAGCTTTGGCTGACCGAAAGGTCGCCATGAGATCCATAACCGGAGATCCCCACTTGAGGACAATCTGAGCAAACACCTCCGGATGAAGCTCCCATTCTCCGGCATGCGCTCAAACCCAGCTGAGAAAGTCCGCTGTCTCATTGTCCGTTCCCGCAATGTACGCCACCGACAGAGCCTGAAGCCAAGGCTCTACCCAACTGAAGAGACTTTCTGCCTCCATTTCCAGAGCCGTGCTTCCCGTGCCCCCTTGATGATTGAGGTATGCAACAGTCATGGCATTGTCCAAGAGCACTCAAACCGCTCGATCCCGTAAGGTGGATTTGAAGGCCCAAAGCGCTAGAACTACCGCTCGCAACTCTAGCTGATTGATGGACCATTTGTCCTGTTCGGTCCAGCCGCCTTGCGCGAAGAGCTCTCCGCAATGAGCTCACCATCCTGCGAGACTGGCATCCGTTAAACACTGGCATCCACTGCGGTTGTGTTTGAGAGGCATGCCCGCCGCGAGATTCTGTGGACGAAGCCACCACTGAAGAGACTTCCTGACCTGCAATGGACAGTGGAGGCGCATGGACAGTCGTTCTGGTGAGACCACAATCACGGAGCAGTGACCTCTGTAAGGGATGCATATGAGCTCTGGCCCACGGCACAACTTCCAGAGTCGCCGCCATTGTCCCTAACACGCGGAGATAGTGCCAGGCAGATGGTGCAGGAGTCTGCAAAAAAATAGCGCACCAGAAGCCGCAGGCCCTGGGCTCGGAGATACAGCAGGAAAACTGATCCGACACGAGTGTCGAAGCAAACTCCCAAATACTCTAGAACTTGCGTCGGAACCAATCGGCTCTTGGCAGTATTGACCACCCAACCGAGCCTCTGCAGGAGCACTACCACTTTGTCTGTCACTCGTACACACTCTCGGCCCTGGACTTTGCCTGAATCAACCAGTCATTGAGATAGGGATGAACTAATACTCCCTCCTTCCGAAGAGCCACCACAACAACCATAACCTTGGTGAAGGTGTGCGGAGCCGTTGCCAGACTAAAGGGCAACGCCTGAAACTGAAAATGCCCCCATGGTAGCATAAATCTTAGAAACCTCTGATGCTCTGGCCTGATCGGAATGTGTAAATATGCTTCGGTGATATCGAGAGACGTCAAAAACTCCCCTTGACGAACCGCCACTATAACCGAACGAAAGGTCTCCATTCGGAAATGAGGTACCTGCAAACAGCGGTTTACCCCGCTTGAGATCCAGAATCGGGCAGAAGGCCCCGTCTTTCTTTGGCACCAAGAAATAAATTGAGTATCGACCGATACCGTAATGCTCTCGCGGAACCAGAACCACTGCTCCCAGAAGCAAAAGACGAGCCAGAGTCTCCCGTACCACAATCGTCCTTTCCCTCCCCCTGCACGGCGACATGACAAAAGAGTCGACCACCAGACGAGCAAACTCGAGAGAATAACCTTTGCGAACGACCTCCAACACCCACTGATCGGATGTTATCTGGACCCAGGCAGGAAGAAAGACCCGAAGTCGACCCCCTACCAGCTGAATTCCTGCCTGGGTCTACCTCGCTTCATTGCGTTTTCCGAAAAACCGAGGAAGAGGGGACTAGCAAATCCTCTGCCCGCTCCTCGGAATCCTCTAAAACTTTGCTATCGAGAGGAAAACCGTCCTCTTTGAAAACCTCCCAAACAGGAGGTACGAAAACGCCTGAAATCCCGAGGTTGCCCACGGGAAGGTAACAGGGCTTGGCACTGCTTCGGTTTACCCTCCGGCAAGCGACCTCCTTTAGAATCCCCCAAATCCTTGACCAGCTTATCAAGATCTTCTCCAAACAACAGCTTCCCCTTAAAGAAGTTGATAAGACGTGACTTGGAGGAACTGTCCGCCACCCAGTTCCTGAGCCAAAGATAGTGGCGTGTGGCTACCAAG